>OW026360.1:97348848-97948848 GCA_932273835.1 Sarcophaga variegata | reverse complement strand
CAAGTTGCTTTGTCTGTCTTAGCTTGCTTTCTGCAGAAGTATTTGCTATTTATGGTACACGAGTAGATTATATTTCACTGCTGACTTGTAAATAATTTAAAATCGTTGTTGTTGTTGTTATTATATTTAATAACGCAAGAGATTTTCATTTTCAATATCATTATTATGGTAGCAGAACAACAAAACTATTTGAAGTATCAAGTAGCAGTACACTCTCGTACTGTCATTGCTTCAAAGTTTTGATATGTTTATGGTTGTTGTCTTTGGTAACAATGAATAATTCACGACCATAAACGTGTGCCAGTACAACAACTTTAGCAATAGAAAATATAGATGAATACGTACTACGTTGTTGTGCCTCTTGAAATAGAGGCAATGTGTACACTTCATTAGTGTTGCCATTAGTGTGCCTGTTCATCTCATACACAAATTGACCGAAAGTACAATCGTCTACCGGACTTGTTAGAAAGTTGATATTAAATTACCGAAATTGTTTGCATATTATTTTCATTGTAAATTCATGGTTTTTTATACACATTCAATGCGAACACTTTCAAAGATGCCAATACAAACAAAAATCTCATTTAAATGTTGCCAATAAATTTTTAATTTTTTATGGTGAGTAGTATGGCTAAAAAAGTGAAATCTTCTTGACCTTTTTAAGTTCATTTTAGCCGAAAAATAATTAAAAAACGCCCACTTTTTTCAAGCATAAATCAATGCATGGCATTAAATACCATCAGCTGTCAGTTACACATTCAAATAAGCGCACCGCAAAGGGGATTAAGTTTCTCGTTTTTTTTTTTAGTTCAAAAAGGTCTTTTTTAATGGTTACTAATAAACTTAAAGTCTTAAAGCACTTAAAAAAAAGATTTTTTTCTTGAAAAGCATAAAGTTACGTTTAAATTTTTTCTTTCTTTATTAATTTACCACAAATTTCTTGGCTATTTTTAGCAAGTGTGAGAAGTTAGGATGGCTAGGTTCTCACTTTATGCATCATTGATGATTCTATTCTGTATTTGGAGCAAAACATTCTTAATTCAAGAACAGAAAAATATTATTTCAGCCTTAATAGCCATAAAAACCATGGCAATAAAATTCTTTGTTACTCAGAATCGATACAAAATATAGCCGGGAAGCACAGGTTTTAGAATTATTGATCTCGGGTTTATTGGAAAATGTTTTTCAAACAATAAATTCAACTTCCTTTGGACATAAGTTACATGACTCTACGATACGATGCCATTTGGGACATTTATTCCGGAAAGGGAGGTCGCAAAACAGCTCCATACAAATATACATCGATGGCTTCAAATTAAACGGAAGCATTGTCCAGGTCTATAAGTCGAATAACTGCAGCGTCTTTCAAGAGCAGATGCCGTCAATACAGAAAGCGGCGAAAATTATTGCAAACGAAAATATTCCCAAGCGGAGATAGCCCAGCGGTTATCAAAGCAGTACATTCTAACGTGACAAACTCTAACACGGTGTACAGCTGTCGCAGATATCTCCATTATATTGTTACGCTTTTAGCTTTTGGAAACGTTTAAAATATAAGCTCGTTGATTGCAAATAAAAATAAAAATAAATTTGTGTTTAGTTTTAATTAAAATTCTTTATTGTTCGCACAATTCTGTGTGGCACTGTTCACAACTTGATGTAAACAACAACAATTGTTTTGTTTGTTATTCCTCTGTTTACACCCATAAACAAAATTGTCTAGTAATAACAGAAATCTTCAGACCACGATTACTCTCTTCAAACACACCCCGTCTTCACACAAGACTGACTGGACTTTCACTAGCTTTGCTTTGTTTTGCCTTTTATATGGCAACCTAAACAGTGTGATGAATGCTCTTGAAGGCAAATGACCTTCTTCGTTCTCGAAGTCTCTATAAATGTAAACATCTTGTTTACAATTATTCTTGTAACGTTTTTTGTTGTATTTTTGTTTACATTTATTCTTACAGTGTTTGTTGTTGCATTTTTGTTTACTTGTTTATCACTTTTTATGCTTGTGTTTATATTTTTGTTTACTTTTTTATTTTGTAACTTTTGTTTACAATTTTAATGTTAAACAACGTCAAAACAAAGCACCATTTCTATTTTCGTAACAATATAGCAGAACGATATGATGTTCATACCATATGGGTACCAGAACACAGTGACATTCCTGGTAACAGCACGGTGGTTAAACAGGCCAGGCGTGGCACAACCATCGAACTCTTCGATAAATTCTCGACTTTGGAAATCTCTCTGAAAATAGGCGTTATCAACAAGCAAAGTTTAGTAGTTCCTGTTGGAAGATTCGATAGTTACCTGTTCTAAGTCTTCAAATCCATTACAAAGATATTCAGAATTCTCGCACATTTGTCACTTGCTACCATTTAAAGCCAATAAAGATCTAGAAACAATTGCCTACAAGGGCATATTTCCTTCGAAAGTCAAATAAGGGATTTTTTAAATTCGACTCTAATTTTCTTACTATAACTCCGTGAGCTATCCAGTATTTTTTTCGCTTTTCATATTTCTTTTCCTCCTTTCAAAGGGTTACAGCGCTACCGAGACCATATGCAGTTATTGTAGGATTTAATGCTGTTTAGTATTTTTGGATAAATATATATATAAATAAAGGTGTGAGTCACATTGTGAGGCAGTCTAAATAATTAATTGTTCTTATTATCTCGCTATAGGGTATAGAATGATTTGGTTTGACCATCAACAAAAAATTCTCCCTTTTTTAAAATAAAATTTCCCAGGCGCTTAAATATTCTCAAAACCAAGCCCTGATTCTCAAATCCTTTTCAAACAGCAGGCATTTCGTTAATCAAAAAAATTTAAATACGGCGCCCGTGCTGACATCACATAAATGAATGAAAATTTTCCAAAAAAATGTATGCGCCTCATAAATAAGTCCCAAAAATCTGAACGCTAATTGTTGAAGTGTTGCAAAATTACACACGCAGTATGACATTCCAGATTGCATTTCGAAGGAAACAGGGAACGTTCTTTTCAATTTCAATTCTCTAAAACAGTTTCGAGTCAATAAAGTTTTAAGGAATAAAAGAAAAAAAAAAATAAACAAGATTTGCATTTACTTTATAGGGAGGACGGGCTGTAAGTCAATTGTTTTCAATAACAAACAACAAAGTTTACCCAGCAGGCCACCCGCACATGTGGAACAATAAACAATTTCTGTGGAAACTGATACCCAACCTTTTGTCAGTGAACACTGCTGACTACATTTACAGTGGGCGTCAAAAGAAACAGTACATTAAAAAAAATATACATTAATTACCGTTATTTTTATTTTAAAATTGTTTCATTGACAGCTTTTAAAATTGAAACAAAAAAAATTAAAAAATTTCAAAATTTTATGTAATTTTTTTGAGCACTCTCCTTAAGTGGTAAAAGTTAAGTTTTGTGATTGTTAAATTTTAACCAGATCTTCACAGTACATCAAATCCTGGAAAAGAGCCACAAAAAACAAGTCGCAACGCAATAACCTTCGATAGCCCCATAAGGGATCGTGTTTGTGCCGCAATGTCTGAGCGCGGTATACCTCTGAAGCTGATAAGGCTATGCAGAATGACGTTGAGCAAGTCCTGCAGCTCCGTCAAGCTGAGAATGGACCTCTCCGAACCTTTTGATACCGTGTGAGGTTTCAGACAAGGCGATCCCTTATCATGCGACCTCTTCAACTTCGTCATGGAGACTGTTTTGCGAGAGGCGGGAGTGCATCGCAATGGCACTATTTTTCAAAAAAGCGTCCAGTTGCTTGCGTACGATGATGACATTGACATCATCTCGTACCAAGCGAGAGGTTACTGCTGCCTTTAGTGATATTGAACGGGAGCCTACAAAGATGGGTCTGGCAGTAAAAGAGGGCAAAACGAAGTATATGTTATCGACAAGTAGAGACGTGCGGCGTATTGATTCTCAGATTACGGCCGATAACTATACTTTCGATATAGTCAAGGAAATTATTTATCTTCGTTCCGCCGTTACCACCAAAAATGATGTCAGTCTGGAGATCAAGCGCATGATCACTCCTGACAACAGGTGCACTATGGTCTCAATAGACAATTGAGTAGGAGAGACCTCTCTCGTGCGACAAAATTAATACTCGACAAGACGCTCATCCTACCCGTACTTCTTTATGGCGCGGATTCATGGACCCTATTAAGCACTGATGCAGCAGCCTTGAGAGTATTCGAAAGAAAAGTCCTACGTAAGATCTGCGGTCCAGTGCGAGTTGGCGATGATTTCCGCATCCGATCCAGCTGTATGAGCTGCATGAGATCCTCAATGACATAGACATTGTGCAGCGTATTAATATCCAGCGGCTGTGCTGGCTCGGCCATGTCGTTCAAATGAAGGAGTATGCTCCGGCAAGACAGGTATCTCATGCGGGGATCTTTGGAAGTCAGCGATAAGGATGACCTTGTATACGTTGGAAGGACCAAATCGAGAAAACCCTGTCATTGATTGGTGTGACCAACTGGCGTAGGCGCGCAAGAAGCAGAGGAGGCTGGAAAGATGTGTTAAGGCAGGCCGAAATCAGTTAATCGAGTTGTTAATGATCAGTTAAGTAAGTAAGTAAGTAGAATCTTATCCATAGTGTACAGTTTCTTTTGACACTCACTGTATGTTATACGAATATACGTACGTTTATATTTGTTCCATAATAATTTGAACATAGCTGATTAGCATACGCTTGGACAAAATATTTAATGGCCAAAATCCTTAGTCTACGCATACCAATAACATCAATTGCAAAAACAAAGCTAAAAATTCTACACCTAAAACTTTGTGTACGAAAAATGCCTGACAATGATGATGACCACTACCAACGCCATCAAAGTTTGTTCAAATACCACATTCATACTGACACCAAATATAAGTTTATGAGGGTTGTTGTTTTTACTTGATTTAGAAGTTTTTGTGCGAACACTTTTGAAGTTCAACAGCCAAGAAACAGTTCCTTAAAGACAAACAAAAAAAAAACGTAGTCATAAATTAAAAGACAATCAATTGAGGTGTCTCCTGCTGTTTTGTACAGCAAAAAAAAATTTTTTTTCGATTACCACTGGAAAAAAAGTACGAAGGATGTCTGATTAGTGTAAAAGCTATAAGTACTTTTTTTAGTGCCCATGTAAACTCTTCCTGTTATAGTCGTACTTAGTATTACTTTTCACATGACTTCCTGGCCTTGGCATGGAGCAGCAGGCTAAAATAACAGCGGATAGCATTTGTTTTCAAATTCAAAGCATCGTCCGATGTCCGAGCGAAAGCCGGACAAAGAGAAGATGTTGGATGCCACCACCTTCTCCATCCCTGTCAGCAAGCAAGCGAGTAACAGGAAAAGAAGTCGTTGTAGTATTGTAGGCAATGTGAAGTCGACGTGGTCTAGTAGGTGTATTGGCTTATTAGACGTAAGGCCTCGGTTCAAACCCCAGGTCAGGCATCTAAACGAAATAGGAAAAAATATTTATTCGACGACTTTCTCTTAGAGTTTTTGCCAGAAATCTGCTGAGATTGACATGAAAAGTTTCTTAAAAATCTTTCGTTCGGAGTCGACTTCAAACTGTATGTCCCACCACACATGTATAAAAATTAACGCACACAACATACGTGGTGTGAGAAACTAGGTCGTAATGCTGACCAAAAGGTTGTAATGACCAATTATGTATGTGCAATGTACATATGTGTAGGCTTACTAGACAAGAGCCCGTGGTTCAACCCCAGGCTCAGATATTTCGAACAGCAGAGTACTGGCAAAAAAACTCTGAAGGTCAAATAAAAGTGCCATGCAATTCTCAGAAATCTTTCGTTCGTATTCAACTAAAAACTGTAGGTCTTGCCAATCATGCAAAAATTAAAACACACAACATGAGTGGTGTGAGAAGCTAGGTTGTAATCCTAAAGGATTGTAAGTAAGCATAGAATTTAGAAAAATTAACACAATTGTAAACAAACGATTTCACATCGCTCACAACAACTTGGCCTTTCGCTGGCCGTAACTTGACGATTTCTGCGTCGCGACTTGAACCTACACCCGTAAAAAATTTAACTTCTTTAGAATCTGAAAGTAAAAGTTGTGCGTTCTCTAAATGGGCTGTAAAGCAGTTGGCAAACGACTATAATTTTCATTAAGAAATTATTTTCAGAGGTGAGGCCCATTTCTGGAAAAATTGGTACGAGAATCAACAAAATTGTTGAATTTGGCACGATTCCAATTCAAAAGGGATCCAAGAGCGTCCAATGCATCACGAAAAAGAGTCTGTTTGGTATGGATTTTTTGTTGGCGGCATCGTTGGTCCATATTTCTTTGAGAACGACGTTGACCAGGCCATCGCTGGCAATGGCAAGTACTATAATAATGATAATTGAACCTACAACATGTGGTTTTTACAAGACGACGCTATATGCCACACAACTCAAGCCACTTTGGACATTCTGCACGAGAGATTTTAGGGCTTTGTCATCTCACGTGGAATTGATGTAAATTTCGCCACAGATATCGTGCAATTTCACGTTCAACTTTTTTTGTGGGGTTCTCTAGAGTCGCAACTGCTTGAGAACAATCCACAGGTCACAGTGGCACATACATACATACATAATTGGTCATTACAACCCTTCAGTCAGGATTACGACCTAGTTTCTTACAACACTTATGTTGTGTGTGTTAATTTTATACATGAGTGGCGGGACCTACTGTTTAAAGTCGACTCCGAACGACAGATTTTTGAGAAACTTTTCATGGCAATTTTATTTACTCTCAGAGTTTTTGCCAGAAATCTGCTGAGAGGAAGTCGCCGAAAAAATACTTTTTATATTTTATTTTGATGTCTGGCCTTTAAATGGTAAATAAATGGCCTTGGTAAATATTTGTCAAAAGAAATCAAAAATTCAAACTTTGTCTTGTGACCAGCATTGTTTATCTTCAAGTGTCTTAATTGCGTTGCCGGATGAAACATCTTAAAGTCTGAAAAGCTGATGATAAAAACAATTTCCAACCATTATGTTGTTTTTGTAATACGATTTGTTACGTAAGTTATAAGCCACTGAGTAAACAAATTCTTTCCCACTCTTCTTGTTTTTTCTTATCGTTTTCAACAATTTTACATCTTTCTAGTGGTTAAGTCTTAATGGAATGACAGAAATCCGGGGGCGTTTTAGAGAAGCCCATTTTAAATATTTTTTTTTTATTTGGTTTTATTTTTTTATTTATTTTTATTGTATATTTTGTTTCCATTTGATTTCACTGTCACTTCTGTTGTTTTACCAGGTGTAGAATATTTTTTTTAACACCTGATAACAAAAAAAGTGTGACATTTTACGCTTTTGAAATGGTTTCGTTCTCGTTGTGTGACAAATTCCTCAAAAAAAAAAATAAAATAAAATGAAGTAAAAATTCAAATCGTAAAGCGTGGGGAGTCTAAATGAATTATGTGAGTAATTCTTTGAATTTTAGTAACAAGTTTTACGGCTACAAACTTCTGGAAATCAAGTTCTATAATACATTTATAGGAACATACAAAAAGAAATTCATTTTAACCGAACTCACAAGAATATGGGAAAAATTAATCATTCAACAGACCAGACTCCATTTTTCAATCACCAACTCAAGCATCTCGCACGAAATGAAAAAATATTTCTTTCAGCGACTTGCTCTCAACAGACTTCATGCAATTACTCTGAGTTCAAATAAAATTGCCATGAAGAGTTTCTCAGAAATTTGTCGTTCGAAATCGGCATGAAACTGTTGTACAAAGTTAACACACACTACATGAATGATGTGAGACATAAGGTTGTAATCCGGACTAGGTAGGTAGGTAGGAGTTGTAGCGTTGATAATTAAAGCTCACTTGGGCTCACCTGTGACACCACAGGTGAACACAGTCTCTGTACTGACCAAGTTCTTCCAAACCAGGGAAGAAGAAGAAGTTGGTCAGCGCAAAGGCTGCACATTTAAAGCACGACTACCCCACGCTGGAAAGCCAGCCCGAAAGTTTGTTAAACGAAGCTATAGCCTTGACATCAATCGATGATAGTTCCGTTAAGCCGACAAGAATTGGAGAGCAAAATAACCTATATCTGCACGTCGCAGGAGATGGGAATTGACAAAGAAAGTGGATAACAGTGTTCTCTTCCTCAGCGGAGCTGCACCCACGGCAGAAGTCGTTAGATGTAAGCTGTATTCTTTCCGTGTGTCTTCCCATTACACAATGACCTGTAAGCATGGCCTCTGTGATAGAAATGACGTTACGACCAAGTCCAAGTAACTGGTTGGTGGCCAAGTGAGCCTAGCGGTGGAGCAGGACTCCTTATTGACATAGATATGTTGGGGTCTCGAAAGAATTTCCGTGCGATGGCGAGCTTGACCGAGGGAAGTGGCATCCCCAAGTCGATTGAAGAGGATTCCGGAAGTATCCGGAAGCCCTGGCAGTTTCCCGGAATATTACTGTGCCCGGGGACCCAGATAATTGTGACACCGAAGCGCCCAGAACGAGGGTCGAGACAGCGACGACATTTCCTGACGCTCCTGGAGTTATTCACAACGTTCAACAGAGATCTCATGGCAGCCTGTCTATCAGAAAAGATCGAGATGCGGGTGAAAGGAACTCCATTGACGAGGATCCATTGAGCAGCCCGGTAGATGACCTTAATGCCAGAAAAACGCTACAATAAGCCGGCAGCCGAAAGGAATGTTCAGGTTCACTTTTCCATAGGAGACTCCGGTGCCAACCTCGCTATCGGTGCATACATCCAGGAGTTCAGACCGGACTAATTTTGTTTTAAAAAAATTTTCGTATGTGATAGAGCCTTACTAATTGGAACTGAAGAGGTAAACTCAGTAATTTGAATACGAAATTCAGTGGCATTAAGTGTTGGTATAAAGGAGATGCATTGAAAACAAGACTTAGAGAATAGTGTCGTATTCAACGAGCCCAAATGCATGTTTAAAAGCACTAAACCATGCACATGACATCTGAGAACAGAAAAAATAAGATTCCAAATGTACCATCGCATCACAAGCTCAACTGCAACAACTTCAATATTTTCAATACACGGGAAGAATGGTACCTCCACAGCGGTAGGTATAAATAGAAATTAATCGAAGTAGAAAATAAAATTAGAAAATCGATAAGAGCACTTACATACCTACATACATAAGTGGTCATTAAAACCATTCAGTCAGGATTATTACTCAGCTTCTCAAACCACTTATATTTTGTGCGTAAATTTTATACATGCGTGGGGACCTGCAGTTTTAATTCGACTCCATTCGAATTTGCAAGAAATTTCGTTTTATTGCAGACGTCTGACCTGATGTTTAACAACCCAACACACTACCGCTATAGTCTAGCGACTTCATTAAAACTCAAAAATCGGTAGGCTAAATAAAACACTGTGTGTTCTGCTATCGATCGCTACGATTTTCATCTTCAGCAATGTGATCCACTGCTGGAAGATTTTTCGAACTTTGGACGATTCTAATCTACTTGAGATCTTAGTATTCAATGCATCCCAAAAAACTCGCTGCTTGATGTGGATTTTTGTATTGGTATTTTTTAAGAATGAGGTCACTGTCAACAGCGATTACTACATCATCATTTGGCCTGAATTGAATGATCTGGACACCGAAGACAAGTGATTTCAATAAAACGGTGATACATTCCACACCGCTTACATCACTTTGGATATTCTACACGAACGTCATCTCACATTATAACTCATATATTAACTGGCCACCGAAATCGTGCGATTCGATACCTTTAGATTTTTTCTTGTGGGGTTTTCTTAATTTACAGGTGCATAAGAATAAGCTACAAACCACAGGGGTTCATTAAAGTAAACAAAATCCATGCTTTCTCGTCAATTTTTAATTTTTTTGAACCAACCCTCAGGGACGGAATTCATGTAAAGAATTGTGTTGGAATACAGGAAAAATAGTTTATAGGAAAAAGGAAAGCCAGGGAAGTTTTTGAAATTTTTTTTAATGCCCAGTGTGTAATACCTTCGTCACTTTTTTTTCGAGAATTGCTTTTTGTAGTAATAATTCTCACTTTCTTTTTCTATTGTGAGTAGTCATATGAAAAAAATCTAGATACTGGTGTTTTGCTTTTATATCATTTAATATAAAATTATAAACAAAACCTACAAAACAAAACAATGAACTTTAACAATGAACAAATTATCGCACTGCTTAATATAACAACAAACAACAGCATAAAAAATGGTTAACAAGTAAACAAAAATATACCAACTACACTACAATAATAAACGTTAACAATGATTATTACATTTATAGAGATTTCGAGAAGGCGAAGTCTTGAACTTTCGTCTTCAAAAACATTCGTCAGACTGTTTACTTTGCCATATAAAAGGCAAGGCAAAGCAGGCGACTGTGTTAGTGATGGTCAGACAGTCTTGGTTGAAGACGCGGTGTGTTTGAAGAGAGTAATCGTTTTTTGAATATCTCCGTTACAAAGATCAGTCGAACAATTGTGTAGTACACAAAGCAATTGTTGTCATTTACATAAAGTTGTGGACAGTGGCACACAGAATTATGCGATTAATAAAGAATTTCAATTAACCCATTAGTGCCCAGTGGCAACTTAAGTTGCCAGCAGAGGTTGCCTTAGTATTTATGCTCCGAGAGGAAATTGAGCGTAAAAAACAAAACGGTACCCGTTAGAAAAGAAGTAATTCGGGCATTAATGGGTTAAAACTATACACAAATTTATTTTTATTTCATTTGTAATATACGAGCTCAGATTTTAAACGTTTTTAAAAGGTAAAAACGTAACAATATAGAATGTTAGAAAAACAATTAGGCAATCACAAACACCCAGAGCCTCTGGTGGAAATCGAACTCATGGCCTTGGCACTTGAAGTATAGCACACTACCAGTAAGGCCATCGGTATACCAAAAAAAAAAATTCAGTCTGATTTATTCTCCCGAGAGGTTGGAAAATACGACATATCGAATGCGCTCTAGTCAGAAATGCCGTGAGGGACATTTGAATGAGATTGTAGTCCAGACATAATGGTATCAATAGGTCTGTGAAGCGAATAAAAAAATGAATTCTTGTTAAGCTTTTCATGTTTTATATTGGTTTCTATTTAATGTTTCATATGAGTTTAAACTTTAAAGTTACAATCGACAAGAAAAAATCCAGTATCTGTTTTAAAAAAGCTGTCGTCTAGCTCCTCGAATAATCATATCAGTGTGCACGTCAAGATATTTTTGTTTTTTTTGTCTTTTGAAGTCACACAAGTCTTAAGGTATACAGGACCTTCCTTGTATAAAAAAAACTCATAAATTATGTTGTAATTTAAGCATTGAGTCCCTTGTACGCTGGTATGAATGAATTGCACTAAAAAGTTACGCCGAACTAAAAAAAAATATTGAAAATGAAAGAAAAAAATACAACGAATTTTAATATGTTTATCATGAATAAGGAATACAATACTCCTCTGCATGTTATGGATGACATTATAAAGTCAACAACGGACACCTTATTTCATTATTCGATTTGTTTGCCTCTCTGGCTGGCATGTATGACGTTAACCCTGTCATCAGTGAAGTAGTTGTCTTAAGGTGCCTGCCTTTTCTTATCGCACTTCAATGCATTCTGTTTATTTCTTTATAAGTTTTTGGTTTTTTCTGTTTCGCGAAACAATGGCGTTAAATAAAGTTATCACTGACGGAGTTGCAGTTTTTTCGTTGTGGCAGTTTTTAAGGAAAAGAAGATTTCTTTAGTTGCGCTGTGATCCTTATCTCTTAAGAGAAAATGAAGTTTGATTGTGTACCCCATATATTAAACTGCATGAATCGGGAGTTGAGTTGTTGCTTTTGGTATTACATGTATTCTTTACTTAGTGACAAGTAATTCATATTCAAACTTGCTTTACTTTACTCGCCTTATGCAAGTCTGTCTCCATTTTCTTTCTTGACATACAACGGTGTATGTAGACTTTTTTCTTCGACTATATAAACGCTCCTGCATTATCGGTGGTGATATTTGGTTATTCACTTGATAACGGCATTCCTGTAAATGTATAGAAAATTTAAGTTATTCAGTTTTTTTTTTTGTTAACCTAACGTTAACGGTTAACATGCAAAGAGTGTACACGAATACTCTTTTACAAAACGACATTGAATATCACATGCATTCCACAATATGTGCAAATATTAAGACTGTTTTATCGGAACGCAGCTGCAAGCTTGATCCATTTTATGTTCACCGTAATTGTCCTAACGAGCGAAATGTGGTGCAAAGCGCTGTATAAATTTGAGTCCACTGGTTCAGTAAACGATCGACCAATACCTGTACACCGAAGAAATGCAAGATCTGCAGAAAACATCGCCGCTGTCCTTCAGCGTGTGAAAAAGAATCTGGGGCAGTCGATATCTCAGCAACATGATCCTTTGCAGATCACAATTTGACGAATTTAACATCGAGACTTGGGTCTGTCAAGCCGTAAATAATTAAACCGCTGTCGCTAAGCATGTACAGGAGCATCTGAGGCAGTCGATATCTCAAGAACACGATCCTTTGCATATCACAATTTGAAGAATTTAACATCGAGACTTGGGTCTGCCAAGCCGTACATAATTCAACTGAAGCATGAACTGATGGTAAGCTACCGCTGTCCCTGAGCATGGGCAGGAACATCTGAGGCAGTCGATGTCTCAAGAACACGATTCTTTGCATATCAAAATTTTAAGAATTTATCATCGTAACTTGGGTCTGCCAAGCCGTACATAATTCAACTGAAGCATGAACCATGATGGTAAGCTACCATATACAAGAATCTGTGTCCACTGAAGGAGCTGTGAAGCGCTATCTTCAGCGATGAGACCCATTTCTGCATGAATAGTACGTACAAAATTGTGCAATTTGTGACGATACAAATCGGCAACAGATTGCAGAGCATCCAATGTATCCTGAAAAATCACTGTTTGGGGTGCATTTTAGGCTGGCGGTCCATATTTGTGTGAGGACTATATTAATCAATCAATCACTGCCAACGGCGAGCACTATAGACGACAGTCATTTCATGTGAGGTATTCGGGCTACTGAGATTTTGTATGCGAATAAGCCATAAATCAAAGCGGTCCTTGAAGCCATTATAGCCTATGCCATCAGAGAAATTCAGACTACGTTAAGCCGTAGGTTAGGTTAGGTTAGGTTGGAGGACGTGTACTTATGAATTAAGACAAGTACAGTACCCGGAGGTCGAATTGGCCCATTGTACAACTTCCTAGTTTCTCACACCACTTATGTTGTGTGTGTTAATTTTATACATGAGTGGTGGGACCTACAGTTTAAAGTCGACTCCGAACGACAGATTTTTTTGAGAAACTTTTTTATGGCAATTTTATTTACTCTCAGAGTTTTTGCCAGAAATATGCTGAGAGGAAGTAGCCGAAAAAATATTTTTTATATTCTTGTTTTGATGTCTGGCCTGGGGCTCGAACCCTGGCTTTCCGTCTAATAAGCCAACACACTACCTACTAGACTACGACGACTTCTGAATAAGCCATAAATCACTGCGGCCCTTGAGGCCATTACAAACAAAACCATCAAAGAAATTCAAAGTTATATCGTAGAGACCAGGAAAGTTGAAAATTTCGAATGCGCTACGCTCAGAGAAGCCAAGGATTCGCTTTTCAGTAAAAACAACTGGGTAATCCTACAAGTACTGTGTGCATTTAGTCCTTCTAGTATTTAAAATTTAAATCCTTTGCAAAATAATTGCCTTTCTTAAGTATTTTGTCTGCCCTGACCTATATAACACACAACAATTTCCTGTTGGTTCACCAAACCGTATGCAAACTTGTTACTCTTAATGCCGTCCACGAAACCAGACGCAATAGCACCTAATGGCATTACGCTTACGCAGGAAGTATTTTGTTGACAGTTAATGTCATCAACACTATTTTGCTGTTTTTTTTTAACTGCAGCTACAATGCATTCTCTGTTGCATTCTATAAAAAAAGAAAAAGTTGTTGATTGTCGCTGGCAGCCAATTGAACACTTCTAGGTGAGAATGTGTTAAGAAATTACGCTGTGTGTGGTGTTTGTAATACGAGAGAGACAGAGAGAGAATAAAAACAAAATGGTAAACCATTAATATGGGCTGACCGGACAAAGGATGATAAAGTTCAACAACAACGGCAACAACAACAACGGCAATGATAAAATTAATCAATAATAAAAAAAATAACGTCATCAATATCATCAACTTTGGTTTTCTGCTTCAAAATACAGAAAAAAAGACAACAACAGCATGTCAACGATAATGCAAAATAATGGTGATCAATAAAGAAAAGGGAACGAGTACATAAAAATGATGAACAGTTAGTTGTGCTTGACTATTGAAAACCTATACCCTTCATTCGTATACAAGTTAGTATACAACACTTATAATTGATTTTCATCGAACACCGCAGAATAATTAGGGGTAGGGTGCCTTGAAAGCTTAATGGCTAGTGTCCAAGCATATGGCAAGAGTCGTAATTTCAATTCTCGCAAGAAACTCTGGTATCTAACACAATATCAAGCGTAAGGTCTCAGTTAGTTTTAATCGAATTTGCAATTAAAAAATAAAATAAAGAACAGATGTTTAGACCCAAAACGTCAACGTACGACACGGGATTATGCTCAAAGACTGTAGATAAGCAGAGGTCAGTCTAGTCTACCAAAATGATTATTTGGCCTAATAAAGGGACTAACCAGAGCTCACAATAAGGCCTTAGGCTGTCCAAATGTCTGTTTCGGCACGATAGTAACATCAACTGCATGATTGTGACTTCAACTGCATAATTGTGACATTTATATGCAAGATAGCGATTTCGACTATATGATTGTGACTTCAACGGCATGATAGGGACTTCAACTGCATGATAGTGACTTCAACTACATGATAACGACTTCAATTGCATGATAGTGACTTCAACTGCATGATAACGACTTCAACTGCATGATTGTGAATTCAACTGCATAATTGTGACTTCAACTGCATGATAGGGTCTTCAACTGCATGATTGTGACTTCAACTGCATGATAGGGACTTCAACATCATGATAGGGACTTCAACATCATGATTGTGACTTCAACTGCATGATTGTGACGTCAACTACATGATTGTGACTTCAACTGCATTATAGGACTTCAACCGCATTGTTGTGACTTCAACTGCATAATTGTGACTTCAACTGCATGATAGGGTCTTCAACTGCATGATTGCGACTTCAACTGCATGATAGGGACTTCAACATCATGATAGGGACTTCAACATCATGATTGTGACTTCAAATGCATGATTGTGACGTCAACTACATGATTGTGACTTCAACTGCATTATAGGACTTCAACCGCATTGTTGTGACTTCAACTGCATGATTATGACGTTTATATGCATGATTGCGACTTCAACTGCATGATTGTGACTTCAACTGCATGATTGTGACTTCAACTGCATTATAGGACTTCAAACGCATTATTGTGACTTCATCTGCATGATTATGACGTTTATATGCATGATAGCGACTTCAACTGCATTATTTTGACCTCAACTGCATGATAGTGACTTTAACTGCATGATTGTGACTTCAACTACCGGATTGTGACTTCAACTGCACGATTGTGACTTCAACTACAGGATTGTGACTTCAACTGCATGATAGTGACTTTAACTGCATGATTGTGACTTTAACTGAATGATTGTGACTTCAACTGCATGATTGCGACTTCAACTGCATGATTGTGACTTCAACTGCATGATTGTGACTTTAACTGCATGATTGTGACTTTAACTGAATGATTGTGACTTCAACTGCATGATTGCGACTTCAACTGCATGATTGTGACTTCAACTGCATGATTGTGACTTTAACTGCATGATTGTGACTAGGGACTTCAACTGCACGGTAGTGACTTCAACTGCATAATAGCAGTCCGCGAGCATCTTCCTTTTACGTCATTACGTTGAACATGTCTCCCTTTAGGTAGAAAACCGTAATCTCTACGCTTTGTTTCATATCGTTTCGTATGAGTGTCCAGTACACAATGCCCTACTCAAACAACGTTTATAGTTTTAGCAGACTTTCAGTGCGTCCCATTATTCACTCATGTGTACATTTTTGTGTTATCTTGTTTGTACCCGAAGATAATATTTAATCGTTAGCATAGTTAACACAGTCAATTCCAATGTAGAAAGTTTTTCTGCAAGTTGTGTCATATCTGGTTAGTTCAATTACCTGGAATGTACGTATTACCAGAAATAGCTGAATTTTGTTCTGCTCAAGCTAGAGATAGAGCTCTTACAGCTGCCAAGCTATCCGAAAGCAACATAAGCATATCATGATATTAGCGTCATCACAGGGCGTCTCTTGACTGGATATAGAAGGACTTCAATATTAAATTGGAACTTACTCAGTTAATTGGTCATTACACTCTCTTAGTCAGCTTTACGATATAGGATCTCACACCGCTCATGCGCAGTGTCTTAATTTTATTTGTGAGTGGCCGTATCTACAGTTTACTACAGATTTGATAAAGTTTTCATGGCAATTTTAATTGACTATCAGAGTTTTTTTCCAGAAGATTGCTAAGAAGAAGTCTCCAGAAAAAGTATCGTATTTGTTTGAGATGTCTGAGCCGAGAGTTGAACTGTGGACTACCGTATAATACGCCAACACACTACCTACTAGACTACAGCGACATCTAAGCAATACTATTCCCATATTAATCAAGATCGTTTTAACCTTCTTGCCTGTTGAAAGAAATGAACCCTTCTTCTGCCTTTATTAAACGGCAATATCCTGGCTTCAAGGGAAAGGACTCCTTCAACCGAAAACAAAAAGTACTTTCAAAAGCACTAAAGTCTTTAGTTTCTCCAGTCTACAGTATGTTGGTTTATTAAACGTTAGGCCACGTTTCAAACTCCAGGTCCGACATCCAAAAAAAAAAAAAAAACCAATTATGAAAACATTTTTCAGCGGCGACTTCCTCTCAGCAGATTTCTGTCAAAAAGCTCTGAGAGTAAATGAAAATAGACATTGAATGTTTCTCAAAAAAAAAAAAAAAAAAAGATGTCATCTGGAAACTGTAAGTCCCACCACTCATGTATAAAATGAACACACACAACATGGGTGGTAAGAGAAACTAGGTCGCAATCCTGGCTGAAGGGTCAATTATGTATGTATGACTCCTAAGAAGAAAATGAATCGTCTAAAACACCAACACACTACTAGACTGCGGTGACTTTTAAGCACTACTACTTCCATACTCATCAACAGAATTCGTCATTATAACCCTTCAGTCAGGATAACGACCTAGTTTCTCACACCACTTATGTTGTGTGTGTTTATTTTAACATGCGTAGCGGGACCTACTGTTTAAAGTCGACTCCGAACGACAGATTTTTGAGAAACTTTTCATGGCAATTTTTTATTTACCCTTTGAATTTTTGCCAGAAATCTGATGAGAGCATTCGCGGAAGAAATACTTTTTGTATTTCATTTTGAAGTCTGAACTGGGGCCTGAACCCTGGCTTTACATCTAATAAGGCAACACACACCTGCTAGACTATGGTGACTTCTTGACTATACTAACCTTATTCTTTACCTCCTTGTCCTTTCAAAGAAAGGACCGCTTTATTACATGGCGATCTTTCTAGGACAAGGACTCATAGGAAATAATTCTCCCTCTCACGAAAACAAAAACTACATTCAACAGCATTAAGCATACAAAAGATGTCTGTTGCTTACCAATCAAATCTTGCAACATATATTACCGATCTTAGTATAGCGGACACATCAATATCCATAAACAATTGAAAAAAAATGTAAAAACAAGTAAAAAAAATTTAAGTAAACATCATCAACCATGATGATGGCGTTGACAATGACAGCTACAACAAGGTAAATCGGTTAGTGAATGGTGTAGACTTCGAATCCTTTTTCGTATTGTATACGTGTACGTTTTACCAACAACTAACCACGAGTAGATGCTATAAGCTTTGCAACACAAAAAAATAAATACAAAAACAAAATTAATAAAAAAAAGAAACAGAAGAAGGGAAAGCCGGCATACACAATGCTGTATAAACGAAACTACCGAACCATATCCATTTCATTATAATTTACTGCACTTTGTAAATTGTTGTGGTCAATTAATGTCAGCGTGTTACCATAAAAAAAGAAGAAAAATTCCCAAACTCTACTACCAATAGTTTTAGTGTCCTCAGAGCGATTCCTTTAATGTTTGGTTGATGTTGTGCGTCGTATAACATGTTGTAGTACAATAACAATATTGGCAATATATTGTAAATATTAATAAATAATGTTGCAACATTTTCAACATTTTTACTTGAATTTTAATTAAAACATATGAATTCTGCATGAAGGAAATTTACTACATACAACAAGTAGAGGAATGTATATAAATCCGTAGTGAGGAGTTGGTAATTGGGGGTCATATTTTTATTTAAAATTACAAGCAAAATGGCATACATTTAAAGTTCTGGAACGGCAATATTTAATGTGGAGAATTCTGATTTCATTTGGTTCAATTATAGTCTTTTAAAAACCGTTTCACTGGAGAATCTACCAAAACCGTATGACTGGTAGACAATTCCAATATGATCGTCATGCCGTTTATTAAGAGGAACATACATACATACATACATACATACATCCATACATACATAATTGGTCATTACATCCCTTCAGTGAAGATTACGACCTAGCTTCTCACACCACTTATGTTGTGTGCATTAATTTTATACATGAGTGGCGGGACCTACAGTTTAAAGTCGACTCCGAACGACAGATTTTTTAGAAACCTTTCATGGCAATTTTATTTACTCTCAGAGATTTTGCCAGAAATCTGCTGAGATGAAGTCGCCGAAGAAATATTTTTTCATGTTTTCGTTTTGACGTCTGACCTGGGGTTTGAACCGGAGCCTTACGTCTAATAAGCCGACACACTACCTACCAGACTACGGCGACTACAAGAGGAATACTGGAACGCAAATCTACAATTTTTTCATGGCCCTACAATTGAACTCAAGAAACAATTAATAGATTATGAAACCACACCAGAATATACAATTGAGGATACCAAACTGTTTTGGCATTCGAGCCCAGTAAAGTGAAAGAGCCATCATAAATCATTTAAAGCTAAAAAAAAGTTTCCAAACTATCTGAAGACGCTTTGAAAAAGTAACTTTGTTTGAAAATTCCCTTTTATGATCAACATACTGGAAACTTGGGAACAAGCAATTTGTGCAATTATTGAACTATGCATGGTCCATCCGCTTAGTCCAATTTTGGCATATTTTTTCCAACGTTTCGGCCGTTATCTCACGAATAAATGCTTCAATGTTGTCGTCTACTGCGTCAATTGAAGCGGGCTTGTCTGTATAGACATGAGCTTTAACATAGCTCCACAAAAAATAGCCTAAAGGCGTTAAATCGCACGATATAGGCGGCCAATTGACCGGTCCCCAATGTGAAATAAAATGTTCACCGAACTCGCCTCTCAATAAGTCCATTGTTACGCGAGCTGTGTGGCATGTGGCACCGTCTTGTTGAAACCACATGTCATGCAAGTCAAGCTCTTGCATTTTGGGCAAAAACAAGTGGAATATCATTTCACGGTAGCGCTCACCATTCACAGTTACGTTACGATTCGCAGCATCTCTGAAGAAGTACGCGGTCCAATGATGCCACCAGCCCATAAACGGCACCAAACTGTGACTTTTTCTGGATGCATTGGTAGCTTTTGCAATGCTTCTGGCTGATCTTCACTCCAAAATCGACAATTCTGTTTATTTACGTATCCATTAAGCCAAAAATGTGCTTCGTCGCTGAACACAATTTTTCGATAAAGAAGTGGATTTTCGGCCAACTTTCCAAAAATTCTGCGTTGCGGTAGGTCGTTCGGCTTCAATTCTTACACCAGCTGTATTTGGAAAGGCAAAATCCCGCAAAATTTTCCATGTTGTTGAGTAACAGAGGCCCAATAGCTGCGAACGGCGACGAATCGATAATTGATGGTCATCATTAACACTGGCCTATACAGCTGCGATATTTTCTTCAGTTCACACTCTACGTAAGCGTGTTGGTGGATTAATGTCCAACAATGTAAATTTGGTGCGAAATTTAGTCACAATAGCCCGAATAGCCGCGTCAGTGGGTCAATTAAACTGATCATAAAATGGAAGAAGCGGGCGATGAACTTTCTTAACAGAGCAAGCATTTTGATAATAAAATTCAATAATTTGTAAGCGTTGTTCGTTTGTAAGACGATTCATGGTTAAATTATAGACCAAGACTGAAGATGTTTGACAGTGAAACAAAACACGAAACGTGCGTGAGCTGTTTAAACCAGTGTTGCCAAAAAGATAATAGCTAAAAAATCACCCGTTATAAACGCTGTGGCACGCAGTCTTGAAGACAACACAGAAATATTGAATTCTCGTCACCCTCGTTTGTCTTGAATCTTGGCTTAACAACTTCTTGCCTACAACTTCAGCACTTCGATTGCGTGGCGTCATTGATAATTGCGATCATTTAAACTGACAGAAAAAAAATTCTCATTGCTTCATTATCTTTTTCAAGTATAGACTGGTTTTCGGCTTTCTTGTCGGTTCCTCTTTAAGATCGGAGTTGTGTTTTCTTAGAATATGCTCAATCCATCTCGATTTATTTGCGACAATTGCCGTAATTGTAGAAACTTGGTAACATAACATAAGAAATATGTACTGTCACGAACAGGTATTGGAAAGTAATTATTAGAGATATCAACTGCATTCAAGCGCTTAAAACGGCTATTGGCAGTACATTCCGAACATGATCTGACTAATCCCAGTAGCCTTTGAATGTATGTACATATCTTTCTTTAAATATTTAATTGGAGGTTATCGCACTAAGATACCATTCTAAAGTTAGGGATATGAATGACATTCGTTCACGTTGATTCGTGAATGACATGATTTGCTAGCCGCCTTTAGTAAATTCACGTATGTCAAGACTTCATAAAATCGAGATCAAATATCAATAAAAATTATATTCCAAATATGTCTGTCTACGTGGGTAACTCAGTAATGGCTGTCGATTTAAGTCATGAGCTAGTCTGCTATCAATGGCTAAATAAATGGCAGCACTGTGCTCAATGATAGCTATTCACCAAAAGTGGTAGGAAGTACTCTCTCTATGAAGCCGACAGAAAGGAGATTATTCTCAGTGTATTGCCTAAGTGCGATTAGACTGATAAGTGCCTTTAGGACAATATCTGAAGAAGCGGTACTATTATTGGCAAAGACCATGCCCATAGACATATTGGTGAATGAAATGAGACGTCTTGAGGTCTTATGGCAAGCTGCGGCTATAACAACGGAAAGGCGATGAATTTCCATGTACAAATGGCTTTCACGATTGGGGGACAGTTTGATGAGAACTAGGACATCTCACCTTATACCGAATACGATACTATACGGCATACGGCATGTTATCCCATGAATTTATTAAGAGAAGAGTTTGGCAAGCAGTGGATCTCATCTTGTGGGGTACTGTGAGTTGAATTTCTACGTGACCCAGTTCTTTAGCAGGCATGGTTTCAGAAAAAAAATACATAGATTTGGATGCCCCAACTGTGTGGATGCCGATGAACTTGTGAAACAGATTCCACTATCCTAGATGGCCCAGAGACATAGAATCAGCTTATAAATGAGGTGCTGAATACAAACCAGTACAGTCACTGTATACATACATACAAAATTTGTCATTACAACACTTTAGCCAGGATTACGACATAGTTTCTCATACCATTTATTTAGCGCAAGTTAATTTCATACATGAGTGGAGGGAATTACAGTTTAAAGTCGATTCCGTAGGAAAGTTTTTTTTTTTTTTTTTGAGAAACTCAACTTTTGGCCTCACGTCTAATAAGTACCTACTAGAGTGCGTTGACTGTAGTCTAAAGCTGATGTTATATTGGTACTCCAACCGTTGGAGATACAGAGGCAGAATTTGAGAGAACTTTAAAGCTAACCAGCTTTTGAAAGCTGTTATATACCTGCATCTTCCCGGAGAAAGAATGGTTAACTGATATATAGTAGTGGATTGGTTTACCCAAGGATGGTGAATCGTACACGCCTATGATGGAACATATGTAACTTTGTTCTAAAGTATTCGCCAGCTTAGAACAAAAATATATTAAAAAAGAAGATGGAGTATCTAGTACCTAGAAACATTTTTACGCTGCAACTCCTAGGGAATATATTGTCCAATGCAGCCAATATAGGGTGATATTCAAGTCGTTATTACATTACCAACGACTCTTTTCAACAATGAATATAAAACAACCAATTGCAGTTCACCATGATAAAATCAACACCCAATATGTCCTTAAAACTGCAAAACTTTTTAAACCACAGAAGCCCAAAATAATTACTGCGGACAAGACAAGGAGGTGATTAAATGCGAAAAAAGTATGTGAACTGTTAAGAAAAACAAAAAAAAAAAGAGAAGTAAAGTAAGAAAAATTAACGAAAAAATAAACAATAATTATAAACACTATAAAATTATATACATTTATGAGCCATATGCCTACATACATGTGGATACGACGTGGAATAATTTATTATGAAGTACGGCAAAAAAAGCACACTTTAACATAAATTCCGGTTTTAACGAACCCAACGTTAATATTATTCTTTTAGCGGGTTTTAGATTGTTTATGACTGGCAATTATCATAATGACAGTCTTGTTAACATTATGGACAGATCTTAACGTGTTGAAATAAAGAAAAAAATACGTTTTAATACTGCCATGAAAAGCTGCCAATAGTGGTATGTCCTATGTGTGGTTAAATTATAATCTCATGTGCAGAGATGAAGCACAAGTTAATGGTGTTTGTCGACGACTCAAAATTACTTTCTTTAACAAGGTCATGTGTACATAGACTATTCCGAAAACCTACAAAATAAAATACCATTTAGAGATGGGCTTTTGATTCAAAACTATAGGTAGGTAGGTTAGAGTGGTAGTTTTAATATCAAAGCTCACTTGAGCACTTTTAGAGGCCCGTTTTGCTGCCACAGGTATCTTACTACTGCGTCAAATTTGTTGACAATTTGTTCACATTTAAATCCTGTTGGCCTCTAATTGTCGAGACGCTAGCATAAGATACAAGTTGTCCTCTTCGTCCACTTTTAATTGGTCTCCGTCTTAATTTATGTATTCCAGAGTCAGTGTAGTTAATCCCTAAAGCGTCTAAAGTTCCGATTAAAAAAAAACACAATTTGCGAGATGTTTCTTTTTTTCGAAGAAAACTACGTGTGAGCTTTTGTTTCCTTATGGAATTATACACTAAGCACGCCCTATGGTGTGGCCGTCAGACATCAAAATCAGGTCAGACATCAAAATGAAATCTGAAAAAATTTTTCTTTGGCGAATTCCGTTCATCAGATTTCTGGCAAAAACTATGAGAGTGAAATAAAAATTGCCATGAAATGCTTCTCAAAAATCTGTTGTTCAGAGTCGACCTTAAACTGTAAGTCCCGCCACTCATGTATAAAATTAACACACACAACATGAGTGGTGGAGAAGCTAGGCCGTAATCCTGACTGAAGGGTTGTAATGGCCAATTATGTATGTATGTACCCCCTATCAAGCACACAGTGTATCAGGTGATTTGCGGCAGAAAGCAATTCAAAGAGCATTCCTTACAGCTGAAAAAGATTGAAAACCAAATTTTTAAACATTGCTTAATCAAGAGTGCAGATGCACAGAATTATTGGTGATGACTCAAGCAGCTATTTGAAAGCGTTTGAAAGTAGCAGGATTCATTCAAAAGGATGGAAATTGAATGCAAAATGAACTTAATGCTTTAGACTTTGAAAGATAATTTTGCATGTCTGGCCGCAGCTTATTTAACCGATAAAAGGAAATCATTTATGCTTTAAATTATCACTGACAACGTAAAATGCATTCATTACGATAACAAGATAACAACAAGCCTAAGAACCCACATATGTGGAGGGCGGAAAAGTGGCAAAATTTACAGCCAAGCAGAATATTTATTGTGCCAAGGTAATGCTCTGTGTTTGGTGGAATTAGAAGGGTGTGAGCTTCTAAAAGTGGTTTAGACCATCCCCTAAGCCCCGTACAAGCAGCAATTATTTTGTTCAAAGCGATAATATGTCGAAAGTTCCATTAACACTAGGCCACTATTTTTTTTATCATGACAACACTCGATCTCATATTGCGGACAGAGTCAAAAAGCATTTGGAAAACAGGTCTAGACGAACTTGCTCCTTCTAACTACCATTTATTTCGATTAATACAGGCGCTCATACAATTCATTTCAAAGCAAGGTATCACAAATTGGCTTCATTTGGTGTTTTCCTTAAAAAGAAACGCTTTGGTCGGAATCTGAGATCAGCAATGAGTATTCAAAAAGATGAGTAGAATCGAATCATACTCATAATTTCTGATACTTATACTCATTCATACTTATTTTAATATCATGGAACCTCTACTCACATTCAAAGTTTGAAATGCTCATCATATTCATACTTAACAACACGCATGATGTTGTCGATATCGACTCTCCATGACTCAACACTTACAAGAATCACAAAATAAGTATGATTCGCCTACGAACACTAAAATACTCACTAAATGGTTATGTGTTTACTCTGCTTGCTGCTCTGTCTTTTTTGCTTATGTTTCTTGTTTTGTAAATGCAACAACAACTAAGACTGTAAATTTTGATGAATGATTCGAATCACTCGATACTTTTATGAGTATTAAAAGTATTTTTCTAAATTTATGAATCTAAATGAGTAGGCTTATGAATCAAACATATTTCGAATGGCATGAGTTTGATGCCAAGGTTGTATGCATACTCATTGCAAACTGTACTTATAAATCAACGTTGTAGTGAGTACGAATGTCAATATTGTTGACTCATTTAAATTCAAAATTTCATGAATGCTTATGGGTAGAGAATAAACGATTCATTGCTGATCTTTGGTCGAAAAGAAAAAATTGCCAAAATGGTGAAAAGCAGTCGTAGCCTCTGAGGGACAATACCTTGAATTACGGAATCAACAAATTGCAGCTTCTGTTGGACAATACTTCGTATTACATTTTTTTTTCAAATAAAATTATCTTAATTAGGGATTTATTTCCATTAAAGATGACCGGTTTTAAAGTTATATCTGGTCCGCCATCTAAAGTTTTTTTTTTCAACTAGTGCTTATTTCGTGAATGGTAACACTTAGTTCCTGTCTGATTTGACAGATAATTAGTTTTATCCTTCCGCTGAAGGAATATGGTTGTGTATACGCTTAAACAACGCTGGAAATATTGCGACGTTACTTTGAAAATAATGGTAATGGTGCGCAATGAGTGCGAAAATTGCGTACGGATTTTGGAAGTACCGTCAGCTCCGTATGTTCGTTATCTTGTGAAAAAAGTGAAAGAAACCGGCATCCTCATCGATAAACCAAAGCGTGAAAAGCCAAAAACAGTGCGTACACCCGAGAATATTGCTGCTGTGACATAAAGTCTGCGTGAAGCACCATCAACATCAATTCACCGTCGTTCTCAACAATTGAACATTTCGGAGACATCATTGAGACGAATTTTGCATAAAGACCTTGGTATGACGCCATACAAAGTCCAATTAGTTAGCTTCGCTAAGTGAGCCTGCGATCGACTTACAGAAGATGCCGATTTTGGCAAAAAAGATCATCTTTTCAGATGAAGCTCATTTTAATCTTGGCGGGTATGTAAGCAAGCAAAATTGTCGCATTTGGGGCACAGCAAACAAAACGAAAAACAACAAACCCAAAACGAATCACTGTTTGGTGCGGATTTTGGTCCAGAGGCATAATTGTTCACAAAAATTGAAGAGGAGGATATTGGCAACATTTGGTTTCAACAGGACGGCGCTACGTGCTACACAAGCTACACTCGAGGTTTGGCGTCCTGTTTTTTAATATCGCATTATCAACCGCAGAGCTGATGTCGTTTGGCCAACTCGGAGCTTCGATTTGACACCGTTGGACTATTATTTGTGGGGTGCCGTCAAAGATAAGTGTTACGCCGACAAGCCAGAGACAATTGACGCTTTAAAGGACAATATTCGTGAAGCCATTGGTGAAATATAGTTGCACACAATCGATAATGTGCTTAAAAATTTAACCGATCGCGTAGGCTACTGCATGACCAGCCGAGTCAGTCATTTGAATGAAATTATTTTCCATTATTAACCGGAAGGATTGTACTTTCAAATAAAAAAAGAAATTTGAGAAAATATTCAGTAGTTTTTTTTAAAGCATTTTCAAAAAAAAAGTTTTTTGGTGGACCCTTTATAATCGATATTTGGAATTGTATCATAAATACCTAACAGAATAAATAGATGTTAATATTCGATATTATTACCCGAATATATAATACTCTGGCCTCTGAAAATAACTTATGAATGCTTCACCTGACACAATTTGGCCTCTTTTTTCTTTATCGATAAATACCAGGCATTGTATTAATAAATTCAAATTTGAGAGTTCTATGCCACATACAGATTTTTTTCTTTATTAATTATCAATAACATTGTTATTTAGTGACAACCTATTAATTTTACTTAATTGCATTCATTTTACAAATTTGATTTTTATTTTCCCATCATTAAGAAATTCTATGAAAAATCCAATAAAAATAAATAAAAAACGCACATAAAATATCGATTTTAAACAGAAAAATCGAAACAAATCAACCAATTTGTTGGTATTATTAACACAACAACCCACTAATTGTGAAACTAAAAACTTGTATCCCTAAGAAGCGATATTTTCTCACCTTTACGTTTGAGTAATTTGGTTTAAAGGTGTTGTATCTCAAGTCTGTTTTTGTTTTGTTTCTTGTACCTGATAATATCTTAATGGTTCTTCCACTTGCTTTTACTGTCACATCAAAATATGTTTTCCATAATTTCTGACACATGATGACATGTTTGTTGCTTGTTTTCGGAGTTTTTTTTTCACTCAGTTGTCTTATGCAAATGAGTTTAATAACGGCATGTGTGTGGTCTAAACGATCAAAATATTATACAAGACAAATCAAAACAGAAGACGCTTTAAAGAAAGAAAACGGTTGACCAAAACTAATTTCACAGTCTTTAAATAATTATGGGTAAGGGGGCAATAAAATTCCAGTTGAATGGCATGTTTTAAGCTGCCATATATTCTAATAAAAACATATTTTTTCTTAGAAACTTGTGTAGTAAAAGTTTAACCCTCTAGACTATGGAGACTATTTTGGGATGTTGAAATCATTCATTAGGAGTACGCCATTGGGGCCAAACACAGGCTACTTAAACAAAATCAAAGTTCTCAAACAAGCGGAATATCAAATATGGCATGATTGTGTTGCACGTAATGGCGTCTTTTTGAAATCACATGTCGTTGGCCAAAAGAGTTTGGTAATCATTGCATCTATAATGCTCATTATCGTTCTCAAACCCAAATTTATCGATGACGCCACAAGTCCTAAATCTACTCCAAACAGTGATTTTTTCGAAAAGCATTGAACAATCTTGGGCTTCATGTGGATTGGTATCGTTTCAAACTCCCGATTTTTGAAGATGATTTTTCGACGAAATTTATGGTCAGTTTTCAAATTCTCCAAAGCTTATTCAGCGAACTTACGTGATTGTCTATAGTCATATATGGTCGTCTATAGTGATTTGGCAAAACAGCCGGAATAAATGACAAATAAGATGACCGTTAACAACTGCCAGTGTTGGAAAGTTCCTCTTAGAAGACGCTATGTATACAAGGCCATATTGTTAAGCAGAGTTTTTGGGAAAAACTTATAAATAACTATACTGTTACCCCTTTTTACCTTTTAAAAACGTTTAAAATATTAGCACGTAGAATACAAATAAAAATAAAAATAAATTTGTGTTTAGTTCTAATTAAATTCTTTATTGTTCGCACAATTCTGTGCCACTGTTCACAACTTGATGTAAACAACAACACTCTTTTGCGTAACCAATATATCTTTATAACGGAGATCTTCAAACCACGATATTTTTTAACCTTGAAAGATCATGATCGTGACTTTTTAGTTAAATATTTGCAAATTTACAGTCAAAGAAAAAAGTGTACATACAACGGTGTATGCTAATTTTTATGTTTTTTCATATAAATGCCTTTAACAACGCTGTAATATCTTCAATCAATTTGATAATAAATCAGCGGGAATAAAGTCTATTGGTGTACATACATAACTTTTTCTTTGCCCGTGAATACAAACTGTCCAAGTTTAATCAAAACAAAAAAAATTCAAATGAAATCAGAGAGTGAAAGCACTATCAATACAATGACGCAAAGAGATGTCCTGTTGGATATTTCGGACCACACATAATACAACAGCAAAGAACAGAGCAGGACACAATTCGCAATTCGTATGCGAATACGATAATCAAATATGAGATGAGTATTCTGAGTGAATGTTGATTTTATTTAAATTGAACTTAAAACATAATTTGGTACTGGCCCTTTCAGTATAATAAATCCTACTTTTGAATTTCGAGTCACAGCAGGGTACCCAGTTAAGGCTGTTCATAAGGCATAAACGTTGATGACGGCGCCAAAAACTCTATGACTGTTTCTTTTTGCAAATGCATTTGGGTACCGTCAAGTTTATGCTCCTCGTTTTTCTTTTGCTTTTATTCTGAAGATATTTTTATCATCAGTTCTGCGTGTATGCTAAGGTAAACTTATCTGATATATGTACATACGTACATATTGTTGGTCGAGTGTTGCTTTACTGTATGAGTACACACGCAAGTTGCTGGTAAGCTGAAAAGGTACGAAGCTCTTGATGATATTTTGGTTTCATTTTCTTTTCATTATGATTTCCTTATTAATTTTATTCCTCATATTCTGTACCATGCATGCCTGATATTCTGTTGTAATTTTAATGCTTTTTTCCCTCCATTTACGTTTTATTACATTTTTTTTAACTTTTTTGTTCTCCTCTGTTAATCCTCTTTTCTTGATGCAATGTTTCATTTACAAAGTATGCAAAACATAATGAAAATTTGTAAACAGAAAAATATACAGAGAAATACAATAATTTTTGAAATATTTATTTAATAAATTTTAAAAAATTGTGTCATTTGATTTCAAAACTTGCGCAAATAATATATTGTTACGTTTTTAAAATTCTTTAAAATGTGCTCTGTTGATTGCAAATAAAATAAAAATAAATTTGTGTTAAGTTTTAGTTAAAATACTTTATTATTCGCACAATTCACAACTTGATGTAAACAACAACAATTGCTTTTCTTTGTTATTCCTCTATTTAAAGGCGAATTCATTGAAGGTGGGAGCAAAAGACCAGCTGATAATTCCAAAAATTTTTGTTTTTGGTGTGTTTTGTTTTGATAATCAATTTCGTTTTTTCTTATTGTGTTAGAAGTTGGTATATTTTTCTTCTTTTTCTTTTAACATTTTTTTCATTCTTCTTCATTCTTTAATCATCATTTATCTTCCTATCGTCATTCTTTAATCATTTTTATAAAAAAATTTTAACATTTTTCTTCCCATCGTCATTCTTTAGTCAGCTGTTTTTGACAAGATGACCACTTCCCAACAACAAAAAATCACTGTTGTTTTTGTATTGCTGTACTTATTGTAATATTAGTCCCACCTTATATGAATTCGCCTTGACAATTACTAGACAATCTTTGTAACGGTGATCTTCAAACCACGATTACTCTCTTCAAACACACCGCGTCTTCACACAAGACTGACTGAACTTTACTAACTCAGTCGCCTGCTTTGCCTTGCCTTTTATATGACAGAGTAAATAGTCTGATGAATGTTCTTGAAGGCGAATGTTCGTGGCTACGCCTTCTCGAGATCTCGATAAATGTAAACATCGTTGTTTCATTATTGTTGTTTGTGTATTTTGTTTACGTTTTTTCTTGTAGTGTTTGTTGTTGTATTTGTGTTTACTTGTTAAAAATTTTTTTATTCTTGTTGTTTATTTACTGTATTTTTGTTTACTTGTTTACCATTTTCTTTATGCTGGTGTTTGTTGGTATATTTTTCTTTACTTGTTTACCATTTTTTATGCTGGTGTTTATTGTTATATTAAGCAGTGCGATAATTTGTAAACAAGTTCATTGTTTTTTTTGTAGCTTTTGTTTATAATTTTAATGTTAAACGATTTAAAAGCTAAACACCAGTATCTAGATTTATTTGATTTTCGTAACAATATTTTCTGTATACAACTTTACTCAGCGTCAAAGTCTAGATTCATCTGCAATATCATCCGTCATAAACGATATATTTTTAGTACAATGGCTGCGACATAGCCATCAAAAATTGAGGAATTTTCAAAATGCTCGATGTTAGGAAAACCTATGTTTAAATATTCTATACATCATCACCACCGACGGTATTAACTCGAATATCACAAAGAAAACAGTTATGTCGACTCTGGGAAAGTTTAGCGATTCACATTGTGTCTCCATCAGTTCTTCGGAATTTTAAGGGCTATTATTAAAACTTCCCGTTAATGTTGGGAAGGTAACTTTAGCTAAAGAGAACTTTAAAGTCACCTTTAACTTCTTTTTGTTATTACAACCTAATGATAAAATAAAGTAAACATTTTCAAAAATATGGCAGTCCTGGAGCAATGTCGATAAAACTGCTTAATTAAACAATTTTTTTTAAACGCATTGGCAACGACGGGCTTCGTTTTTTTTTTTTTTTTTTTGTTGTATATTCTTATTTTGTTTATATTTGAAGTTGTCATATTGAAAATAATTATGCAATAATATGGCAAGTTCAAACATAGACTTAACTTTAAAAGTTAGAGGTAAACGGTCCGTCAAATATGTTTTTTTTGAAAATGCTTTAAAAAAAAACTACTGAATATTTTCGCAAATTTCTTTTTTTGTTTGAAAGTACAATCCTTCCGATTAATAATGAAAAATAATTTATTCAAATGACTGACTCGGCTGGCCATGCAGTAGCCTACACGATCGGCCGAATTTTTAAGCATATTATATAACATCAGCTCTGCGGCTGATAATGCGATCTTCAAAAACAGGGCGCAACACATAGAGTGTAGCTTCGGCTGTGTGGCAAGTAGCGCCGTCCTGTTGAAACCAAATTTTGCCAATATCCTTCAATTTTTGTGAACAAAAATTCGTTCAGCATGGCCCGACAACGATCGCCATTGATTGTAACGGCTACTCCTTGCTTATTTTCGAAGAAAAATGCCCCAATTATGCCTCTGGACCAAAATCCGCACCAAACAGTGACTCGTTTTGGGTGCGCGGCTTTTCAATATATGCGTGCGGGTTTTCTGTGGCCCAAATGCGACAACTTTGCTTGTTTAAATACCCGCCAAGATCAACCTGAGCTTCATCTAAAAATATATTTTTTTTTTGCCAAAGTCGGCATCTTCTGTAAGTCGATCGCAGGCCCACCTAGCGGAGCGAAAACGCATTGGATGGTCAATTGGCTTCAACTCCTGAACCAATTGGACTTTGTATGGCGTCATACCAAGGTCTTTATGCAAAATTCGTCTCAATGATGTCTCCGAAATGTTCAATTGTTGACACAATTCAACTGACACCGTAAATGAGGGCAAACAACCAAAGATAACGACGTGTGTTCGAAGAGAGGGCTCTGGTGTAGTGCACAATTGAACCTAATTTTGCTCCAAATATCATCTTCAGCGATGGGGCCTATTTCTAAATAAATGGCTACGTAAACGTATAAAATTATCGAATTACACATGCATTCATACATAATTGGTCACTACAACCCTTTAGCCAGGATTACGACCTAGCTTCTCACACCACTGGTATTGTGTGTGTTAATTTTATACATGAGTAGCGGGACCTACAATTTAAAGTCGATCCCGAACGATCCATGGCAAAGTCTCCGAAGAAATATTTTTTTATACTTTCATTTTGACGTCTGACATGGGATTTGAACCGACACCTCACGTCTAATAAGCCAACAGACTACCTACTAGACTACGGCGACTTCGAATTATAGGCGTGGCCAATTCAAATAATGTTTAAGAGCATCCAATGCATTCCGAAAAAGTCACTGTTTGGTGTGGATTTTTGGCTGGCGACATCATTGGTTCATATTTCCTTAACAACCACGTTGGCCAGGCTATCAGTGTCAACGGCGAACATTATAGATCGATTATTACCAAATTCTTGTGGCATGAACTTGATGATCTGGACATCAACGATATGCGGTTTGTGTTATATGCCACTTATCTCATGCCAAATTGTATATTCTGCCCGAGCGATTTGAGGGCATTAGAATCTCACGTGAAGGTGAAGTAAACTGGCAACCGAGTTCTGATTTTCTTTTGTGGGGTTATCTTAAGTCCTCAAACCATAGTTGTTTTCAAAACCAGCCAACATAACCCATGCTATTGGTCATATCCAGCTTAATATGAGTCAGCGCAATGGAAAATTAGACAGAGCAGCCACCCAGAGCAGCCAACGAAGCGTTTATAAACCTTATAATCCACATCAAGAAGTCTTTCAAATGAATGGTATCACACATGTTTAGTTTTATTTAAATCTAAAGATAAAAAGCTTTATGAAAAGGTTCCTACAGGCTTATTGTGTGAACGACTGAACAACTCGTCAAAACACTGATTGTATCTTATCAGCGCTGTTTCAGACCTGACAAGTCCACCATCGATCAGATTTTCACACTACGCCAAATCCTGGGAAAGACCCACGAAAAACAAATCGACTCACATCATTTTTTGTCGACTATAAGGCTGCCTTTGATAGCCCCATAAGGGATCGCGTTTTTGCCGCAATGTCTGAGCTCGGTATATATACCTGCGAAGCTGATAAAGCTATGCAGAATAACGTTGAGCAATTCCTGCAGCTCCGTCAAGGTAGGAATGAACCTCACCGAACCTTTTGATACCATGCAAGACAAGGTCTTGCGTACGCTGACGACATTGACATCATAGGGCGTACCAAGCAAGATGTTAATGCTGCCTTTAGCGCTATTAAACGGTAGTCTACTAAGATGGGTCTGGCAGTAAATGAGGGCAAAACAAAGTATATGTTATCGACAAGTAGAGACGTGCGGCGTATTGACTTTCAGATTAGGGCCGATAACTATACCTTGATACAGTCAAGGAATTTATTTATCTTGGCTCCGGCGTTACCACCAAAAATGATGTTAGTCTGGAGATCAAGCGCAGGATCACTCTTACCAACCAGTGCTACTATGGTCTCAATAGGCAACTAATTAGCAGAGACCTCTCTCGAACGACAAAACTAATACTCTACAAGACGTGCTTCTTTAAGGCGCAGAGGCATGGACTCTATTAAGCACTGATGCAGCAGCCTTGACAGTATTCGAAAGAAAAGTCCTACGTAAGATCTTCGGTCCAGTGCAAGTTGGCGATGATTTCCGCATCCGAACCAACAGTGGGCTGTATGAGCTCCTCAACGACATAGACGTTGTGCAGCGTATTAATATCCAGCGGCTGTGCTGGCTCGGCCATGTCGTTCGAATGGAGGAGGATGCTCCGGCGAGACGGGCATTTGATGCGGGGATCTGTGGAAGTCGGCGAAGAGGACGACCTTGTATGCGTTGAAAGGACCAAATCGAGGAAGCCCTGTCATCGATTGGTGTGACCAACTGCCGTAGGCGCTCAAGAAGCAGAGGCGCCTGGAACGATGTGTTGCTGCAGGCCGAAATCCGTTAATCGGATTGTTATTGACCAATTAAGTAAGTAAGTAAGCGCTTTATGAAAGACCCGGCAACCGATCGATATGAATTCGGAATATGTGTACTTCACAATTGTTAAAGCAGAATTGAGGTTTCCAAAATTTATAGCATCTTTCAAAAAAGTAATGACTTTTGTGCTACATTGTATGGATTTTATGGATTTTACGGGGATCCCTTACTTTATTTAATTTACTGGCAACTCTATTGGCTTCTGAGCAGTTATAAATTGTATGTGCCTTCTGTTTGTGTTTATTAAAACGTACGACTAAAAGTATAAAATTTTTATGCGGATTTCTTTAGTTGTGTTAATGTTTTATAATTACGCACACACATATACTAAGCACTATCCCCATATATATACCTTCTTTAGTAGTTTCATATGTCGACAGAAGATTTAAAGCAAATATTTTTGCATCATTAATCAGTAAATCATTTTGTTTGTTAATATTTAATGACGGGAATAATTAAAATGGAAGCAAATCTGTGTACAGTGTAGTAATGCAGGAAAGTGAAAACGTAAATAAATAGTTCTGTAGATGGATTGCATGTAATTAATATTCATTCTTAATGATGACAATTAAGGCAAACATTTTATGTATAAATTTATTCATTTTTTTCAGTTTTATTAAGATGTTATATTTGCTAAAATGTATGCATATGTATATATACTATACTTATGTTAATGGGATACAAGTCTAAACGATATAAATCAGCAGCCGCCATGACAAAATTCAATGACTGTCCCTTAACGGTGCCAAAGATAGTACCAGTATACTCTATGTTTTTGGAAAATGCTTCGTAACAAGAATGACCATTCTGTGGTATGTGGATGGATCACGTACATACAGTTACGAAAATGAAAAAATCTAGATACTGGTGTTTTGCTTTTACTTCGTTTAATATTAAAATTATAAACAAAAGCTACAAAAATAAAAACAATGAACCTGTTTACAAATTATCGCACTGCGTAATATAACAACAAACACAAGCATACAAATGATAAACAAGTAAACAAAAATACAACAACAAACAACAATAATGAAACAACGAGTTTTACATTTATAGAGATCTCGAGAAGGCGAAGCCACAAACATTCTCCTTTCGAAATTATTTATAGACTGAAGTAAATTCCTATGAACATAATAAGTACCAAAGGTTGGTTGGTAAATGGCTCAAGGTACGCTCTGATTATTTCCCATGAAATGTAGCAATAGGCATTCGAATCATTTGTCGCTGCTGAGAAGTTTAGCTTTTTTTCCTTTATTTGCTCAGAATAATGGTGTGAGAAGCTAAATTGTAATCTTGACTAAAGCTAGGTTGTAATTTCGACTAATTAAGTAGGTGGAGTAAGTTGTTCCTTCTTCATTTTTGATTTAAAATTATGGATTGGAAAATTTGATTTCAATTTTCAGGAAAACTCGCTCGTGTAACTGTAAGGATAACTTAACGTCTTCGTTGTGAAAGCTGTTTCATACATCAAACTGAATTTGACTGATGGCATGGATTATGTTGGCTTTATGAACTCCAGCGGTTTCTGATGTATTTGAATTTATCTTTGACTTAAGAAAACTTACATAAATACATACATACATAATTGGCCATTACAACCCTTTAGTGTGGATTACAACCTAGCTTCTCACACCACTTATGTTGTGTGTTAAGTTTACATATGAGTGGCGGAACAACTCCGAACAATATATTTTTCTAAGAAGTTTTAATTGACCCTCAAAGTTTGTGTCTGAAATATGCTGCGAGGAAGTCGTTGAAGAAATATATTTTCGTATTTCATTTCATTAGAGATGTCTGACATGGGGTTTGATACGTGGGCTCATGTCTAGCGGTAACTACAGATAAGAAAACTCCACAAGAAAAAGTCTAACGAAGTCAAATCGCTCGTGCAGAATATTCAATATGATATAAGCTGTGTGACATTTAGCGCCAGTCTGTTGGAACCCTAAATCGTGGGTATCCATATCATCCAATTTAGGCCAAAATGAAGTGCTTGCATTGAAAACGTTGCTCTTAAAGAAATATGAACCGATAAAGCCGCCAGACCAAAATTCTATCCAAATATTAATTGGACTCGTTTTAATTTTGATAATTCTGTGAAATGGGTCTCAAAGCTGAAGATAATTTTTCCATTTACATATATTTTACGAAATATTTTTTTCGCTACTCATAAGCACTCATGAAATTTTGTGTATAAGTGAGTCAACAATATTGAAATTTAACTACTCCGAATCCTTCGTACTCACTACAAGGTTAATATATAAGTACAGGTTGCCATGAGTATGCGTACATCAAACTCATACCATTCGAAATATGTTTGATTCATAAGTCTACTCATTTAGATTCATAACTTTAGAAAAATACTTAACTTCCAGTGACTCGAATCATTCATCAAAAGCTACTGTCTCTAGTTATTGTTGCATTTACAAAAAAAAAAAGACACATAAGCAAAAAAGACACAAACACACAACCATTTAATGAGTATTTTAGTGTTCGCACACGATTCATACTTATTTTGTGATTCTTATAAATGTTGAGTCATGGAGAGTCAATATCAACAACATCACACGTGTTGTTAAGTACGAATATGATGAATATTTCAAACTTTGAAAATGAGTAATATGAGTATGATATTAAAAAAAGTATGAATGCGTATTAGTATTAGAAGTTATGAGTATGATTCGATTCTTCTCATCGTTTTGAATACTCATTTCTGGTCTTCGCAGCGCCAGTGAATTCAAATAACTTTGTAACTGCGTAATTTTGGGTTAAAATTCGCAAACTATGGAGCCTTACATATGGAGTACGTACCTCCACTAATTTCTTTTCTTTATTAACTTTTAAAATCACAGTCTATTGTCTATTGCAAATACTAACTTCATTAACTTTTAATATGTGAATGAATATATTTGCATTGGCCATTGACCACCAGTAAGCATGTGTATAATTGGAATTTAATTTAAATAGTATAACAAATAATATTTATTTTTAATTGCATTTATTTATTCATACTTTTTTCCCTCTCAATACTAGACAAATATTAAATAAACAAAAAAAAAACATAATAAATAATATGCCCCCAATACAATACACAAAAGTGTTAATAAAATATAATCAATTAAAATATTTTCTATGAAATAATTCATTATTATCACATAAATCAGTTTTATGAAGGAGTTTGAGTAAATTTTAATTATATTTACGCTTTTTTCCTGCTGCAGTACTACGGTGGTAGTTGCATATACATGCATACGTTTACAATATGAAATTAAGGAGACTAATTTAAAAATTTTAATTAACATTCCAAATTAATTAAATTAAATTGCATGTTTTGTTTTCGGTATTTAAATTGAATGAAATAATCATAATAACAACAATATTAGCATAAATATTTAATGCACACACACAGGCTACAATTATGTATCATAATTATGAAAATAAATTGAATTTTTGACCTTCCAACAGGGCCTTTCGGATATTTCCAGTTCTAACGGCCATAATAACGAATTCGCCGTAGTCTAGTAGGTAGTGTGTTGGCTTATTAGAAGTGAGACCACGGTTCAAACCAGTGGTCAGGCATCTCTAGCAAAACGAAAGCAGTTTCTCAAAAATCTGTCGGTCGGAGTCAGATTTCAGTGTGAGAAGCTAGGTTGTAAGCCTGACTGAAGAGTTGTAATGACAAATTATGTACATATGTATGCGTGATGTGATAACAGCCATTTTCTTGAAGTACCAACTGTCACATTGGCTGTCATTTATTCAGTTTACTTTTGTTAAATCACCAACACGTACCGTAGTCTAGCAGGTAGTGCGTTGGCTTATTAGATGTAAGGCCACGATTCAAACCCCAGGTCAGACATCAAAACGAAATACGAAAAAATATTTCTTCGGCGACTTCCTCAGCAGATTTAAGATTAAATAAAATTTCCATGAAAAGTTTCTCAAAAATTTGTCGTTCGGAATCGACTTTAAATTGTAGGTCCCGCCACTCTTGTATAAAATTAACATACACAACATGAGTGGTACGAGAAGCTAGGTCGTAATGTTGACTGAACAATTGTAATAACCTCTTTTGTTATGTGTGTACTAACATTTACACATGCTTAATGAAATTGTTTTATCAAACATCGTCGTACCGAGAGGTCTACTTTGTCTCACTTGCTCAGAAGAAGATCTACTAACACTCGTGCGTCGACAAAATGCAATCTCCGCCGTAAACATCCGACGTTGTCCGTAAGAGTGTGCAGGAGAATCCAAGGCACACGATTTGAAGTTACTCACAAAACCTCCGCTTTTCGAAAACCACAACATAGCGAATTTGTCGATGTGGCTTGGGTCTGCATCGACACAAAATTCAAGTGACCTAGAAACTGAAGGTAAACGATCGTAGACAAAGGCATGGATTCGCAAATAAGCTCTGAGGCAGTTGGCAACTGAGATTAATTTTCCTTGAAAAATCATCATTATCAAAGAGCCCCACTTCCGCATAATGGATACGTAAAAGAAAAAGGTTCTCGAATTTGGAACGATACCAACCCATATAAGATGCAAGAGTGTCCAATGCATGCCGAAAAAGTCACAATTCCGTGTGGATTTTACACTGTTCATTGAAAACAACATTAGTAAGGGCATTCCTCTCAATAGCAATCACTCTGGGTCAATTATTACCAACTTCTTTTGGCCTGAATTGAATGAAAATATGAGCATGTAGATTGCAAATAAAATAGAAATAAATTGATGCTTTGGTTTAATTAAAATTCTTTATTATTCGCACAATTCTGTGTGCCACTGTTCACAAATTGATGCAACAACAACAATTGCTCTGTTTGTTATTCCTCTGTTTACACCCTTTGCATAAACAACAACAATTACTAGACAATTGTTCGACAGATCTTAGTAAAGGAGATCTTCGAACAAAGATTATTAATTTCAAACGCACCATGACTGACTGAACTTTTACTAACTCAGTTGTCTGCTTTGCCTTGCCTTTTATATGGCAACGTAAATAGACTGATGAATTTTCTTGAATGCGAATCTCGCCTTCTCGAAATCTCGATAAATGTAAACATCGTTATTTCATTATTTTTGTTTGTTTATTTTGTATACATTTATTCTTGTAGTGTTTGTTGGTGTTTTTTGTTCATTTGTTTACCAATTTTTTATGATGGTGTTTGTTGGTATATTTTTGTTTACTTGTTTACCAATTTTTATGCTGGTGTTCGTTGTTATATTACGCAGTGCGATAATTTGTAAATAAGTTCATCGTTCTTGCTTTTACAGCTTTTGTTTCTAATTTTAATGATAAACGATGTAAAAGTAAAACACCAATATCTAGATTTTTCCATTTTCCTAACAGTATGGACCAACGACATATGGTTTCAGCAGGACAATGCTACATCCAACATTAGGTATTCTGCACCAGCTATTTAAGGACATGGTCATCTCAGTTAGAGGTGATATGAATTGACTAATGAGATCGAGCGATTTGACCCCGTTAAACATTCCCTTTGGAGTTTTTTTAAGCCGCAGGTACATGCGAATAGCTGAAGATGATCTCCCGCAATGAAATTTGTTTTCTACTCTGAAATAAATTCCCTAAAAAGTATAAATTTTCAGTGTTTTTGGCATACGTTTTTGTGTTCAATTCCACAGTTTACATAACAAAATTTATCTATGCGTACATGCACCATAAGCATATATTGTAACATTTATTTTGTTTTGATTTTTTTTTTCAAATCACGTCATGGAATATAACGAAAACCCAAAAACAAAAAAACAGCATGTGATACCATTTATAATTTAGTAGAAAGTGATAAATGGGTTCGTTCCATAAAATTGATGATATTGCGGCAAATAGATTCAATTTATAAGTAATCAACACAATTATTTGGTGTACATGTATAAACAAAACATGAATAAATAACAACGCCAACCCCAAAGATACATGGGTTCTGGAATCTACAAAGTACTCTACAGTTTGTATGACAGCATTAAACAAATAAAAATAAATTCTCATGGTTTATACACAACAAAAAACATATGATTTCTGTGTGTACGTAACTTAAAAACTCATTTGCAAATTTCCTCTTCCGAAATTGAAAACTTTCCAAGCCATGTAGTTCATCCATGCTCATCTCTCCGAAATATATTTCAACTGGTTGGATGGTCCATTCCATTGAATACACACAAAATGATTCAAGAATTTGTTTGTAAATCTATAACGAAAAGGCACGCATATTTGCGCATATTTATCGATAATTCTTGTTCTAAATTCAACCATGTTTTGTCGTGCATGCATTGCATGCCGGTTCCTTTTACAATCCATACAATCAATGCAATTTTCATTACATTTAACACGAGTGTTATCAGCATGATTGCCTTACAAACAGTAAATAAACGGACATGTTGCAACATGCTCGATATGGTGAGGCGAAATTAGATTTTTATAACCCGCACTGACATTAATGACAAATCAACACGTTTGTTACACTATTTCTAGCGAAAACAAACATTTATGGGGACAAAGTACCTCATTGTAGTCGTCTTAGTCTAGTGAGTAGTGTGTTGACATACTAGATAAGCAGTCTTATAGCAAAAGCTCTGGTAGTAAAGCCCATTGCCATGAAAAGGCTTCTCAAATCTGTATTTAAGTTTCGAATTTAAAGTGTCCATCACACCATTTATGGGTAAAATTAATACACACATCGTATTTGGTGAAAGAAGCCAGGACGTAATCCTGACTAAAGGCTAGTTAAGGCCAATAATGAACGTCTGTATGTAAATAAATTATTCAGCAGACTGGCTAAAAATTCACACGTACAACTGAAAACGATGTTCAATGATTGTCTACTTCTTTTGGTCCAATTTAAGTGATCTGGATACCAATGACTTGTGGTTTCAACAGGCCGGCACAAAGTCCCGTATAACTCACGCCACAATTAATATTCTGCTCGAGGGATTTGAAGGCATAGTAATCTCAGGTAGAAATAATGTGAACTCGCCACCAAGATCGCGAAATTTAGGTTAGGTTAAGTTAGGTTAGAGGACGTGTACTGTCAATAAAAACAAGTACAGTACCCGGAGGACGAATTGACACAATGAACAACGTACTAGCTTCTCACACCACTTATGAGTGGTAGGTCTGTAGGTCCCAGTTTAAAGTCGACTCCGAACGACAGATTTTTAAGAAACTCCTTTATGGCAATTTTATTTAGTCTCAGAGTTTTTGTCAGTAATCTGCTGAGAGGAAGCCGCCGAAGAAATACTTTTTGTATTTTGTCTTGATGTCTGGCGTGGGGCTTGAACCCTGGCTTTACGTCTAATAAGCCAACACACTACCTACTAGACTACGGCAGCTTCGTGAGATTTGATTCCATTAAAATTTTTAATTTCGGGTTTTCTTAAGGCGTATATGTATCCGAATAAACCACAAAACACAGCCGTCCTCAAAGCCAGTATAATCCATGTAGTCGGTCAAATTCAGCCTGATTTATGCGCCAGAGTTATGGAAAATTACCCGGAGAAGATATGGCGGACATTTCAGTAAAGTTATATTGGATATATAAGGGCATCAAAAGGCCTTTGATACGAATAAAAAAATTTCGATAATAACTCTCGCACACTTTTTTTACTTACAATTAAAAATAGGAAGCGCTTAATGATTGACGTCATCGTAGTCTAATAGGTAGTGTGTTGGTTTATGAGACGTGAGGTTCAATTCCCAGGCCAGACATATTCCTTCGGCGACTTACACTCAGCTGTCTTCTGGCAAAAACTCTGCGATTAATTAGAAATTGCAATGAAAAAGTTCCTCAAAAATCTCTCGTTCGGAGTAGACTTTAAACTGTAGGTTTCGTTGCCACTCATGGAAAAAATCCACACACATAACCTAAATGGAGTTTGCCATTTGCTAAATGGAATTTGCTAAAGCTAGTTTGTACTCCTGACTGTAAGGCTATAATGACTAATTCTGTATTTGTATGTATGTATTTGTATGGAATATATCATCAAGGCCACAATGACCACAATATCCTTGTAAGAAAGGCAGAGTGGTAGAAATGCAGCTACACAAAGTAATATAGCATCGGGTGTCCAACAGGAATTTTTGAACTTTGATAACAGCCATCTTGCTGTCTGTTTATTCAGTCTGTTTCAAACATACATTGTTTTCTATGGTAGTTAGCCTTCAGTTGATGGGTCAATTGAATTTTCTACAGCCCAAGTCACTGGGGTAGTATGATCATGGCAGTCGTGGTGTGGGCAAAGTGCCGTGTACGTTGCACGAACAGAACAGAAATTCTGATGAAACAATTAAATTTGTGCAGGGCATTGTAGAATGATATAACCGTCCATGGAGGTTTGTGTGAAACTGCTGGGTAAATAACACATTTGCTTCGACACATTTGGTTTCGTTATCAACTGACAAATTTCGGATATCATTCTTGGGAGATTTCATATATAACGTGGGCATCTGTCGGTTTTCTTTTTTAAATTTTATTCTGCGTGCTTTGGTGACCTGAGGAAGATAAATATTGGAAGTTTATAACAAGTACAACGCAGCTTCTCAAATGCTATCTAGGAAAACATTAGAGAGTGATCCTTAGAGTTTAAATGAAACTTCTTGCTAATATTTAGACTCTTAGGGTTTAGTGAAAGGGATTCTTTGAGATTAAAGGATGGCAACCCAACCCTGTTAGTTGATTAATATGTCGTCGATGTGTTTTCCAATCGAACAACGAACAGATTACTTAACATGTACTTCAGATCAGTTAGAGTTTAGCTGAGAGGCCTAATAATATCTAAAAAAAATTGTTTGACACGCCTTAAAGAATACTTTAAATGAGGACTTCTTAGGAACTTTTATAATGTCTGAGTTTTTCTGCTTATTCCTGTAGCCTCTTTTCAGACTGTTATATTATTTAAATAATAACTACGGTAATTTTTGTCCGATTTGATCAAACGAAGTATCAATCTCTTCACTAGATAATGCACTTTTAGAATGTCGCCACTTATTTAATATTTTTTAATTAAATTTTGCAATTAAGAATGGCCAAACAAAAAATAAAACAAAATAATATTTTCTAAGTTAACGCGATCAAAACTCATAACATGTAAGTTTGAACAAAATGTTTATGTATACCATTTTAAAGGCTCATCTGTCCCCTTTTCAAAAGACTTTGAACTTTGGTTACTCAATAATATGTGAGAAAAGATCAAAAATATCGTTTTTGTCATATAAAACAAGTCTGTTCGAGAAATATGGAAACAATATTTTTGAGTTATTCTCAACAAAACTCACAACCTATACTATGTTATTAGCTAGGTGTATTTTGACTGTCGCACCGTGTTATGTATGTATGTATGTAGCCTCAATGTGATGGTCGTTATCAACCAAAAATTTTCGTAAGTCCTTATTGGAAGACACTATATTAGGTTTCAGATTCCTTCTTAACTATCTACACATGAATATTATGGGGGGTTTGACTAAAAACGTCTTCAATTTTTATTCGAATTTGTTACTAAAATTATTCTCTTTTTATTCTCAAGTCCAATTAAAGTTTAAAAAAAACAAAACAACACAAATTAAAACAAAACAATTTTTACTAGTATTACGGTCTGATAAAAGTTTTTAAATTAAATTTTTATATAAAAATATTTAAAACTTTCTCAAATAATCATGGTGCAAAGATTTAGAAAAAAAAACAACAAAATCTATAAAAAAAAACATAAATTTTTCAAACATATTGATCCCTAAAGATTTGGAAATTTTTCTAAAAGTTGAAAACGAAAACCTTTGGAAAGTATTAAATGCATCGAAATACACATATGAAAAGAATATTATTTGAAAACAATATTTATGTACGAGTATATGGTGCAGTTTTCTGTTCAGTAACATAAATAATTATATTCTTCTAAAAATAAGAAAAAAATAGTTTTACATGTGGTCAAATATTCAAAGAGAATTATTTTATGAAACTTTTTAGAAGTAAAATCAGGCGTTGCCGGCTGATGTCTGCAATGAAATCAAAATCAAATGAAACTTTATATAAGTACTAACATCCATACTTACATAATTGGTCATTATAACGCTTCTTTTAGGATTACAACCTAGCTTCTTATACGAATAATGTTGTGTGTGTCTGAATTTTAAACACGAGTGGTGGGACCCACAATTTATAGTCGACTCCGAATGACAGATTTTTGAGAAACTTTTTCATGGCAATTTTTTACTTACTCTCAGATTTTTTGTCAGAAATCAGCGGAGAGGTAGTCGCTAAGAGCACACAGAATAAAATTTAAAAATAAAGCCCGACAGATGCCCACATAATACATGAAGTCTACCTAAAATGATATCCTATATTTGCCAGTTGATAATTAATAGTTTTTTCGCTAGTCATAACCACTCACGAAATTTTGAATATAAGTGAGTCAACAATATTGAAATCCAACTACTCTGATTCATTCGTACTCATTACACCATTGATTTATAAGTACAGTTTGCAATGAGTATGCATACAACAATGACATCAAACTCATACCATTCGACCTATGTTTGATTCATAAGCCTACTCATTCAGATTCATAACTTTAGAAAAATACTTATAGTACTTATAAATGATTCGAGTGACTCGAATTGAATGACTCGAATCATTCAACAAAATTTACGGTCTTAGTTGTTGTTGCATTTACAAAAAAAAAGAAAAAAGACACATAAGCAAAAAAGTCTGAGCAGCAAGCAGAGCAAATACACAACCTTTTAGTTTTAAGTTTGAATATGATGAGAACTTCAAACTTTGAATATGAGTAGTATGAGTATGATATTAAAATATGTATGAATGCGTATAAGTATCAGAAATTATGAGTATGATTCGATTCTACTCATCTTGTTGAATACTCATTGCTGATCTCTGATTGATAACGACTATCTTGTGTCAAACCAAATGTATTATTTACCGACGAAGCTCATTTTTGGCTCAAAGGATACGTAAATAAGCAGAATTGTCGATTTTGGAGTGAAGATCAGCCAGAAGCATTGCAAAAGCTACCAATGCATCCAGAAAAAGTCACAGTTTGGTGCGGCTTATGGGCTGGTGGCATCATTGGACCGTACTTCTTCAAAAATGCTGCGAATCGTAACGTAACTGTGAATGATGAGCGCTACCGTGAGATGATATCCAATTTTGTTTTGCCCAAAATGCAAGAGCTTGACTTGCATGACATGTGATTTCAACAAGACGGTGCCACATGCCACACAGCACGCGTAACAATGGACTTATTGAGAGGCGAGTTCGGTGAACGTTTTATTTCACGTTCGGGACCGGTCAGATCATGCGATTTAATGCCTTTATACTATTTTTTGTGCGGCTATGTTAAAGCTCATGTCTATACAGACAAGCCCGCTTCAATTGATGCATTGGAAGACAACATTGAAGCATTTATTCGTAGATACCGGCCGAAATGTTGGATGCCAAAATTGGACTAAGCGGATGGACCATTTGTGGCGCAGTCGCGGTCAACATTTGCATGAAATAATCTTCAAACATTAAATTATATGGACCGTACTATCGATTCAAATAAAGATTTCGTGCATTTTTCTGAATTTTATGTTTTTTTTGAAAAATTATAGCTCTTAAAAAATCACCAATTAGTAGCGTCGTTTCTGCGGTGTGTTTTATTGACACTTGCGTTTGTTTAATTTTTGCAACCAGGCCAAACATGTTGGTTGATTGAATTTTTACGATTGTTTGTTGCTATATTCATTATTTGTTATTTAAATAAATATAAAATATAAACTGAAAAGAATTTTTTTTTGAGTTTTATTCATGTACCATATTATTCTGGAGATAATAATCCACAATCATATGAACAATACGAAATGCATGAACGTACATACATATGTATGGATAAATAAAATAATATAAGAAATGAATGAAAGAAAAAATGTTTTATTTTTCCAAAATATTCTAATAAAAATAATGCTCCAACTGCGTTCGTTATGTTATTAAATTTATAAAATAGAAATGAAAAGTAATATTTTGAAAAGAGTCTAAATATGATAGTTTCGTATTCTAAATAGAATAAATCTTTACATTCATTCCAATAATAATATTTACGAGTTCAAATATAATATTTTTAAGTAACAAACATAGGCTCAAATGTATGTATTTTATGAACGGGAAAATAATTTATTACAAAACCATACATATTTAAATAAAATCTGTCAGATGCCAATAGGCCACTAGAAAAATACATTTTTCAAAACCCATCATATGCATAAAAATCCTTCGCAAATTTATTACAACACAAAGCATATGAATTCGCAACAAATTTGAAAAAATGCATGCAAAATTCAAATAGAAATTTTACAATTACAAATTACATACACACCAGAGATCAGCAGTGAGTATTCAAATAGATGAGTAGAACCGAATCACACTCATAATTTCTGATACTTATACGCATTCATACTTATTTTCATATCATGGAACCTCTACTCATATTCAGAGTTTGAAGTACTCATCATATTTTCATACTTAACAACACGTATGATGTTGTGGATTTCGACTCTCCAAAACTCCATAACTATTAGTGGAGCCTTTAGCTAGCAGAGACTGTCGTTTTTTACACTGTAACGACCATGTGTTCACCACACCCGTAATAATTAATAGATATAATTTGTTGTTATGACCGTTGTCTGGTAGATAATGTGCTGACTTCTTAGATGTGAGGCCACTGTCCAAACCCCAGTTCAGTCAACTCCAACATAAGAAAATATGAAAAAATATACCTTTATTGACTTCTACTCAACAGTCTACTGGGAAAAACTCTACTAAAATTGTCACGAAATGTTCGAAGCCGAATTTAAACTGTAGATCCCGCCACTCATGCATAAAATTAGCACTCACAACATAAGTGATGTGAGAAACTAGGTTGTAATCCTGACTGAAGAGCCGTACTGACCAATTATGTATGTATGTACAATAGGGTGGCCCCGTTTGTATGGACAAAAAGGTATAGATGTTCCCAACTAAAATGAAAGTTTGGTTCATTCTAAGACTACGTTTCTCAATTTTTTCGTCCTGGGGTCAATATTTGGTGAGCTGGATCAAAGGATAAAAAGGTCCTTCTTTGAGGTTTTCTAGTTTTTTTTTCATATTTCTTCCAAAGGAACTATATATAAATTTGGTATCATATGAAAGGTCTTTAAGAGGCGCTTTTTTTTTAAATTTTTTTTTTTTTTAATTTTTTCATAGAATTTACTTAATTAAATTGTTGAAATTTCTTGATTATGAAGACCATTTAATTTGACCAAAATGGTGTTTTTAATCTAGTTCAATTTTTATTAAAATTTTTTAAATCTAATTTCTTCTGTATCTGACAACCTCTGTTAACTCAATTCATATATGTAATGGGCATCAAATTTTAATAGCTTTCCATTGATGTATAATTTCTTATACTTTTGTTTTGTTATATAACGAATATTTCAATTTAAACCAAAACGCTATAATATAATGTTCTTGTTATTCCTTAAGAATGTGGTTATTTAATTTAAGTAGCAAATGAAAAACTGTCTATTACATATATTTTTACTTTCTATTAGTATATTATTGGCTTAATGATAAATACTGGTTAATAGTTGTAACTAAAAAAATATAAATTCATAGAAAATATTTTAATATTAACATAATTTTTTTCATATACATTTATTAACAAATGCGTTTACATGAGTTTATTCTGTTAGCAATATTTTTTTCCGATTACTGAAAGCATGGATTGCCTAACAAAATGTACGTTTTGTTTTGTATTTTGTGAATGACATAGGAAATCTGAAATTAGTAATATTTTATTTAAATAGGATGATTTTATACATAATAGCTTAACAAAAGATAAAATTATTTTCTGGTAAAAAGTTTAACTTTATTATCGTAATTTTTACCATAATATAAGTATATAAAATGTTTTACCTGTAATATCTATTGTTCTGTTGAGTGAAATTGAATGCATGGGGGCTCTGAATATGCTAGCTCATTCCAATCTATTAAATGTGTACGATTGACAATTAAAATGAAGTTAATAATAAATAATTGCGTTATTTTGATGCCCATTACATATATGAATTGAGTTAACAGAGGTTGTCAGATAGAGAAGCAATTAGGTTTAAAAAAATTTTAATAAAAATTGAACTAGATTGAATTTTGAAAAACGGAATAAAACATTTTGGTTAAATTACATGGTCTTTATAATCAAGAAATTTCAACAATTTAGTTAAGTAAATTCTATGTAATAATAAAAAAAACAAAAATTTTGTCTGCAATTTTCAAAATTTTTGAATTTTCATATTTTTTTTTAAAATTTCTGATGACCTATTAAAAGCATCTCTTAAAGACCTTCCATATGATACCAAATTTATATATAGTTCCTTTGGAAGAAATATGAAAAAAATCCAAAAACCCTCAAAAAAGGACCTTCTTATCCTTTGATCCAGCTCACCAAATATTGACCCCAGGACGAAAAAATTGAGAAACGTAGTCTTAGAATGAATCAAACTTTCATTTTAATCAGTAACATTCGCAACTTTTATTTTGGGGCCACTCTAATGTACCATATATATGAAGAAGAAAACAATAAATTTAAAAATTTTTTGCAACACATCAACTGCCCCAAAACCTCTGAGCAGAACACACGATATTATATTGCACTAACTGCACTAAACTTTAATTTAAATAAAATAAAATTCACACACTTTGTGTTTATTTTCTAGCAGACTATAAATGTACGTTTTAATAATTAAACAATTTTGTGTAGAAATTAATTAACATTAACATATGAAAAATAAATATAAACAGCCCTACACGATTCATATAACAAATATAGGCTTATAAATGTACTATCTGAGCACTCAAATGTAATAATTGAACGTTTAAATATTAATGCTGCTTGTAAGCAAATGGTTATTGGGCCATGATTAATTAAGACTCTACTAAAAGCAATTGTAAGAAATACAAGAAAATCTAATTATGTTTTGAATTAAGAAGGAAATACGAACGTTTAAAGCATAGTACCGGTTAATTTCTCAAGCAACAACAATAAAAAATTCAACGAATTTAGTTTTTAAATATTTAAACGAGGTAAATAAATAAACAGCTATAATTTTAGTACATATATACACAATTGGTCATTACAACCCTTCCGTCCGCCGGATTATTGTGGCGTGTTTCAGGCGGAGGTAATGGCCATCTACCGGGCAGTGGATACTCCTGTGTTCCTTTCATCTGCATCTCGATCTTTTCTGATAGTCAGGCTACCATAAGATCTCTGTCGAACGTTGTAAATAATTCCAGGGTCGTCATGGAATGTCGCCGTTGTCTCGACCTTCTTTCTGGGCGCTTCAGTGTAACACTTATTTGGGTCCCCGCGCACAGCAATATTCCGGGAAACTGCAAGGCCGGCGAGACGCCAGAGCTGGTGCACTACTTCCTACCTCTTAGGCTCATTTGGCCCTAACCAGTTACTCCGACTCGGTCGTGACATCATCTCAATCACTGTGGCCATGCTTAGAGGTCATTGTATTATGGGGAGACATGCGGAGAGAATGCAGCTCCCATCTAACGACTTCTGCAGTTGGTGCAGATCCTCTGAGGAAGAGGAGACTGATATCCACTTCCTTTGTCAATGCTCATCTCTTGCGATGTGCAGATATAGGTTATTTGGCTCTCCAATCCTTGTCAGCTTGACGGAGCTATCGTCCATTGATGTCAACGATATAACTTCGTTTATCAGATTTTCGGGCTGGTTTTCCAACGTGCAGTAGTCGTGCTTTAAATGTGCAGCCCTTGCGCTGATCAATTTGTTCTTCCCTGATTTAGAGGAACTTGGTCAGTACAGGGACTGCGTTCACCTTTGGCGTCACAACGGGGCGCTATGCGTGCTAAAGTGAGCTTTTGGCATCAAGGCTACCACTCCAATCTAACCTTATCTAACCCTTCAGTCAGGATTACAACCTAGCTTCTCACACCACCAATGTTGTGTGCATTAATTTTATACATGAGTAGTTTCAGTCGCCGTTTAGTCGTTTAAAGTCCCCTTCGAACAACAGATTATTGAGAAACATTTTTATTTCAATATATTTTATTTGCTCCCAGAGATTTTGCCAGAATTCCGCTGAGGGGCAGTCGTAGAAGAAATACTTTCTAATATCTTCGTTTTGTTGGAGATGTCTGAACTGAGGATTTAAAAGTGACCTCACATGTAAAACAGGTTTTTGCGTCAGATAGAATGGTAGAACTTGTCCTGAAGTAGTGCTCTTCAATGCTCTCTCGTCCATTAGTTAAAGTTTGAGTGCCACATATCATGCCGGTATTTGTCAATTTTGTTGGAATGCTAATGTAGAGCCAATCATCAAAAAAGGATGAGAACTACCCATCAATAGCAATATGTTGCTGACTTTCCAAGTTTATGGAATTGATGATAAGCCACAAGCTTGTAAAATATCTAGAGACCAACAACCTGATCACGGAGAATCCGTAAAGTGTCCGTTAAGTTTTTTCTACATGCGACCTGGTGGCTTTACTTAAAAAAAAATGGAGCGCCTTTTTGTTATCATTTATTTAAACTGTCAATTAAGATGCTAAGCACCACCTGGGATGTTACGCTGGTAAATGCAACAAATGCCATCATTGGTAAGTAATCAATAACAACCACAAAAAATCTCCAAAGAAAACATCATTTTAAACGTTAAAAAAGGAAAGACTTTAAATCAATTTTGTTGTCAACACACATGGAAATATGAAAGACAAAAAATGTAACAAAAATTTCATACAAAAAAAGGTACCAGCAACTAAAAATATTTTCACGCATGTGGTAGCTTGAGTAGTCGCATGCAACATGATAATGTTAAAGGCAACATACGAAAACAATGTTGAAATAAAAAACTAAAAATAAAATGAAGAACGGCACAGAATACAGAAATTAAAAACTGCAACAGCAACAGCAGCAATCGTATTGTCAATGTGAGACAACAGCAACAGAACATCGAAGATAAAAAAATTGAAAGAAAATGTGCCAACAGGACAAAGAGAAGTCAACTGACGGCAAACCGTAACTGCTTTTGACTCGTGTATGATGTTTGCAGTTGATGTTGCAAAAAGCATACAATTGTTTTGACTTGTTTTAGGTTTTAGGCATTTGGCCAAAAAATACCAGCCAAAAACAAGAATAAATAAAATGGTATTCAACAGAAATTACAAAAAAAAAAAAATTCAACAAAAATGTCTTAAAAAAATAAATTTTAAAGGTTTTAATCAAACTGATCAAAACATGATCGCTATGTCAGGATACTGACAGTCAATCATGGTTTCCGATAAGATTGACCTACAGGCAACATGCAAAAAAAGGATTTTGTAAAACTGAAAGTGAAATGATTGGATAAAATGGCCCAAGCTTTCAATATCTTTAATCACTCTTTAATCACTAAGCCACTGTCCAGTAGAGTAATGGATTCCTTCTTGACCGTAAGACAGTGCTGAATAATGGCAGAGTAGACGAATGAAAATTTAATCATTGAAAAGAAGTCAATAAACACCTTAACCACCATCCTTGAAAGGCTTCTTTGAAGAGGAAATCATTTCAAAAGAAATCTTCCAATCGTAGAGTTGGTAAACCTATCCTATAATAATACATAGAGATTTCTAAACAGAGAATGTGAGTTTATACAGTGGACAGCAAAAGTCTTAGTAAACCTTAATTTTTTATACAAACTGTTGGTTAAAATTTATGAAATTGTCAAAATATATTGGAGTACCATACCTTTGGTGGTCCACTGTAGCTATGCTAAGCACTCCTTATTTTTTTTTGGGTGACAACTGAACTCTTTTGAAAAACTATTTGTATGAATAGTTTGTATAGATTTCCACTATATTGTCTTAGTTAGTTTGTAGTCCCATTAAGTAAGTGGTATGTTGCCCGGCAACACAATACAAGGAGTGTGCTTGTCCCACAACTTTAAGTGGTTTTTTCACATGATGAAGAGACTATCAAGCAGTGGATTTATATTCATTTGTTCAGACTGCTATCAATCAGATTTTGAACTGCGTATTGAAGCTACTGTCACGAGGGTATAGAAACTAATCCTTTTTTAAAACAGATCTACGATGCTCTTACCAGCTGGTAGTACACAATATTTTCTCGACGTTAAGTGAAGTCACAGAAGTGACAGCCGTAAATATAATTGCAATGAAAAATTTCTCAAACAATATATTGTTCGGAGTAGAATTCAAACGGTAGATCCCGTCACTCATAAAACTATTATATGCAACACGGATGGTGTAAGAAGCTAGGTTGTAATCCTGACTGATGTCTTGCAATAACCAATTAAGTAAATTTTTGAATGCAACATCCGTCCATGGTGATATGATAAAACAGACTGAATAAATAATAACTAATTGGACGGGTTTGGTTTTAATAAGACTTTTTGCTTACCACAAAACAATTTCGGAGACCAATGAAACAATGATTGATCTTCCAAACATCTGATGGCTATGACTTGTAGTTGTGAATGAAATTATGTCAGGGGTTCTGATAGGTAGCTGCCGCAGTCTAGTAGGTAGTGTTTTGGCTTATTAGACATGAGGCCGCGGTTCAAACCAAGCCCAGACAGCTCCAACTAAACGAAATATGAAAAATATTTCTGCTGCGATTTATTCTCAGCAGTTTTCTGACAAAAACTCTGTAAGTAAATAAAAAATTTGCCATTCGTTCGGAGGCGACTTTAAACTGTAAGTCCCGCCACTCATAAGTGTTGTGAGATACATACATACATAAATTGGTCATTACAACCCTTCAGTCAAGATTTTTGCCAGAATCTGCTGAGAGGAAGTCGCCGAAGAAATACTTTTTGTATTTTGTTTTGATGTCTGGCCTGGCGCTCGAACCCTGGCTTTACGTTTAATAAGCCAACACACTACCTACTAGACCACGGCGACTTCATGGTGTGAAATACTCAACGAATCACAAAATGAGTATGACTCGAGTAGGAATACTAAAATACTCACTAGAAGGTTGTGTGTGCTCTGCTTGTTGCTCTGGCTTTTTTGCTTTTCTGTCTTTTTTCTTTTTTGTAAATGCAACAATTTTGATGAATGTTGTAATGTATTTTTCTAAAGTTATGAATCTAAGTGAGTAGGCTTATGAATCAAGTATGTTTCGAGTGGTATGAGTTTGATGTCAACGTTGTACTCATACTCATTGCAACCTGTACTTATAAATCAATGTTGTAGTGAGTACGAATGAATCAGAGTAGTTAAATTTCAATATTGTTGACTCACATTGTATATTCAGAACTTCATAAGAGCTTGTGATTAGCGAAAAAACGATTCATTGCTGATCTCTGGTACGTATATTCTAACAGATTCCCATTACCTTTTTTAGGTAATGTCTCCCTTTAGAACTTAGCTCTGTTATACAATAAACAAATTCAGAAAGTAAGTAAAAATTTTATTGAAATTCACTGGTAGTTGTATTTACTAATTCTGCTATGTACTGCACCCCCTGTAATGAAATCCTTAACTTATGTAAAAATCACGCCACAATAAAAGAAATTTTTTTTCTCAATTAAAATCAACGGTTTTGCTTCGTAAAAAAACAAAAGAATTTCGTTAAATTGCAATTGTATTGCCTGTTAAAGAGTGGCCGGGCTGAGTGCCAGCAATTTATTTTAACACCATTTAACGTTTCTCTTACATTCTTGAGGCATTTTTGCCTTGTTTCTGTTGTTGAAATTTTCTCATCCTTCGATTTGTTTTCATTTGTAAATAATCACTGTACAGTACACAACAATTACCCGATGGTAGTGTGGTAACAATACAATGCAACAGCCGCAAACAAATCAGCAACAATCAAAGCCATCGTTTAGCCAATGTTTTACAGGCTGTCTTATAGGCTGAGAGCGAGAGAGAGAGAAAACGATTTTGTAAAACCCTTTTCACTTGGTGTAGCTATAGCGATACCAACTGGTATTTTATTGTTTGTAAGAGCGCTACAGTTTGTAATGAATATCAGACAGAATTAAATCTTAAATCATAACGGTTAGCCTTCCATCATATGCACTGATAATCATGCATTTAAGTAACTCTAATATGAGTATTAGGATCCTTCTTCTGTTTCTCCCCAACCTTGCTTAGCTTAAGAATGGTTTGTACAATAATTTGTACAGATTTCTAGACTAGAAACCCTTGCCACTAGTCGCTGGCAAAATACAAAAAATACAAAATACAATTCAGTAAAAAATTTCTTTGTTTTTTAATCTGATGCTGTTGCTTTTGTTGTTCCTGCTACAGCGCGTAAGAATCAATAATTTATTAAAAACGATTATTAACGCTCTTGTTTGCGTGTTGGAGGCAATTTGCTGCCCAGCCTGTTTGACTGCCGTATATCCAGCCCAGTTGGTTACTGCCTATATTGCAGCATAATAAGGCTTTTTTGTGTTGAGTTGTTTAAAGTAATAATAGGATGATATTGCTTGGCTGCTAGTATTTGCATAAAAGTTTTAATATTGTAGAGTGGAAGAGATGGATTTAACTTAAGTTTTAAGATGTTAAAATTTGATCATACATAGGCTTGTTATAATTTTATTATTATTATTATTTTTTTTTTCAATTAAGGCCTTTAGGGTATTTAAGCTGTTAAATTTTATATTTAAAAAAGGGGTCCAGAATGTTTGGTTGAGTGTGCTGTAGTTACGCAAATAGTATGAAGCAAAATATTGCGCACAGTGTGCAGATAAAAGTTAGGTGAGACTATGCACATTTAACGGTGAACTAGTTAAATATGCAAGTTTCGCCAGTTTAAGCAGATAAACCGCAAACCACAGTGATTCTCACAGCCGACATAACCCGAGCCATCCATCAAATGTAATCTGATTTATGTGCCAGAGTCATAGAAATTTAGGAGTGCCGTAGTCTAGTAGGTAGTGTATTGGGTTATTAGATGTAAGGCCACGGTTCAAACCCCATGTCAGACATCAAAACGAAATATGAAAATATGTTTCTTCGGTGACTTCCTCTCAGCTGATTTCTGGCAAATTTCAGCCAAGATTACAACCTAATTTCTCACACCACTTATGTTGTGTGTGTTAATTTTATATAGGAGAGGCCGGTCCTAATGTTTAAAATCGATTCAGAACAACAGATTTTTGTGAAACGTTTTAATGCAATTTAATTTCACTCCTAGAGTTTTTAGCCAGGCGGCTGTCAAGGCTCTAAGTTCTAACGTGATGAACTCCAAGACGGTGTACGGTTGTCGCAGATATCTCGACGAGGTAGCGGAACGATATGATAGGGCACAGTCAAAAACAGGTGGGCGGCCTCGGACACGGGTAGAACGTCTCGTAAAATCTGGCCAAGGCTGGATGAGGGGCGCACAATGAGTTTACTTAAACTCAAAAGAGGCGCACTCAGTGTAGTTGTCGGTGTCATAACGGGCCATTGCATTATGGGTACGCATGCGAGGCGCATTGGTCTTGGATACCTTGCTAATAACTTCTGCAGAAGCTACAGACAGGAGGAAGAAGAGGAGACTGTCCCTCACATGCGGGGTACATGCCCGGCTCTTTGCCAAAGGAGAAGGAAGTACTTGGGTAGTTACTACATGGATAATATGGGGGAATTGTCAAGGATTGACATTGGCAGCCTAAATCGCTTCATCAGGAGCTCCGAGTGGTTTCGAAACTAGGGGATAGCGGATAACTGTGGTAGCACAATGGGCCCAATGCGGCCTGAGTGAGTCCACCCAAGAATTTTTCTTGGATGGGCAGCCACCTCTACTACCTACCTACCTATAGTTTTTACCAGAAATCTGCTGAGAGGAAGTCGCGGAAGAAATATTTTGTTTTATTGGTGATCAGACTTTAGCCTGTCTGTGTTTTATCAGTCTGATGTATGCAAAAAACAATTATTTAAACCCTAGATTTTAGTTGCGCCAGTCAACAGCGAATCAAATTTTATTGCCTTCCGAAGAGTAACATTTCTGAATTGGCCGGTAGGTAGTTTAGCTGGTAGCTTGCTGTTCACAGGCAAGTTCACTGGGTGGCCCATATAACACATTTTGTTACAGTGAGAGGTAAGCCCCTTGTCATGATCTGTTAGTGGTGGGTTTGAACCATTTCGAGCTCCGGATGAAACCGCCCAGTTCATTTAGCGGCACGTTCGCCAACATGTCCAGATCCTCATACGTTCTGTCACCCAAAAACCGATGACGTCTTTTCTGGTGCGATGACGTCAGTTAAATAGCGCAGTGCCCTGTTAGATTTCATACTAGAATGCGAGCCGTTCCCTTGTTGAACTGAAACAGTTCCCTGGTTCTCCCGCAGGAGGTATGTTGGGCCACCCACGGTTTGTTGAATTCCATGCTGCCGTAGTCTTGTAGGTAGTGTGTTGGCTTATTAGATGTAAGGCCACGGTTCAAATCCCAGGTCAGACATCAAAACGAAAATATGAAAAATATTTCTTCGGCGACTTCCTCTCAGCAGATTTCTGGCAAAAACTCTGAGAGTAAATAAAAATTGCCATGAAAAGTTTCTCAAAAATCTGTCATCCTTAGTCGACTTTAAACTGTAGGTCCCGCCACTCATGTATAAAATTAACGCACACAACATAAGTGGTGTGAGAAGCTAGGTCGTAATCCTGACTAAAGGGCTGTAATGGCCAATTATGTATGTATGTTATGTATTCTTGTTGAGGCTCCATAGCGTCCGGCTTAGACATATCCGATCCCTTTGATGAGTACCAAATAATAAATATTCTCACAGTTATGCACGACGTTTTAAAGATATTTTCACCTTTAGCTACACATTTATAAGTGAGTGAATATATGTATATGTTTCAATATTTAGCTTCTCTTTGTTTTATTTTAATCGTTTTTTACTTTATTCGTTTTTGTTTAACTCGTATCTTGTCCTTTATCTCAAGTCATTTATTTTATTTGCCTTTACTTTAGCGAGGCCAAGCTGCTGCATTCACTGACAGTGTAAACGTGAATGTGAATGAATGAAAGAAAAGTTATTGATGACATGGTTTTAATAGCGTATTTAACCTTCTTGTATTGAAAAGTAATTCATCATATATTTTTAAATGTAAATAAATTGCATATTTATGTACTTCAATTGTTAATTTAAATATGACGTCCATTGATTACACATACAAATTGAAAAAGAAAACAAGACATTCGCAGAGAAGAAAGTAAAATGATTGAAGGAAAACCAAGAAATTAACTTTTTTCTCTTTGAATTCAATTGTAAATTAAAATAAAAATTATTGCCTGACTAACCAACAAGCAGAGTAAGAAAAAGTGTAGAATAATTACAGATGAGCATCAGAAAAGACCAATAACACGCATGAATATTGAATAATTAACGTTTATTGTCATCTTTTTTTCAAATACTAACAAACAGTGTAGGCCAAAGAGCAAACCACACTTTAAACCCTCAGATAACTGAAGGGCTTCACTGCACTAAATATAAAAAATGCGACAAAATAAAAAAAAAAAGTAAATATACCCAGCTAATGACAAAGTATATATTGTGAGTTTTGCTGAGTAGAACTCAAAAGTTTTTTTTATATTTGTTCAACCTTCCAAACTTGTTTTATGTCACAAAAACTGTTTTTTTGGACTTTAAACACAAAATTATGGATTACACAAATATTTCTGAACCAATCTCACAAATTTAAACTTTTTTAGAAAGGGAGGGATGGGCCTTTAAAACGGTATACATATATATTATATGACGTTTGATGAGGCAAACTTGACAAATGCGAATTTTTTTCATATTTTTCAAGTTTGTCCGTTCATAGTAACAAGCTTGAATTAATAAATATAAAATGAGTGAAGACATTCTGAAAGTGCATTATCTTGTGAAGAGCTTGACACTTCGTTTGATCAACGACAAAAATTATCGTAGTTGTTATTTAAATAGTATAACAGTCGTGTTATATTTTTTATATATGTATGTCATCTTATCAAATGAACTTTCAGTTCAAAAATTTTCAAAAGCTTTGATGGATCTTGATTGTTTATTGGAAAATGTGTCAACTTCACGTTTGCACCACTACCAGATGTCGGCTAATATTTGAGTTTTGTGCAAATATTATTATATCTTTTTGCGCAAACATTGGCCAACTTCTGGTGGTCGCTGAAACTTAAAATTGACACCGATAAACAATCAAGATCCAGCAAAAATTCTGAAAATTTTTGAACTAAAAGCTCATTTGAAAAAATATATATATGAAAAATATAACTCGACTATTAGACTCTTTAAGTTTAACTACGGCAATTTTTTGTGGGATTTGATCAAACGAAGTGTCAAGCTCTTCACAAGATAATGCACTTTCAGAATGTCACCACTTATTTTATCTATTTTAATTAAAGTTTGGTACTATGAACGGACAAACTTGAAAAAATATGGAAAAAATTCGTATTTGTCGAGTTTACCTTGACAGTTATGTTTGTGCAGTCCTCATTTTCAAAGAAATATAGCTCAATTATGTATACGTTCCACAAGCTGCATCAAACATTCACTCGTAATGGGAGCAATGGCTTCTGTAAGATCACGTGTGGATTATTAACGTATACACCAAGAGGAAAATGAGCTTCAAGTGAAAAGATGATTTTTTTTGGCAAAATTGACATCAGTAAAAATTCAGTCAGTTTTGTGAAGACGCGCAGTGTTTGAGGATAATAATCGTGGTTTAAATATCTCCTTTTTATATCTGTCGAACAATTGTTATTGTTTACGCAAAAGAATGCAAAGAAGAATAACAAACAAAGCAATTGTTGTTGTTTACATCAAGTTGTGAACAGTGGCACACAGAATTGTGCGAATAGTAAGGAATTTATTTAAAACTAAACACAAATTTATTTTTATGTGCAATCTAGAGCTCATTTTCATGCGTTTTTAAATGGTAAAAACATAACAATTGGCAGCGGCAGTTTCTAGTTGGCCTATATATTCTAATAAATCCAAACGTTGTGTAAGCCTAAATCGATTCATTACGTTCAGTGGAGATAATATACTGAATTTTGTAACAGAATAGAATGACATAAGTATTGTCAGATTCGAAATAATTACTTTTACTATAGGTTTAAATACTATCTGCCCAATTCAATTTGAAGAAGAAAAACAAAAAATGTTTCCTTATTGTATTCCTTTTCATCTTCAATTTACTGCCGTTGCATTAGAGTCTCTTTTAATGACATTTCCCCCTATACTTCTTCCTCTATTGGTTCATTGTTTTTAGTGTTGAAAAATCTACTTCATAATCTTTTTGTTATATTTTACTAACGATCTCAGAGCCTAGATAATACCAGCACTTCCTGTCACTCCTAACTGCAGGTTTTTTTTAGCTTCACTCCCCTCTCCCATATACCATTCTTGCCATTTTTGGATATTATTCACATGCAAATATTATTACAATTACAATGCTAAGCATGATAAATGAATTTTTATTGCAATTCTAACTATAATTTGAACAAAACAAATATTGTTTTAACTTCTTACAAAAGGAAAGAGAAATGCAATAAGGAATGGAAAAATGAAAATGCTGAATAATGTAAGTCTTCAGAAAACTGTAGACATTCATGTGACTTCTTTCCTGTGCACAAACAAGAACGTTTGTTTATTCGTTTATTTGAAAGTAAATTTTTATCTCTACTCTCTCTCTCTCTATGTATCTCGGCGTACGCATTATTTTTGTGGCACTTTGAAGGCAGTTTAAAGGAAAAAAATGTCTTATTTTCGTATGAATGTCAATAATAAGATTTTTTTAAGAAATTATTGTCTTTAAACTTTTCAAAAGTTTCTTTTCTTTCTTTCTTTTCACCATAAAAGTGGGGGTTAAAAAATTCTTAATTCCATGTGGATTACGTCTCTATAGTAAGTTCCATACGCCCATTTGATACAAGTATAGTACCATTTATCCTCCATACAATAGAGCTACATACACTTCGTGAACAAGTGCTTCATCATCAACTTCTCTAAATCTCAAGAGATATTCAGGCACAAGTATTGCGTTTATAGATGATGCACATATAATATTTTTCATACGGTTTAGCCTTTTTCAGTTGCATTTCAATTGCGCTACTGCATCTGATCAAATATAGTCAAATATCAACGAGCTAGAGACATGACCACAAAAATGAAAGATTGCAGTCAAAGCGAGCAAATCTAATCATCTTCTGTGCACACTCCATGGAGACACATTCCACCTAAATACCTACTGTTACGTTTGTACCTTTTAAAAACGTTTAAAATATGAGCTCGTAGATTACAAATAAAATAAAAATAAATTTGTGCTTAGTTTTAATTAAAATTTTGGGTGCCACTCTTCACAACTTTAAGTATACAGCAATAATTGCCTTGTTTACTATTCCTCTGTTTACACTATTTGCGTAAACAATAACAATTACTAAACAATTGTTCGACAGATCTTTGAAACGGAGATCTCCAAACCACGATTACTCTCTTCAAACACACTGCATGTTAACACAAGGCTGACTGAACTTTTACTGACTCCGTTGCCTGCTTTGCCTTGCCTTTTATATAGCAACGTAAACAGTCTGATGAATGTCCTTGAAAGCGAATGTTAGTAACTTCGCCTGGTGTTTGTTGTTATATTACGCAGTGCGATAATTTGTAAACAAGTTCATTGTTTTGTCTTTGTAATTTTTGTTTATAATTTTAATGTTAATTGATCACAACAATTCAATCAGGATTACGACCGAGCTTCTCACACCACTTATGTTGTTTGTATTAATGTTATACATGAGTGGCGGGACCTGCAGTTTGAAGTCGACTCCGAATGACAGATTCTTTGAGAAACCTTTTATGGCAATTTTATTCACACTCAGTGTTTCTGCTAGACGACTGCTGAGAGAAAGTCGCCAAGAAGTATGTTTCATACTTATTTCTTTTAGTTCGAGATGTCTTGGTTCGGGTTTGAACCACGACCTCACGTCTAATAAGCCAACGCACTACCATTGGCCTACGTCCACTTCACCTACACAAACATTTCTTTCAGTCATATTCGAAAGTGAAGTCGTATTTTAAAGCTTAAGAACAGTATTGAAACCAATATGTTCATACAGCATCCAGCTTTGGGAAAACTTTGTGTGGAGGCCATCAAATATACTACGAACCATTGTTTTATACCAAATGAAAAGATTCGATTGACAAGTGCGTTCATAGCACCTGACACTGTCATGCAGAAAATTCAAATAAATTTTAGTGACTGGCAGCTCTACATATCAGTTCATATATGTATGTTTAGTGGATATTTTATAAAAAGATTCCTATCTTTGAATAAAACAAAACATATCTGAGATATCCTCGGAATTTTTTATTGATTTTAAAGACACAAAAAAGTCTTACGGTACCAAATCGCAGGATTTCGATTGCCATTCCAAATTATCTTCACGCGAGATAAGCATATAGCTCGTGCAGAATATTCAATGTGGAATGAGCTGTGTGACAGAAAACGCCGTCCTGTTCAAATCACTTGTCGTTGGTGTACAGATTATCCAATTCACGCCTATACTGCTTGCCATTGACTGTATTGATATAAAAGATGTCCACACCAGAGATCAGCAATGAATCGATTTTTTGCTACTCATGAAATTTTGAATATAAGTGAGTCAACAATATTGAAATTTATCTACTCTGATTCATGCGTACTCACTACAACGTTGATTTATAAGTAAGAGTACAATGAGAATGAGTACAACGTTGACATCAAACTCATACCATTCGAAATATGTTTGATTCATAAGCCCACTCATTCAGATTCCTAACTTTAGAAAAATACTTATAATACTTATAAATGATTCAAGTCGGTCGAATCGTTCATCAAAATTTACAGTTTTAGTTGTTGTTGCATTTACAAAAAAAGAAAAAGACAGAGCAGCAAGCAGAGCAAACACCCAACCTTCTAGTGAGTATTTTAGTGTTCGTACGCGAATCATACTTATTTTGTGATTCTTGTAAATGTTGAGTTATGGAGAGTCGAAATCAACAACATCATACGTGTTGTTAAGTATGAATATAACGAGTACTTCAAACTTTGAATATGAGTAGAGGTTCCATGACATTAAAATAAGTATGAATGCGTATAAGTATCAGAAATTATGAGTATTATCGATTCTACTTATCTTTTTGAATACTCATTGCTGATCTGTGGTCCGCATAAAACAGTGAATTTTTTCGGTATGTATTGGACTCTCTTGAATCTCATAAGGAATGGAATGGAATCATCACAAATTTTGTAATTTTATTTGTTCACGTACTCCAGAAATAAGCTTCGTTAGTTGTTAACAACTTCAGACCTTATTCAGAAAAAACGTGTATTTGACTTTAAAAGTTGACCTTCAGTTCCTGGGTTATTGAAATTATCTACTGGTGTAGAAACAAATCACTATGCAGAATTCGTAAAAATTTTGGTTTACCGACCCACTATGTGGCATTTTGCCTCAAAACCTGGCCAAAATTAATACAAACGTTTTATGAGTTAATGGCTTGAATTTTTTGATAGTCTTAGTGATAATTAGGCCCAATGATGAACCCAACTGATTTTGGTTCAAATCGGTCCGTGATTTCGCCTAGCCCCCATACAAATTCCCCTCGAAATTGCACTTATTTACACATAATTATGGTAATTATTGAACAATCACGATAAAATTTAGCATGGATGAGTTCTGTGTACGAAGAAATCATGGTGTAAAGTTTGGTGATAATCGGATCACATTTGACCCTAGTCCCCATATAAAGTCCCCTTTAGAAATTCACGTTTGCGCTTATAAATGGCTTAAAAACATAGGTATTGTGATGAAATTCGGTAGAAACGTGTATTTTGTAAATCTAAATCATATTACCAAATTTTGTTATGGTCGGTCAATAAATGCCCCTTGGTCCAAAATAGGGCCCCTTAAGAAAATATGTTTAGCAATTATAAAAGGCTTAAAAATGTTATTACCTCTATGAAATTCGACATGAACATGTTTAGTATGAATGTGAATCATTTATGATCACACTTTATTATGATCGAATCATAAGTGCCCCTAGGTACCACATACGGCCCATTAAGAAAATCTAACATACATCTTATATTGTTAGAATAGTCGATATACATACATATGTAATTAAGTTTTTAAACTTCTATGATAATTGATATTTATTTATAATATTTATTTTACATTATTTAATACTTAAAAGTGAAACTAACTGCAATCGTTGAAATCGTTATCATTTTTATCATCAATGTCAGGAAGGAGTAATTTAATAGTGTCTGATGAAAATGCTTTTCTATTCCTTCGCGATTTTTGTGTACTTCAGCTTATAAAAGGGTCACTGCTTAAAAGTAAACTATTCAAGACATCTCGATTGGTATCGCTTCTACTGAATTTCCTAGCATAATTCGTACGCCATATGGCTTTATTGCCTATGGCTTTATTACACTGCGTCTAATTTTTTTTAATTTTTCAAAAAAAGCAAAATTTTCAAAAAATCGCCAAAAAAGAAATTGCGCAAATTTGCGCAAACTTTTTTTTGTTCCTGAATGTAGAGAGTTCGTATTTTCTTGTGTTATATAACATTAAACTACTAAAGACTACTTTCACCTTTAAAATCCTTATCTTTTTTTTAGGAAGAGTAAAAAAAATGTGAAATTTTTATTATTTTTAAATTTTGAACGAATAATTTTACATTAATATATGAGATATGTATATAAGAAAAACTGAAAGTATCAGTCGCTCATATCTTTCAAATAAAAAAAAAATCAATATAAAACCTATATTCATTTAGCCACAAAAAAATATCATATAAACCTATTACAATTTCAAGAAAACACCAAAAACGCATTTAATTTTCTTCACTTTTCTGACTTTGACATCGTCTCAAATCTACAAATCTCAATATAAAGTCGTGAAATTTCACTATATAATGCAGAATTTTGTTGTCTATCGAACTGCATACTCAGTTTCTTAAATTTCTTAAAATTCATTTTTGCATTTTTGGCCAGCTTTTCGGGGTAAATGCCACATAGTGCGACCTACAGATATTTATCGATAGACATTCTGAGAATTGCCTCCTCGATAGGACGTTTGTGTTGATCGTAAAATGGACGAAACTCCTAGTAGGTTGCCAAATAGAATATGCATTGTGCATATATTGTTGAATGCCCTTTCCGTTCACATTGCTTTGGCAAAACTGACCGAATAAATAACAACTTATTTGACAGATTGCCATCATAATTAATAGGCCTCAGTTTGAAAAACCTATAAAAACGCAAAAAACGAAATTAAATTTTTTTTTTTTTTTATTTTAAAATTATTTTAAGAATCAGAGTCCTTTACCATTCCTTTTTGGCCTCAAACTATTTCTGTGGAAGTGCTGAATATTTTCCAACACAAAAACACCCACAAAATGCATTTCATTTGTTTTTAAAAATTCCGAGGAAACTGAAACACTGGAAACCTATAAAAAACAAAAATTATAGGAAGTAAACACATAAAAAAATATAAAACCATCAACAACAAATAATAAAAAGAACTTTTACAAGAATAAAAAAGAAAATAAAAAAGCTGAGTTAATGCAACATCATTCATTATTATGATTTTTCATTATAAAACATTGCATTATAAATTCATTCATTTTTTGCATTGACTTATGGCTTGTTAAATACATAAAAAAGGAAGGAAAAGAATAATAAAGGATGAAAATAAATAATGGCATGAAAAACAAGCACTGGCATCATCAATACCAACTCTGAAATTCTAGGATAATGATGTTTAACTATATATGCATACAATATGGGTACATATATGTATTCCAATTATAATCAGACAACAGAAAGCTGAAAAAATTTATGAAAAATTTTTGTTTAATGCACAGTTTTGAATAATTATATATTAAACCAAAAAAAAAAAAAAAAAATAATGAACTAAGCACGTATACATACATAATTCTATGTGAAAATTTGTATATATTTTAACATGAAATTTAGTGCGAGTATTCAAATCCATATTTCGCGGATTACTGCCATTTTAATACTGTGTAGATATGACTTTCATGGGGATAATACATTCCAGTCCTGAGTTATCACTACACAAATGCAATCTATGCCTGCTGAAACTCAATTTTTAGGTTACACTTGGATATTGTTACGAAAATGAAGAATCTAGATAGTGGTGTTTTGCATTTACATATTACAAAAATACAACAACAAAAACCAGCATAAAAAAATGGTAAACAAGTAAACAAAAATACAACAACATTCGCCTTCAAGAACATTCATCAGACTGTTAACCCTGCCATATAAAAGGCAAGGCAAAACAGGCGAGCGAGTTAGTAAAAGTTCAGTCAGTCTTGTACATAAATTGCTTGTATCAACAAAAACATTGTTTGGTGAGGATTATTTGCTGGTAGGTGTCATCGATCCAATTACTTTGGGATTGACGTGGGCAAGCAATATACGAGTATATGAATGAATTATAATTTCTTTAGGCTTGAACTAGATGATCTGGATACCAACGACATATCGTTTCAACAGACTAGCATTACGTTCTACACAGCTTAGATCACATCCATATAGTTGATTTTAAAATTTGATCGTTTCACATGGAGCTAAAAGAAGCTGGCCATTGAGATCATGCAATTTGACCTTAATAGACTTTTTCTTGTAGGGTTTTCTTAAGTTGCAGGTGTATGCGAGTAAGCCGCAAAACCACCGTGGTCATCAAAGCCAATGTAGTTTATGCCATTGTAATGCACTCTACCTAAATCAGCCGTGCTGGGCATTTAAACGATGTTGTATTCTACACATAGATAGGATAACTTAATTCATTACAGTTCATTAAAGACGTTGCTGGGAAAGCGGTCGGAGTTCATCTCATCAATTGTTGTCGAAAAATAAAAAATTACAGACATACTTTGGAGCCATCCTAATGAATAGAGAACCATGATAATATAATAACGCACACAACATAAGTGGTGTGAAAAGCTAGGTCGTAGTCCTGATTGGCTTATTTGATAAACTGAGCACATCTTTTGATGGTGTACTCACGAGGTTCCCAATTGGTCCTAAATATTTTACTCTGGACCTGACCACCACCGCTTCCCTTCCATCCGCTTACCACAGAAAATTCCTACTTTTAAATGTTTCTCACTCGACTTTAATTATTCGTTCTCATTGGGAAGCATTTCACAAAATTATAGTTTGCAGGTAAAGCCTAGAGGACAGTGATGGAGGGCTATTCGGCTGGTCGGAATGCTCCCTGATGTTGATAATAAAAAAATTCTAGATAAATAGAAAAACGGGTAGGCGAAGTAATGACAAGCGTTGTTCTGCTGCTATAGGCTAGAATGTCTAGATGAATTAGGCTACGAGTTGTTAGAGCTTATTGGCCTTATCTCCGAATTTAACTCAAAGGAATTACCTCTTGTTTGAAAATCTAAAAATATGACTTGGCGAAAGAGATTTAAACCCAACGATGTAATCGTCTCGCAAACAAATCCTTTTTATTTGAACGTTAAAAAAAATTGATTAAACCTTGGAAAAAGGTTCAAGGGCAACGTTTAAAAAAGTACCAGAAAACATTCTTACATGGCCAATACCAATATAGCCGCTAGCAACATGGCCACTAGCAATATGGCCTCTAACAATATGACCTCTAGCAATATGAGCTGTAGCAAAATGGCCTCAGCAACATGGTCGCTAGCAATGTGGTAGGTATCAACAACATGGCTTCAGCAACGTGGCTCCTAGCTAAATGGCCAATAGCAACATAGTCGCTAGCATCATGGCCACTAGCGATATAGCCGCTAGCAATATGGTCACTAGCTAAATGGCCAATAGCAACATAGACTCTAGCAACATGGCCACTAGCAATATGGCCGCTGCCAATATGGCTGCTAGCAATATGGACTGTTGCAATATGACCTCTAGGAAGCTGGTCTCTAGCAAGTCAAATACCTCCAACGAAACCAAATATGAAAAAATTTTTCTTCGGCGACTTCTTCTCAGCAGATTTCAGTGAGAAAATAAGAATTGTCATGAGAAGTTTCTCAAAAATCTTTCGTTCTGAGCCGACTTTTAATTGTAGGACCCGCCACCCAGGGTTAAAATTAACACAAGTGGTGGGAGAAGCTAGTTCGTAATTCTGACTGAAGTGATCAATTATGTATGTATGTATGTGTTTGAAGACAAAATTACAAAATTTTAAATTATACTACCGTTAATAGTACACCATATTATAATTCATAATGAATTTCATTGTATTCACGTGAAATACACTTTGCTTCACTGCTAAACTATTTTATGGCCAAAATTATTATGTGAGGTAATAAAAAAATATATTATTTTGCTAAATATTTTCCATTTGAACAACAGCATCATCATTATAAACATAAGAAGAACAACAAAGTGAAATGCATTTATTGGCTATAAATATTGAATTTTTATTAAATTTTAGCTATTAGTTGACATGGAAATTATGCAAAAACAATAAAAAAAATATATAATGATAGACAATTTGAACATACATATCTAATGCACCGTCAATACAATCAATATAGAATCACTGCTTTTGTTAATAAAAATTTTTAAATTTAAATCGCAAGTGCTCCAAAAGATATATACATACTTGTAGTCTATTGAATATTTGAAAGGAAATGAAATAAAATTGAATTTTTCAACATTAAAATTTATGGGAAAATTGTTGCAAATTGCTACTAAAGAGCTGGGAAAACTGGGGAAAAACTTTAAATTTTTTGCACATGAATTTCATGTAAAAATCATCAGCATATTCAAGATGCACAATCATTAAATAAATTTGTTTACATTGACCAGAGTGTGACATACAAAAGAAAAAACCGCCAAGGCACAGGTGAACAAACCACAGTCCCCCTTGTAGAACTGCAAGTATAATGATTACAACAACGTATATATTGGAAATTTTGTATTCCCTGTATTTCTAATATTGAAAAAAAATTTTTTCGAAAAAAATCAATAGTTTTGGGAAAACATTTTGTTGAAGTTATTTATAGTGAAAATCGTAGAAGTATTCCCTGTGAAAAGATTATAGAAGTTTTTTTTTTACCACCGCGTGAGAAAAACTACGGAAAATGTTCGACTCCATCGTAACGGACGTCTGTTGGTTATAAGAAAGGATTCTTTTTTGATCTTAAAGTGGGCGCTCTGGAGCTTATGTCAACGAAGGACTCTGCATTAAAAGTACGGCTGTAATCTATGCCCGAAAGTTTGGCAGATGTATCTATGTATGTATATCCCAATAAACTCCCTTGTTTTACATTTAATACTAATTTCAGTCTAAATAATATTCTGCTATGCAGGTACATTACGTTTGCGTTTCTGTGACCGAGGAGTAATTGATTCAATCGAAGTAGAAAGAGATAATACTTTTGCCACTGGCGAGGGACTTCCGTTTGGAAAATCTGGAAATCTCTAATACCATTGATTGATACATATTCACCGCACTATTTATCGCCTCGTCAAATCCAACGATGGTATGGTCCTTAGTCTCACAAGCATCATCATCCAAGTCGTCTTCCACATCTTCTTCTACGAATTTCATCAAATCCAAAATTTTCCCAATTTCTTCATAAGAAAGTGATGACAAATTTCGCTTTTGTCGACGTTCCATGTCTATTAACCACAATTTTTATCTTCTGAAATATTCCACTTCCAAATTCACCTAAAACATGTATTTCCGGTTTCTGTTTCTGTTTCTGTTTCTGTTTTTTTTTTTTGTTGAATTAGCCTAAGACCGCCTCCAGACGGGCTACCTTGAAAGATCAAACTCCTTGGTCTCTCCAGAAGGCTCCAAGAAAAAATTCCAGCAACGCACGAAAAAGTCGTGCAATAAATAACACGAGTTATAATATATCCAAAGAACAATTCAGTTTCTAGCACCTCCCCCTGGAAACCCTAGACCCTGTTTTCACCAGATTATTTCCCTTCATACTGAATGGTACAGATGGCTACCATCATTAACGAAGCAAATCTTAAATTTTTAGTAGCATAAACAGAGTCCAAAGAGCTGGTAATCACAGTTATCAATCAAATATTGTCGTAATTCTACTAGCTTCATGAATCAGTCCTTGTAAACATTTTTGTATTTTTCTGTGACCTCACTTTGTGGTTGATTTTCAACCAATTTCCTTCAGTGATAAAAGAATAATATCACGGAGTTAGTTGAAAAGGGTTAGAATGCATCACTCTTACAGCAGATCGACTCTGTTGGTCAAATAGATTCATGCAACAGATACCCACGGATTGTTCTGAACCTGGAGATAGGACAGGAATGGGTCTCTATATAGAAGGACCAGTAATCAAAATTTGCCTCCAGCAATCAGACCTTAATTTGGTTTTTAAAGTGGAGGTAAGCGCGACCATGAATTGTATGATCTGGTAAACCTGACTTATATGGGCTTAAATATCTCTATAAATAGTCAAATGACAATTCGAGCAATAACATCTAGGAATACGGGATCAAAGATCGTCCGGTACTGTAAAAAGTTGATTGACAATTACTTTCGGCCTGGTACGTATTATATTGGTAAGTCATCATCATGGATTGATTGATGATTGAACCCGAGAAGGTGAATATTGTGGCTAACATAGCCAGAATACTACATACTCTTACGTTTTTACCTTTTAAAAGCGTTTAAAATATAAGCTCGTAGATTTCAAATAAAATAAAAATAAATTGGCGTTTAGTTTTAATTAAAATTCTTTATTGTTCGCACAATCCTGTGTGCCACTGTTCACAACTTTATGTAAACAGCAACAATTGAATTTTTTGTTATTCCTCTGCTTATACCCTTTACATAACCAATAACAATCACTAGGCAATTATTCGACAGATCTTTGTAACAGAGATCTTCAAACCGCGAAAACTCTCTTCAAATACACCGCCTCTTCACACAAGACTGACTGAACTTCACTAACACAGTCGCCTGCTTTGCCTTTCCTTTTATATGACAGTGTAACCAGTCTGAATGTTCTTGAAGAAAAATGTTCATGACTTCGCCTTCTCGAAATCTCTATAAATGTAAACATTCCTGTTTAAACATCCTTCTTTACATATATTATTGTAGTGTTGTTTTTGTTTACATTTATTCTTGTAGTGTTGTTTGTGTATTTTTGTTTAATTGTTTACTATTTTTTATGCTGGTGTTTGTTGTTATATTAAGCAGTAGGATAATTTGTAAACAGGTTTGTTTGTTTCATTGTTTTATTTTTGTAGCTTTTGTTTATAGTAGAACTAATTACAGAAATAATTTGGGATGATCCTAATGAGGTGGTGGGATTTTAATGTAAAACAAGGACATTCTAATTATGCTAATTGCTAATGAGCGTATTCACTGCGCATTCCTACCCACACGTACACTTGAACCGTATTGTAGTGGTGGAAAATTATGAATGCAAGGCATGGGCTAAAGAAAATGACGAAATATTACTTTTGTTTTAGTGACAAGCTTTAGTAAGTTTAAATTCCCAGCATTTTAGTGGTGACACTATATTGGATATAACTTGTCCCAAAGGAGTGGTCTAATAATAATAATTGGTAAATACAACCCTTTATTTAGGATTACGACCTAGCTTCTTACACCACTTATATTGTGTATGTTAATTTTATATATGAGTGGCAGGACTTACAGTTTAAAATCCACTTCGAACAATAGATTTTGTTTAAGAAACTTTTCATGGCAATTTTTTATTTACTCTCAGAGTTTTTGCCAGCAATCTGCTGAGAGGAAGTCGCCAAATAAATATTTTTTCGTATTCCGTTTTGATGTCTGACTGTAGGTTTGAACCGTGGGCTTAGGTCTACTAAGACAACACACTATACACTAGACTACGGCAACTTCAAGTGGAATGGACTGCATGAAGTTAAGGAAGTTTGTACAAGCTACAGGCTGAGCTGTATAAGTAAGTAAGTATGGAACCCTTTGTTGGTCTCCACTCCTTCAACTCACATCGTGGAAGAAAATTCTAAGTCTGCCTGTGATGGCTTAGTTGGAAAGGGGTTTAGAAGAGACCTGTCAACATTTTATTAGACATGTGTTATAATGACTTTACAATCACTCCTCGTAATTCTAATCGCATACACCAAAATGTTGTCTCCCTTAGCTTCTACAATATCTGTATATATCAGAACACTAGTGCCAGTCCATGCGTAGTCTTGAATTTGCAACATAATTGCACATCTTTGAATCACAAATAGAGTTTTTAAGCCTCTGTTGCTGCTTAAATTAGGCCGCACTTACCACTAAGCCAACCAGACAAACAAATAATATGCACAGCAAAACTACCAACCAACCAGCAGTCATGCGACCAACAGATCAAAACCAAAAATGAAACAGAGAGTGGAGCTCATGGTTTTCTTTAATAGATATGTACGTGCATATTGTATTAACAATTTTACACATACGGACGTAATTTATTAGTCCTCCAAAACCAATCGATAGGTTGTTAAAAAGTAATGTCAACAGGAGAAAAAACATGAAAATCAAGTGGCGAAAATAATGATGCCTGCAATGATGATGTTATTGATGCCCAACACTGGTAAATATGGAAACACAAGAATTCAAAGGAAAAAATTACCTGCGTAGCAAATAATAGTTCTACCATGGTTTTCAATTTCATTGACTTACTTTTATTGGCAATATTTGCATAACATAAGCCTGGATTTTATAACACCAGCAGACATATGGAGAATACAGAAATGGTTGTCATTATATGTGCAAGCATTACCAATCTGTATTTAATTTACATTACGTATGAGATTTTATTACATGAACGTAAAGTAATAATTAAATTCACGTTGATGGGAAATAAATAGAAGCATAAATATCCAATAAATGTGTTACATTTTGTATCATTTCCAAGGAAAAGAGTAAAATATATGAGAATGAGAATACAATGTCTAGTTTAGTGGCGTAAAAATGACACTTTATGATACTAATTATGCACACATAAGACATAAAGCTGCATAAAATATGATGCCGGCATATAAATTAGTAGAGAACAGGAAGAATTTTACTTCATAACATAATAATTTAAAATGTATAGGATCTTTTCTTCTAGCGTTTTCTAGTTTTAAATTGAAATAACACAATTAAACAAAGTGTGTTTGAAATATCATTGAACATTTTTTATTCGTTGGAAGACCTATTGATACCACTATGTGAGAGAAAAAACATCATTCAAAGGTCCAAAACGGCTTCTCTGGGTAGAGCTTAATCGAAATGAAAAATTTAGCAAAACTCTGGCACATAAATCCAACTAAATTTGATCGATGAGAAGATGGGTTGTGTTGACTATGAGAACCGCTTGATGGCCAAAATCAATTCCAATCAATTTGTGGTATAACCAAGATATTTGCTCCTGCAGAAAATAAAAAGTTTTATTGGGCCAAATCTCACAATATCGGTAACAAGTATACATCACCCCCACGTGAGATGACCATACATTTAACTCCCTGTTATACATACATAATTGGCCATTACAACCCTTCAGTCAGGATTATAGCCTAGGTTCTCACACCACTCATGTTTTTTGTGTAAATTTTATTAATAAGTGGCGGGACCTACAGTTTAAAGTCGATTCCGAATGACAGATTTTTGAGAAACTTTATTCATGGCAAATTTTATTTACTCTCAGAGCTTTTGCCAGAAATCTGCTGAAAGGAAGTCGCCGAAGAAATATTTTTTGTATTTTGTCTTTGATGTCTGACCTGGGGTTTGAAACTCGGCCTTACGTCTAATAAGCCAACACACTACCTACTAGACTACGGCGACTAGTAACTCCCTGTTACAGTATACCCAATTTGGCATGAGCTGTGTGCTACGTAACAATGTTCTGTTGAAACCGCATGACGTTACTGTCCAGATTATTCAATTCAGGCGAAAAAAATTTGGTAATCATCGACCTATAGTCCTTGCCTAGTGGTCAATGTCGAACTCAAGGAAACATCAACCGATGACGTTGCTAGCCTAATATCCACATCAAACTACAATTTCTTCGGGATTTCTCAAGTGGATTGCTATAGTCTTCGCGACGCTTGCATCTCCTGTGTATTGCTATAGTCCTTGCCACTAACAGTGATCAACGTCGAACTCAAAGAAACATGAACCGATGACATTGCCAGCCTAAAATCCACATTAAACTGCAACTTCTTTGGGAGGGATTGCTATTCTCCGATTATTCAACAATTTTGAGTGTTTACATTCAGAAATGAGCATCATCGTTGAATATCAGGTTTGGGTTAGAATCATGGTCAGTTGCCATCTGCTCCAGACCCCAATTCAACGAACTAGACCGTTGTCTGTAGTCGTTTACTCTCAGTCCTTTGGACAGTTGAATATTGTACAAGTGCTGGCCTCAGTCGGGACCAAACTTCCCGCATATCATTGCATAATCGTAGGCACGTGGAGAGACTGTGGTTACATGCAATTACTTGCGTACAGATACAGAGAGTATGGAGGTTTGAACAACGGCCTCACGTCTAATCAGCCAACACACTACCTACAAGACTATGGCGACTTCAAGAACAATTTACATATGTACATACGTACTTAATCGGTCATCACAGTTTCTCACACCACTTATGTTGTGTACGTTATTTTTTATACATGCTTGGCAGGACCTACAGTTTAAAGTTGACTCTGAATGACAGATTTCATTTGAGAAACTTTTCAAGACAATTTCTTTTTACTCTCAGAGTTTTTGCCAGAAACCTGAGAGGAAGTCGATGAAAGAAATATTTTTTCACACTTGGTTTTGTTGGAGATATTTGCAATGGGGCTTCAACCACGGCCTTACGTATAATAAGCCAGTACACTACTACAGCGATTTTAAAAACCCTTTATTCATATTGTTATGAAAATGGTGATACATTGTTTAACATTAAAATGATAAACAAAATCTACAAAAACAATGAACTTGTTTACATGATAAAAAAAGTAAACAAAATATACCAACAACATCATTTATACTGATGAGGGTATAAACAAGTAAACAAAACAAACAATGTAAGCAAAATGCACAAACAACAATGAAACAACGATGTTTAATTTATGGAGATCTCGAGAAGGCGAAGCCTCGAACATTCGACTTCGATTCATCAGACTGTTTACGTTGGCATATAAAAGGCAAGACAAAGTAGGCAACGGGTTTAGTAAAAATTTAGTCAGTCTTGTGTGAAGACACGTTGCGTGTGGAGAGAATAATCGTGGTTTGAAGATCTGCGTTACAAAGATCTGCCGAACAATTGTTAGAGTTTACGCAAAAGAGTGTAAAGAAGAATAACAAGCAAAGTGAATTGTTGTTGTTTACATCAAGTTGTGAGCAGGGGCACACAGAATTGTGCAAACAATAAAGAATTTATTTAAAGCTAAACACAAATTCATTTTTATTTTATTTGCAATCTACGAACTCATATTCTAAATGTTTTTAAAAGGGTAGAAACGTAACAATATATAATTTCTATCGGCATTGATTTTTAACGAGCGTTTATGAATGTGTCCATAACACATAAATATTAGGAGCACATAGGCAAAATCTTTCCATTTTCATTTTCTAAAATCATTTAAGCAAATTCTTCAGCTTCAGTCGCTTGCAAAGCTGAAATTATGGCTTTACTGTATTATACTTGAGCTACACCTCTAACTAGGTAAGCTGTATTTACAAACGTATTGCAATTAACATTGTCTGGAAAATATAGTGTGCTCTGTTTAATGTAACAATAACTTTTAACAATTCATGGTAACATAAGAAAAAATACCAAATAATTACAGGCGTTTTAGGTAGACTCTCTCTTTTCTATTCGAGTACAAATTTACAAATTTTATCGCATGCAATATATTTTGTAATGCGTGATAAGGTTTTTAGTATGTGTAAGGAATGTGTGGTGTAGGGTATGAAAAAATCTACAGCGAATGGACCTTGTCGACAAGTCGATATGAAAATTTGTGTGTCTGTCCTTTTGCAGTTTATAGTTTAGGGCATCATCCAAAAACTAGAGCAATTACGCTGAATGAAATTGCGCATACAATGGCGGAATATTTCTTTCTATATTAGGAGTCAACATTGGTGAATGTATGTGTCTATGCGTTGTGTTTTGGAATCCAATTAGTCCACTGAATAATTTAAAGCAGGAAATAGAAACGGTGTGCTATAGAGTTTTATCATGGAATTTCTTATCACGCGTTATTAATTATCGATGAAGTGGCAGCATTTTATTTATTTCAGCAACATTTCTTCTATAAATTGGGTAACGAATAGTTTTTATGTGGAAACTTGACAGCTGCATGCTACCGCAAAGCCCAACGAAATGTTGACCATTAACAATGAATATATAGTGTTTGTATATATAGTGTTTGTGTTGCTGTGTTTAATGCAAGAAAACAATTTGAAAACTCCGACATTGTGAAACTAAACTACTTTAGTTTCATTTCAATAAATATGGAAAAAAAGTCGCCGTGGTGTAGTAGGTAGTGTGTTGGCTTACTATTCGTAAAGCCCGGGTTCGTATCCCATGTCAGACATCAAAAATGAAATATGAAAAAAAAAATATTTCTTCGGCGACTTCCTCTCAGCAGATTTCTGGCAAAAACTCTGAGAGTAAAATAAACTGCCATGAAAAAGTTTCTCTAAATTCTGTCGTTCGGAGTCGACGTTAAACTGTAGGTCCCGCCACTCACGTATAAAATTAACGCACACAACATGAGTGGTGTGAGAAGCTAGGCCGTAATCCTGACTGAAGGGTTGTAATGGCCAATTATGTATGTATGTATGTGTAAATATGGAAAAAAATTTAATTTAATTTTAAGCAAAGAAACGAAATGGACCTCATCGCTGAAGACAATTTCTCGATAAAAATTAGGGTCATTTGCTGAATGCACCAGATCAAAATCAAAGAGCATATAGACCAAGTCATGGCACAAGGTTCTCTAAGTTGTGGTCGAGTTCTTGTGAGCGGCATGGAATCAGTTGCCTCGGAGGCTCCTTTTTACGGGCTGAGAATGTTGTTCGATGGTTTACTGAACCCGTGGATTATAATTTATTGATGATATTGTGTTTGACCACTTAACAGACTCAATAAATAACAACTTATTGGGTGCCCTGGTAGTCTAGTGGGTAGTGTGCTAGACTATTAGCGTGAGGGTCGTGGGTTCGATTCCCACCAGAGACTCTGGTCTGTGACACTACACCGAGCAAATAGTCAAGTTACTTCACTCGTATATAATTAGGATATAATTTGTAATTGTATTGTAATAAATAAATAAATAAATAAATAACAACTAGTTTAACAGATGTACCTTCAACAAGAAGTCGCCGTGGTCTAGTAGGTAGTGTGTTGGGCTATTAGTCAGGCATCTCCAACTGAATGAAATATAAAAAAATATTTATTTGGCGACTTCCTCTCAGCAGATTTATGGCAAAAACTCTGAGAGTAAATTAAATTGCCATCAAAAAGGCTCTCAAAAATCTGTCGTTCGGAGTCGACTTTAAAGTGAGTGGTCCCGCCACTCGTGTATAAAAATTAACACACACAACATAAGTGGGGAAACTAGGTCGTAATCCTGACTAAAGGGTTGTAATAACCAATTATGTACATATGTATGTACCTTCAACAAGATGATCATCAAATTACTGAACACCCTGTTGAAAGACACGTTGTAAGATTAAAAATAAAATAAATAACTATGAACCTTTGTTCAATGAATGCAGTCATCTAGAACTATTAACTTTTGTAAGCCTTTAAGGCTGGAGCTTCATTATAAAATTGATGACAAATGCACCATTATACAGATGGTATTAGATTTTGGATTTACCTTGGTACACCCATCGGTAGGAATGGGTTGAAAATAAATCGCGGACTAGAACTGAGTATTTCAGGTTTTAGTTTTATTATTGACCAGATGACAACAAAGCAGTGTTTTTCTGGCGGCATTGTTTGCCTTGTGGAAGGCTCTTAACCTCGCTCTTTCCAGTGGAAGTTCTTATGTAATTTTCGTTGATAGTCAATCGGCTTTGAAACGGATTGAATCTGTATGGTAGATAATTTGTTAATGCAAGAACTCTCCTAACACATTAAAACAAATCGTATTAGTTTGCTGCAGGTACTTCAAAAGCGATCAGGATAATTAATAGAGCAGTGCAATGGGCACCATGACCTCGGTTAGTATATTGTTATTGTACTACTTATTTCCCTAGGCCGCAGTTAAAGAAATTCCTTCTTACTTAATTAATTGGTCATTACAACCTTTTAGTGAGGACTACAACTTAGTTTCTTACACTATTGTTGTGTGCTTTAATTTTTGTCCAAACTTACAGTCCAAACTTAAGTGGGCGGCAGTTTTACGAAAATGGAAATGGCGTTACATCGTTTAACATTAAAATGATAAACAAAAGTTACAAAAAAAAAGCAATTTGCTTTGTTTGCTATACTTCTTTACACTCTTCTGCGTAAACACAACAATTGTTCGACAGATCTTTATAACGGAGATCGTCAAACCACGATTATTCTCTTCACACGCAACGTGTCTTCACACAATACTGACGGAATTTTTACTGACTCCTTTGCCTGCTATGCCTTCGCCTTCTCGAGATCTCTATAAATGTAAACATCGTTATTTAATTATTGTTGCTTGTGTATTTTGTTTATATTTATTCTGGTAATGTTTGTTGTTGCTTTTTGTTTACTTATTTATCCCTTTTTTATACTAATGTTGTTGCTATATTTTTGTTTATTTGTTCATCATGTAAACAAGTCCATTGTTTTTGTTTTTGTAGCTTTTGTTTATCATTTTAAGGTAACACCATTTTCATTTTCGTAACAATAGGTTTCGAACGACAGAATTTGTTGAAAACATTTCATGGCACTTCTCATCTACTCTCAGGGTTTTTGATAGAAATCTGCTGAGGGAAAGTCGCCGTAGTAATATTTTTATACATTTCGTTTTGTTATTCCCTCTCGCGTAATAAGCCAACAGAATACCAACTAGAGGACATCAACGTCAGGAAACCAAATAAGTCGGCAACAATACATACAAACAATTGGGCAATTCACACGACTTTGTATCGTGTATGTTGTATTGAATAAATTTGTTTGTTTGTAAACGCTCAATGCTATGCTGTATTGTGTATCTCGTGTCATTCAAACAAACCAACACCACTTTTTAAAAACATATGAAAACATAATTTTTTTCACTCCCAAAATTTGATAGCACAAAATCAATACAACTTTTAAAAACATATGGAAAAAATGTGTATAAGTGTATCGGATTTTTATGTGAAAAATATCAACAACAATCATACACCATTGTATGTTCTTCCAACAATACAATGTTTTTGTAGCTTTCGTATTTGGGTGTAGCATATTTAAAGTGTAACATATTTTAAGTGTAACATATTTTAAATGTAGCATATTTTCTTTATTAGTTTTTATCTGACATTTTTTCGCACACTTTTTATGACACTTTTTGTATATTTTCCTACATTGTTTTTATAGAAAAAAATAATTTATTTTTATTATTGCCACCCATATCAAACAGATTTCTACAATTTGTATGTGTTGCACTATGCTGCTCCTGTTTTTGCGCTGAACATATTTTTTATGCTCTGTTTTAGCAAACAAATAAAAAATAAAGAATGAAAAGAGAAAAACATTATTTTTATGAATATAAGAAGTCATAAATTTGGACATTTTTATGATTGCAAATTGCAAAGTTTCTTTATAATAATTTATTGCGTAAGGATCCCCCCAATAAACTTATTAAGTCCTTTCAAACACTAAGAATGCAAATTATTTCCAATAAGACAAGGCACGTGTATGTGTGGGGGCATTAAGAGAAGAGATAATTGTCAACATGAAGTAAAATAAAGCAAAAGATTTAATTACCCACAGCTAATGGGGCTGAATGTTAAGAGTTATTTTACGATTTCTAGTGAAATATACATAAAACTGATGAATAATTGGCGGAATTAACGAGAAAAATTAAAATTTTTATGATTTTATTAAGGAAACACAGGCAAAATGTACAAAATAATAATAATAATACAACTTCTCGTCTCGCTTAGTGCAGCATCGGTGGTGAAAAATATAAATGAGTGCGTATTCGATACAATATTTTATTATTTTTGAAAAAGATAACTTATTTTATAATGGCCAGAGGAAGGAAAACCAGAAAATTATGGATTAGGTGGATTAGGTAGGTTAGAACCAGAGATCAGCAATGAGTATTCAAAAAGATGAGTTGATTCGAATCATACTCATAATTTCTGATTCTTATACGCATTCCTAGTTATTTTAATATCACACTCATACTATTCATACTCAAAGTTTGAAGTACTTTACTCATACTTAACAACACGTATGATGTTATTGATTTCAACTCTCCTTTACACAGCATTTACACGAATCACAAAATAAGTATGATTCGCGTACGAACACTACAATACTCACAAGAAGGTTGTGTGTTTGCTTTGCTTGTTGTCTGTCTTTTTCTTTCCTCTTTTTTTTAAATGCAACAACAACAACTAAGACTGTAAATTTTGATGAATGATTCGAATCACTCGGATCATTTGTGAGTATTATAAATATTTTTCTAAAGATATGAATCTAAATGAGTAGGCTTATGATTCAAGCATATTTCAAATGGTATGAGTTTGATGTCAACGTTGTACTCATTGCAACCTGTATTTATAAATCAACGTTGTAGTGAGCACGAATGAATCAGAGTAGTTGAATTTCAATTCTGTTGACTCACTCATACTCAAAATTTCAAAATTTCATTGCTGATCTGTGGTAAGAATATAATCCAACCCTTTATATTGCCCGTAGACCTACCAGATAGGCTGAAAATATCGTAGGATAACAACCAGATACGTTTAAACCTGACTTTATAAAGACTTAAATTACTTAAGCTGTCATTACAACCCTTTAGTTAGGCTCACAACCTAGCTTCTCGCAACATCCGTGTTGAATGGTCATTACAACGCTTTAGTTAGAATCGCAATTTAGTTCCTCGTACCATCAATGTGGTATGGTCATTACAACCCTTTAGTTAGGATTACAACCTAGCTTCTCGCACCACCTATGTTGTATGCTTAATTTTATCTATAAGTGACTGGACCTACAGTTTACAGCAATTAAATTTACTCTGAGAGGTTTTTGCCAGAAGACTGCTGAGCGGAAGTCTCCAAAAGAAATAAGTTTTTCGTTAGGTTTGAGATGCCTTAGCGAGGTTGTGAACCACTGGCTTTCCACTATCTACTTGATTTCATTGACTACTAGGCTACTTAAATTGATATTATTATGAGTAAAATGGGAATACGGGGGTGCCACTTTGAATTACTAGGTATTCTCACTGCTGCCAACGATTCTAACATACGGAATCTATTTGATGTCAGATGTTTGCATCGATTTCCCTGGAAAGTAGATAATGAGCGGTCCTAAACTAATGAAATTTTATGACCAAACAGACTGATACTGTGCTGAAATTCCAAGCAGAATGTTATATTTGGGTTAATAATCAGAAACTATTCTTTGACGATCTCCAGCTAATGTAAGATCAACTTAGCCTAGGCACTACAAAGAAAATTCCATGAGTTTGATATAGTGGTCACAATAATTATAGTCTCCTAGAACTCCTGTAAAGCATTTTTCTACAAAAAATTAAAATTTTTAGAAATTATTCATACATATATAATTTGATCACTACAACCTTTCAGTTAGGATAACAACCTAGCTTCTCAATCCATCTACGTTGTGTGTGTTACATTTATACATGAGTGGCGGGGACCTACAGCTTAAAATCGACTCCGAAGGACAGAATATTGAGACGCTTTTCATGACCTATTTATTTACTTTCGCAGAGTTTTTGCCAGAAATCGGCTGAGAGGAAGTCGTCGACGATATATTTTTTCATATTTCGTTTTGATGTCTAACGTGGGGTATGAACCGTGACCTCACATCCAATAAACCAACTCACTACCTACAGGACTATGCTGACGATGTAATCGTTTCATATTTCTTGGAGGACGACATTGGCCGAGTCACCACTATCAACGGTTAGCACCAGAGGTTGATGAATTGGATAATCTGGACACCAACGACATGTGGTTTCAACAGAAGAGCTATATGGCACAGATAGCTCACCGCCCAGGGTTTGAATCGTGGGATCATATCTAATAAGCCAATACACTACCTACAAGACTACTACCAATCAAAATCTAATACTTAACGATCTCCAGCTAATATAAGCTAAACCTAGCCTAAGCAATACGAAGAAAATTCCATGAGTTTAATATCGTACTCACAATAATTATAGTCAGTTACACAGCGATTTTCAGCCAGAACTCCTGTAAAGCACTTTTGGAAAAAAAATTCTATCAAAATAAAAAAATTCAAAAATTATTCCTTTATCCTTACGAGTCCTTTTGGTCACTTTCTCCTCTTTAAAATCGTTTCTTAAAGTGTTACATTAGTCATCATCAACTTATTATACTTTAATTGGTATACAAATGGTGGAAAAGAGTTTATTTCACAAGAGTGTGAAATGTGCAAAGGTGGGTCATAGCCAGCTGTAGTATTTATGCACATACCACCTATTGCTAACCATATACGGCCTAGCATTTCAAATTTTTTTTTTTTTATCAGATAAGCATGACAAACCGAAAAATTCAATACCAAATACAATGTGGATATGCTGGCATAGAGCAGGCAATTGTTGCCAGGATGTCTGCTACAGCCATTACACCAGATTACATTGGCTTAGTGGATTTTAAAGCAATACTGAGACACTGTTAAATGTCAATAGGCAACCAATAACAATAAAAATATTTCCATTTAAATGAAATGATTATCAGTAAACATTTGGAAAAAAATAAAAAATAAAAACTGAATACGTTCATGGGTTTTATCGTCTATAAATGGCAGTGCGAATATCAAGTTTGAACGGCAACAAATAAAATAAATTTTTCTTTGCATATTCGCAGCATATTTTTACTGATAGTCTATGTACCATTTATTGTTTTAATAAATAAGGTGTGTATCATATAATCTATATGCACTCGTGCTGCATATTGGTCTATCTACATACATATTTATGTGCATACAAATTATTTAAACATTTAATAATTTATTAATTTTTAATTGAAATTGAAATAAAAGAAATTATTTACTTTGAATCATTATTTATTTCATTATTTAAACAAAAAAGGAATTCAACCCATAGCTTACTAAGCACTTGACTACCAGGCCATCCAATTCAAGTTTTTTCCCCCTTTTTTTGATTCACTACATGCTCATGTTACGTTTATGATTTTAATGTATGTTACTGTCTGATAAAAAAAAAATATTTTTAATATGAATTATGATATGCGAGCATTAAATTTCTTTATTTTCAGGACTTGTTTGTATATACAGTGAGTGTCAAAAGAAACTGTACACCATGGATTAAATTCTACGTACTTGCTTACTTAGGTTAGGTTAGAGGACGTGTACTTGTCAATTAAGACAAGTACAGTACCCGGAGGTCGAATTGACCCATTGTACATCGACCTAGTTTATCACACCACTTATGTTGTGTGTGTTAATTTTATACATGAGTGGTGGGAGCTACAGTTTAAGTCGACTCAAACGACAGATTTTTGAGAAACTTTTCATTGCAATTTTATTTACTCTCAGAGTTTTTGCCAGAAATATGCTGAGAGGAAGTCGCCGAAGAAATATTTTTTGTATTTTGTTTTGATGTCTGGCCTGGGGCTCGAAACCTGGCTTTACGTCTAATAAGCCAACACACTAACTACTAGACTACGGCGACTTCAAAAACTACTTGCTCACATAGTTGGCCATTATTAACCTGACTAACGGCTTTCGGATTGTCTAAACACATCCTTCCAGTCGCCACTGCTTCTTACGCGCCTATGCCAGCTGGTCACATCAATCGATGACAGGGCTTCCTCGATTTGGTCCTTCCAACGCAAACAAGGTCGCCGATTTCCTCAGATCCCCGCATCAAATATCCGTCTCGCCGGAGCATCCACCTTTATTCGAACGATATGGCCGAGACAGAGCAGCCGCTGGATGTTAATACGCTGCGCCACGTCTAAGTCGTTGAGGGGCTCATACAGCTCAATGGTGGGTCGAATGAGAAAATCATCACCAACTTGCACTGGACCGAAGATCTTTCCCCTCGAATACTCTCAAGGCTGCTGCATCAGTGCTTCATAGAGTCCAAACCTCTGCGCCATAAAGAAGCACAGAGAGAATGAGAGTCTTGTAGAATATTAGTTTTGTCGTACGAGAGAGGTCTCTGCTACTTAATTGCCTATTGAAACAATAGCAGCATCTGCTGACAAGAGTGATCCTGCTTTTAATCTCCAGACTGACATCTGACATGTTTGATCGTAACGGCATAGCCAAGATAAATAAATTCCTTGACTATATCAAAAACATAGTTATCGGCTGTAATCTGAGATCCAATCTGGAAGTTTTTTTGAAAAATAGTGAAATTGCGATGCACTACCGCCTTCCGCAGAACACTCTCCATGACGAAGTTGAAGAGGTCGTATGATACTGCATCGCCTTGTTTGAAACCTCGCAAGGTACTAAAAAGTTAGGGGAGTTCCATTTCTACCTTGACGGAGCTGCAGGAATTGGTCAACGTCATTCTGCATAACATTATCAGCTTCGCAGGTATACCGAGCACAGACATTGCGGCAAAACACGATCCCTTATGGGGCTATCGAAGGCTGTCTTATAGTCGACAAAAAGATGGGTCTTTTCCAGGATTTGACGTAGTGTAAAGATCTGGATAAAATTTTAACAATCATCAAACTAAACTTTTTTACCACTGAAGGAGAGTGCCCGAAAAGATTTTCCGATATTTTGAAATTTTTTTGTTTCAATTTTAAAGACTGGCAATGAATTAATTTTAAAATAAAAATAACGGTAATTTTTTAATGTATATATATATTTTAATGTACATTTTCTTTTATATATATTTTAATGTACATTTTCTTTTGACGCGCACTATACATATGCATGTAAGTGGTTACCACAAGGCAATAGACTCCAAACAAATTTAATTAATTAGACTCATATTACACCGCAGCATTAGGCTCATATGAAATGAATTTCCTTGAAAGTTATTTTTGGAAATAAATCAACTCGAAAAGGAAAAAAGATGGAAACTCGTATGCTTTTACTTGTTTTACCAGGACAACAGACATCGAAAAATTCATTGTGAATACATGCCACAATTTTCCTTTTTTTTATGTCATTAACAAATGTTACAAAATAATAAAAAAAAAATCCGGAAAGAACGTTAAGAACATTAAAGGTTGTAATTGTTACTCATGTTGTAATAGTTAGATGAACTTATTAGCCTTCTATGCATAAAGGTTTGTACTCTGATATGAAAACAGAAGATTTTTTCTCATTCAGTCTTTAATTGTTAGTTTGAGACTTACAATTCAATTATTACATTACATTTGCAAAATTACGAAATATATATTTATGTGATTCAATTATTTAGCTCACTGTACAGGAATGTTCCAACATCAATTAAAAGTATTTGAAATAGGCATTTAACTTATTCGCCAGACTTCATAATTTTAAAACTAATCAAGCCTGTAACGTTGATACTTGGAGGAGAAAGAAAACAGAAGTAGTTAATAACAATAATTATACGGATTGGGTTGTAATCGTTCTATACTATTTCAACAGTCGCCCACAACTATTTAACTATGTATATATTCATGAAACATACAGTAATGGTTTTATAATTAGCACATCCTTCTAAAAGATCCAAACCATGATGAAATATTTTTCAAAATAGTGTTGCGCAAATGGAAATGGTGTTTTGCTTTTACATCTTTTAACATCAAAATTATTAAGTAAAAGGGACAAAAACAAAAACAATGAACTGAAACAAGTAAACAAAAATGCAACAACAAACATTACAAGAATAAATGTAAACAAAATACACAAACAACAATAATGAAACAACGATGTTTACATTTATAGAGATTTCGAAAAAGCGAAGTCATGAAGTCTTCAAGAACATTCATCAGACTGTTTACTTTGCCATATAAAAGGCAAAGCAAAGTAGGCGAGTGAGTTAGCGAAGTTCAGTCAGTCTTGTGTGAAGACGCGGTGTGTTTGAAGAGAGTAATCGTGGTTTGAAGACCTCCGTTACTAAGATCTGTCGAACAATTGTCGAGTAATTGTTCTTGTTTATGCAAAGGGTATAAACAGGGGAATAACAAAGAAATGTAATTGTTGCTGATACATCAAGTTGTGAACAGTGACACACAGAATTGTCCGAATAATAAAGAATTTTAATTAAAACTAAAAACAAATTTATTTTTATTTTATGTGGAATTTTTAAATTTTTAAAAGTTAAAATCGTAACATGACATTTAAGTGCTGGCGATGACATCTGTCAAACATATTCCGCATACTTCAACACAATGAACCTGTTAAAGATGGCGAGTTTTGCATCCGAAAATGATGATTTTTTGTTTTCATTTGAAGAAAACAGCTGGAAAGTTGCATCAAATGCTTATAGAGGCATATAGTGATTATGCTCAATCAAAAGCAACATGCAGATAATGGGTTTGACGATTCAGATATAATGATTTTAATGTGAGAAAGGAAGAACTTGGAAGACCAACAAAAAAGTTTGATGTTTCCGTATTGCAAACAATATTAGATGAATAGGACACTTGTAGTCAGAAACAAATATTGGAAATATTAAATATTGCACAACAAACAATTTCTCAACGATAAAAGCCGTGGGAAAGAATTCAAAAGTTTGGATAATGGGTGCCACAATAATTGATTGACTGGCAGATGGAAAACCGAAGAACATCTTTTGAAATTTTGATTCAAAGCCACGATAGGAAATCAGTATTTTATCGAATTGTTACTGGCGATAAAAAAATGGATTTAAGGCACAGAATTCTAAACGAAAAAAATCATGGGTTAACCCGGGACAACCGTCGACATACATACATACATCATTCGCCTAGCTTCTCCCACCACTTATGTTATTTGTGTTAATTTTATACATGAGTGGTGGCGGAACCAACAGTTTAAAGTTCGAAAATTTTTTTTCAGATTTCGTTTCATTCGAGATATCTGGGATGGGATTTTAACTGTGGCCTCATGTCTAATAAGACAACACACTATATACTAAACTACGGGGAGAACCATCAACTTTGGTTGCAAAACCAGATCGATACACCAGGAAAACCGTGCGGTGTATAATGAGAAAGCTGTGGTGTACCAGGATTCCTCAAACATACAGATCGCTGCCGGCGAAATATGATCAATTTGACAACTACCAGGTGACGAAGCACCTGCACACAAATTATAATCGTTTCAGAATACAACCAAAGTATTAGGCTGGTACATATGTGTTCCTGTTGTCATTAAAGGGTGAATGTCCCTACTTCCCATTGATCGAAAAGAGACCAGATTGGGCCGCATAGCATGGTAAGGTGGTTTAAAAAAATAACGACTCATCTGCACACAAAACAAAATCAATTCAGATACAATCAAAGCATTAGGGTGGCAGCAATTTGTTTTCATTAATGGGACACGCATTGGATTGGAGGAAATTGAAAATAGGTTGACTAAATGGTTTACTTCAAAGCACAAACATGTTTATTGCCATGGAATCTAAAAATTGCTAGAAAATTGGAAAAAATGTGTAGCCGCCCGCAATGCCCAATTTTTTCAATCAAATGTTTTTTACTTTCCAATTGAATTGTGTTGACTTATTAGCTGCAAAGCCGAGGTTCAAATCCCAGCTCAGACATCAATAAAACGAAATAAAAAAATATTTCTATCGGTGACTTCCTCTTAGCAGTCTCTTGGCAAAAAGACTCTGATAAAATCGTTTTGAAAACCTTCCCTAAAAATCCGTCGTTCGGAGTCGAATTTAAACTGCAGTTCTCGACAAATTTAACACACACACCATGAGTGCTGTGAAAAGCTATTTGTTTTAGGAACTCTTCTCCCTAATAGCGTTTGCTTAAAATTGATTATCCTTGCCTATAAATCCTCTGTAATCAGTGTCGTTTCCTGCTCCTATCCCAGTACAGTTTTTGAAATAGTGCATCATATTGTTACGTTTTTACCTTATTAAATACGTTTAAAATATGAATTCGTTGATTGCAAACAAAATAAAAATTATTTTTTATTGTTCGCATAGTTCGTTATTCTGTTTGCACTTTTGTTTTCGTAAGCACTAACAACTATTCGGTAGATCTTTACAACGGCGATCTTCAAGCCACGACTGTTCTCTTCACACAAGACTGACTGAATTCTTACTGCTCGTTGTCTGCTTTGTCTTGCCTTTTTATATGCTCACGTAAACAGTCCGATGAAGGTTCTTGAAGTCGTTTCGCCGTCTCGAGAACTCTATCGCGACTTCATTGTTATTTGTGTATTTTGTTCACATTGCTTGTTGTTGCGTTATCGCTTACTTGTCTATCCCCTTTTCTTTTATTTCATACTGATGTTGTTGCTTTACTTGTAACAAGTTCATTGTATTTGTTTGTGTAGCTTTTGTTTATCATTTTAATCTTAAACGATGCTACACCGTTTCCATTTTCGTAACAATATTTCTAAATAAAGGATACAAAACTAATTAATGGAACATTTCCAAAACTTTGTCTGTTTGGTATTTTTATACCCATACATACATACGTATTTATTCCTTCTTTTATTTAATTGTTATTGCCCTCTTAATAATTAATCTTGAAATAATTGTGTGTCTTTAGTTAAAATCTTCCTTCCAATTAAGTTGCCATTAATTTGAATAAAACTCCACCATTTGGCATGATGCCCTCTCTTTATTGGCGGTTTTTCTTGAATCTTTTCTTCTTAAATGTATTCCATACAAAGATTTTAATAAATGTCCGAATATTTCATGAGTGCATGTATGTGTGTGTATTTACGCATTTAAAGCTTATCTTATATATAAAAATGAATGTGTTTATTTGTTTGTGGGTTTGTTTGTTTGTTTGTTTGAAGTCTATAGACGGCTAAACGGCTGGACCTTATAGAATAGTAAACTGCATTTGATCATGTTATGATCTTTAGCAAAGCTGTTGCGCATGAGCCGACGAAGGTTTCTAAGTTGGTATGACCAATATGCGATAGGTGGCGCCATTGGAAATTACTCAAAATGAATTAAATCGTAAACTGTGCATTTGATCATGTTATGATCTTTAGCAAAGTTGTTGCGCATGAACCGACGAAGGTTTCTAAGTTAGTGTGACCAATTTCCGACAAGAGGTGCTATCGAAAATTACTTCAAATGAATTAAATTGTAAACTGTGCATTCTTTAATAAAGTTGTTGCCGGAGGTTGGTGCGATTAACTTCCGATGGATAGCGTCACTGAAAATTATTCAAAATGAATGACAAGCAATTGGTCGACCTACATCTCAAGCACGGAAGAAAAGAGCATTACGAGCCTCATAGTCAGACAAGCATTGAGACTGGAAAATCTTCGAGTATATGCCGCAGAGACCCGTTCGCTTGAACCACTTGAACAACGAGAAGTGAGATTAGAAACTGATCGAAAGCGTACTACTCAGGCCCGTTCATCTGAATCACCGGGACAACGGGAAACAAAATCAATAAAATGATTCAAAATTAATTGGACTTTTTGTTTAATGTCTTTCCTTCAAATTTATTTTAGTTGGTGGCGCAGCAACACGCTCAGGGTACAGCTAGTATAATATAATTTATAAGCATTTAAACACAAAGATGGGTTGTGTGAATGCCTGCCTACATATACAATAGTACGATTATACAGACTCAAATTGTATACAGAATATCATTAATTAACAAGAAATAGCTGCTGCTCTGGCAAAAGATGTACGTACACATATGGTCAAAATAATAAGTACAATCAATATATATTTTTTTAAAGGCTCGTAGATTAAAAGAAAAAAAAATACTAACTTTTTTATTACAAAATTAGAAATAAAATAAATAATAAAACAATAACAAAAAACAAAAATTAAATTATTCATAGAAAAGTAAGAAATTAATCAAAAACCATTGGACAAAATAATAAGTACATTTAGTTAAAATAAATAAAAAAGTAAGAAACTAATTTTTCCATAAAATTGGCTGACTTTCGTTAAAAGCCAGTACATCCACCTTTATTTTCAATTATTTTCTTGGTTATTTTTGGCATGTTGGCAATAAGCTTCCTGCAGGTTTCTACTGGTATTTCATACCAAGTTTTTTGAACAAAATTCCACAACTGATCCTTATATTTTAAAACCTCCTTTCCAATTCTTTGTTTCAACTTTTCCCAAAGATATTCGATTGGATTAAAGTCCGGAGATTGATTTGGCCAGTCAAGAAAGGCAACATTATTATCTTGGAAGCAATCCTTTACCAACGGATCATTATTCTGCTAAGAGGCATACTTTCCTCAGCTTGACCATCGTTTTTTCCAAGATATCTTTGTAGTGGAATCTGGTCATACAACCCTTCAGTCAGAATTATGAGCTTGTTTCTCACACCACTTATGTTGTGTGTGTTAATTTTATACATGAGTGGCGGGACCTACAGTTTAACGTCGACTCCGAACGACAGATTTTGAGAAACTTTTCATGGCAATTTTATTTACTCTCAGAATGTTTGCCAGAATTCTGCTGAGATGAAGTCGCCGAAGAAATACTTTTTTGTATTTTGTTTTGATGTTTGGCCTGGGGCTCGAACCCTGGCTTTACGTCTAAAAAGCCGACACACGACCTACTAGATTACGGCGACTGGAATCTGGTCATAGTGTCGGTAATTCGATGTATCGGACCGACACCGTACCACGAGAAACAAACCCAAACCATAATATTGCCGCCTCCGTACTTGACCATCTTTTCTTTGTAAAGCTTAGGAGGTCGAACATTCAGACCATAGTCGTTTCCAAATAAATTAATTTTTGTTCCACTGCTCCACAAAATATTTCACCATTTTTTATTGTCGTCTGCTCCGGACAAATTGGAATGACTAGCCTTTACATTTTTTTTTGACTGTTCGCAATGAAATTACATTCTCAATTTCTGCTAAAACCGCTTTTAAAGAGGCAAACGGTCCTTCTTTCGCACGTGTTACAACACGGATATCTATTGTTTTTGAAGTTTTTTGAGTCTTTCGTGTGTTGCGACGGGGTTTTTGGGCTTTAAAGCATTTTGTATAAAAAATAGCGACGAATTCATAGTTTCTGCTATGGAACGAAGACTTTGTTCACTTCCTTTATGTTTTGAAACAATTTTTCACTTTTGTTTTTACTTTTAAAGGCATTATCATATTAAAGTTATTTAAACAAAAAAGAATTGAAATGTTTACTTTCCGTTAAAGTAACTAAAATTAAGCATAAAGCAAAAATATATATGTATATAAACAGCTGTACTTATTTTTTCGACCATATGTGTATGTATGTATACATACCTACATCTGTCACTCTGTCTATGCATGCAAATGACACAAAGTAGCATACAGAAACGGCTGATAATTTATTTGGTGGTCATTTTAAAATTTCTGCAAAACGAAATGAAATGTATAGAGATACAGAAGGACAGAAAGAAAAGAAAACTGTCAAAAGGTAAGATGGTACATAGCGGTTAGTCTCACAATACTCGTATAAGCGACTATTTTATTGTCGACAATTATACAATAAAATTTTAAAATGGAATGAATGAAGCGTAATTAATTTGAATGGAATTGCTTTTGTAAATGTAATGAAGATACAACCAAACATCTTAACCCATTTACGGTCGCTGTGCCAATTTGGGAACACTTAATTATTAAGGCTGTATAAAAAAACTGTTTACTCTAGTTTATTCATTTTTGCATTATTGAATAGTGGAAAGTGCTCTGAATAAATTTTAATGAAATTGCTTCATTTATTAACTACATTTATTGTTATTGTTGTAATAATCTATTAAACTTCATTAACAATACACATGTAGAGGTCGGTCAATGGTAATCAAAGTTATATTTTCTACCTAATGCTTATAGTCGTTATTTGTATTATAATATAAAATTCAATAAACAGTGAAGCATTGAAAAGGATTTTTAGTTTCATACCACAAATGTATAAGATCTTAGAAAACATATAATAATGCTGTTCCAATTTTGGTACAATGGCCACAAGTATACTACTAACGACGCTGTAAAAACTAGAGACAAAATGTTTAAAGTACGTCAACTTGCTGATATTCTTATCAGAAAATTTAACCAATGGGGTGTTTTCCACGAACATATATTTATTATCGACGAATCCATGGTGAAATATTACGTTCGCCATTAAGCAAAAAAGTATATTCGACCTATACGGTTTGGTTATAAAAACTGGGTTGCAGCAAGTTCCTTTGGATATTGTTACTGCTTTGATATTTATTGTGGTAAATCAACTACACTTGTTTCTGAGCCATTGGGTACTAGGGTTGTGAAAAAGCTGCTACAAAAATTTTCCATGAATCCCGCCAACCACAAAATCTTTTTTGATAATTTTTTTACAAGTTTTGATTTACTCAAACTCAACGCGTGTGCGTTGTGTCATCTGCCAGAATAGAAGCCGCTGGAAATGCAAAAAATGCAAAAAACACTCTGCGTTGACAAAAATTGTTTTGCAAAATATCACTCACAAGTGGCCATTGTACCAATTTGGGTACGCCGCTCTAATATCCTTTTTTTTACGTTTCTGTCCTTTTTGCATTGTTAAAAATAAATAAACATTGAAATTTAAAAAATGTAACTTGTAGTTTTTGTTTGGCTGTAAATGGGTTAAATATGTTATAAATATTTAAATACTGCTACTGGGGTTATTATTTGCCGTTTTCAAATTGAGAGGATGGTTAGGTTAGGTTAGGCTAGATGACGTGTACTTGTCAATTACGACAAGTACAGTACCCGGAGGTCGAATTGACCCATTGTACAACGTCATATTCTCACACCACTTATGTTGTGTGTGTTAGTTTTATACATAAGTGGTGGGACCAATTGAGAGGATACTTATCACAATGAATTGTATGAATAGTTCATGAGTATGGAGAATAAATTGTGATTGATGTTAGTCCATAACAGGTAGTGTGTTGGCTTATTAGACGCAAGGCCTCGGTTCAATTCCTAAGTCAGAAAATAAAAAAAAATATTTCTTCGACGACTTCCTCTCAGCAGATTTCTGGCAAAAATTCTGAAAGAAAATAAAATTGCCATGAAAAGTTTCTCAAAAATCTGTCGTTCGGAATCGACTTTAAACTGTAGGTCCCACCACTCATGTGTAAAATTAACACACACAACATAAGTGGTGTGAGAAAATAGGTTGTAATCCTGACTGAAGGATTTTAATGACCAATTATGTATGTATGCAAGAAAACTAAATTGGAATATTGTGTCCTGTTCTTTCAGGTAGGTACATTGGTAGGTGGGTCGGTTAAAGTGGTAGCTTTTATTACCAAAGAACATTTGAACACGCATGAGCAGAGTTCCCGTACTAATCGACTTCCCCAAACTAATTGAAGAAGTTGATTAGCGCAGAGGCTGCACAAATTATTCCTGTTCTCTATTTCAAGAATACTTAGCCTAAAGTTTAAGCTGATTCCGGTTGTAAAAATTTATAGACCTTGTCACCCACCAAGGTTTTTTAGTTTAGGTTACGTGGTCTCTACGAAACCCAGCAATTTACCAACATCGATGGTACCAGACTGTAACTTTCTAACTTGGAACTGAAACTCATGCATTTACCATGATTTTATGGGAAGTGTAGTTTAAAATGGTAGTCGTCATAGTTTAGTAGGTAGCGTGTTAACTTTTTAGACGTGAGCTTACGGTTCAAACCCCAGGTCAGACATCTCCAACAAAACGAAATATGAAGAAATTTCTGGCTACTTCCACTCAGCACATTTTGTGCAAAAAACCCTGAGTGTAGCATAAAATTGCCATAAAGTGTTTCTCAAAAACCTATCGTTCGGAGACGACTTTAACCAGTCGGTCCCGCTACTCATATATAAAATTAACGCACACAACATAAGCGGTGTGAGAAGATATGTCGTAATCCTGACTGAAAGGTTGTAATGACCAATTATGTATGCATGTAAAGTTTTATGGAGCAACTTTTACGTTTCCATTAAGCTAAGGTTCTTTAGTGATTATTAGAATTTTATCTATAGTGTACAGTTTCTTTTGTACTTGCGACTTCAGAAAACTCCACAAGAAAAAGTCTAACGTGGTCAAATTGCACAATATCAGTTGCCAATTCCCATCGCCTATACATGGGGTGAACAATTCTGAAACAAATCGCTCGTGAAGCATATCGAATGGTGCATATGCTCTGTTGAAAATAGCATCGTCCTGGTCCGTCCTTGCGCAGGTCTGTCTCAGTCCTGGCCAACGTCTTTCTCAAAGGCCAATGCTCGACATTGACAATATTAAACTGGCCAACGTCGTTCGCATAGAACTATGAACCGATGACGCCGCCAGCCCAAAATCCGCACTAAATATTGAGTTTTGACTGATTGTAACTTTCAGACCTCAGGGGACGTGGTCTAAAATTTGACCATTTTATCTGAAATGGGCAACCCCTCAATGAAAATTGTAATCTGATACCAACTGCTCTGCGTGCCAATACAGGGAACACACGTAGTTTTTTATGGTCATTTACCCTTAGTCCTCGAGTCAATTGAATTTTGTACGACTGTAAGCCAAAGACGCATGACAAAATTCGCTAAGTTGTGGTCTACGAAAGGATGAGTTCTTATAAGCCTCAAAAAATCGAAGGTTTGGGATTATTTTGCACAGTCTTATAGCAGCCGTGAAGTTTTCAGCAGATCTTCGAAATTGACTAAAAACTCTTATAAGCAGCGGCTACATATTCGGCTGATCTTTCATTTTTTTTGTCTCTGACATGGTGCTAGTTTTGTAAAAACCGTTCAGTGCATAATGGTCGTAGGTCAACTTGTCCAACACCTTGTATTAATATGAGTAAGTTCCTCTATGGGCACTATGGGTTGAAAATACTGTTACGTTTTTATCTTTTAAAAATGTTTAAAATATGAGCTCGTAGATTGCAAATAAAATAAAAATAAGTTTGTGTTTAGTTTTAATTAAAATTCTTTATTATTCGCCTAATTCTGTGTGCCACTATTCACAACTTTATGTATACTACAACAATTGTTTTGTTTCCTATTCCTCTGTTTACAAGCTTTGCATAAACAATAAGAATTACACAAGACTGACTGAACTTTTACTAATTCAGTCGCCTGTTTTGCGTTGTGTTTTATATGGCAACGTAAACAGTCTGATGAATGTTCTTGAAGACGAATGTTCGTGGCTCCGCCTTCTCGAGATCTCTATAAATGTAAAAATTGTTGTTTCATTATTGTTGTTTGTGTATTTTGTTTACATTCATTCTTGTAATGTTTTTTGTTGTATTTTTGTTTGCCATTTTTATATTTTGTTTACTTGTTTATGATGTAAACAAGTTTATTGTTTTTGTAGCTTTTGTTTATCATTTTAATGTTAAACTATGTAACACCATTTCCATTTTCGTAACAATAAGTTGGTAGTCAACGACCTATAGTGCTCGCCATTGACCGTGATGGGCTGGATAATGTCGTTCTCATAGAAATCTGAACCGAAGAACCGCCAGCCTAAAATTCACACCAAAAGTGACTTTTTCGGTATACATTCGACTGTTATGAATCTCATGATTAACATCATCAAAGATTTTATAATTTTTTCCAAAAATGGTCCTAATTGCTGAAGATGATTTTTCTATAAAATTGAGGTTGAGTTGCCAACTGCTCCAGAGTATATTCAGCGAACATACGTCGATGTCTATGGTGGTTTATGGTGATTTGGTAAAGCAGACTGAATAAGTAGTAACTAGTGCAGCTCTTTCTTAGACTAACTTCTTCGATGTGGAATTCGATGTGAAATTCGGCCGTGGAATTCGGTCAGAGACCGCGCTTACCAGTGGGGCCACAATAGGCCGTTCTGCATGCTCAAATTTGCTACAATTTTTTATGCTGTTGTTTATAATTTTAATGTTAAACAATGTAAAAGCAAAGCATCAGTATCAATTTTTTATTTTCGTAACAATACGATTCTGAGTTTCAACAGTTTAATCGTAAGAGTTTATTACGGCAGTATTCAAGATACCTTAAACCTTGCAGCTGCCATGATGCATTTATGATACAGACTGCAGCACAATCTTAGTTGTTTTCCTTCTTTTTGTTTTGCACACATTCAAGAACATTTGCCTAGAGTTTCCGTTGCTATTTTATTATTCTCTTATCGGATGATAAGTAGAAACCACAAAGAAAAGAAAATTTATGCATTATTGAATGCTCAATGATCCCAGTGCTTAATGTTTCAGATGAGGAAAAAGACTGCTTGAACAGCATACAATTGTTACAAAAACCCACCTACCAGATGATGATGACTGAATGATTATTGAATAGCACTGCCTGCACCTCCTTCAGATAAATGTTTTTTTTTTTTTTGGTTTTTGTCTGCCTGAATTGTTATCATTATTACCAGTGAATTGAGAATTGCTTCCAGCAAAGTCAGTAGATTTGTATGTAGCAACTCAATAATGGGTCAATAGATAAGCAAGCTAGCGAACTTCAACTTTACATGGCTTACACTCGTAAAATAATATCACGTAGCAAACCGCACCGTCATAAGATGACATTCAAATCCTTACACACGATGTTGAACGTGAGAGTTTATAGAGATGTGAAGTGTTGGAAAATGTTTGTTTTTTTATTTTATTTTTGCGATGCTCAATTGTCTTTTAATACGTTTTGCCTTCGTGTACACATTAAAATGCATATTTGCCGAGAAGAGTGCATATGGAGGCGAGTTTATTGAAACAGATACTGCTTAAGATGATGACGAAATACACTTGGTTGGGTTAAGACAATGCGGTAAAGTTCATTTTCAATTCCTTGTTATTGTGTTTTTCTTTCAATTTTTTCTTTTCGTGCTTGATATCAGGAGGCCGTTTAAGACATGTTGTGACAGTCGCTAAAGTGTTTAAAATTAATGACAAAGGCTTTGAAAAGTTGAATTATAAAGTAACGAAGTAAATGTATTGATAAAGAAAATAATGGGTAATGGGTTAATATAGGGCACAGTATTTACATACATAATTGGTCATTACAACCCTTCAGTCAGGATTACGACCTAGTTTCTCACACCACATATATTGTGTGCGCTAATTTTATACATGAGTGGCGGGACCTACAGTTTAAAGTCGTCTTCGAACGACAGATTTTTTAGAAACTTTTCATGGCGATTTTCATTTGATTTGCCAAAAATCTGCTGAGAGGAAGTCGCCGAAGAAATACTTTTTGTATTTCGTTTGGATGTCTGGCCTGGGGTTCGAATCCTGGCTTTACGTCTGAGAAGACACTACCTACTAGACTACGGCTACTGTTAATTATTTATGGTTTCAAATAAAGTAGCTGTTTTCTTATCTGATAAGTACTGCCTTTTAAGACCCCCCCTACCGATAAAATACTAAAAATTGTAAAGATCCAAACATCATGTATTCGATTGATTAGCGGCTAAGTATTGTGCAAACCAGGTGGTTGAATAAACCTGTCCATAAAAACAGATTCCGCATTGGGGTTATTCTACACAACGTAACTCAATAAAATCTACTGTCACTCGTTGAATTTCGTATTCGATTTTGTATAATTGGTATCGTCAATTATGGACTTCATCTCGAGCATTTAAACAGAACGTACTCTGATGAATTGTCTCGTTTGATGTAAGCTATCGGGTCTTCTAATAGGAACTTCTGAACTTTGATAGTATACAACGACCGTCTTGTTGAAGTTACATCTGGCAAAAGAGATATCACTTAGGCAGGTAGGTAGGTTGGAATGGTAGCTCATTTTAGTACTCACAGCGGCCCATTGGGATGCCGCAGGTAAGAATAATCTCTGTACTGGCCGAATTCCAACAAATTCATCGAAGATGTTGGTCTGCGCAGGGGATGCACTAGTTGTCACATATGCAGTCTGCTTTGCCAAACCACCATAAATTACCACAGAAATCAACGTATGTTTGCTGAATAGACTCTAGAGCAGTTGGCAACGGACGCTAATTTTCAGCAAAAATCATCTTCAGCGATGAAGCTATTTTTGCAAAAATGTGTAGGTGAACAAATAAAATCATCGAATCTTGTGACGATACCAATTCACATGAGATTAAAGACATTTGAATATATCCCTAAAATGTCACTGTTCTGCGTGATTTTTAGACTGGCGGCATCATCGTTTAGTACTTCTATGTACGGTTTTATTCGGAATTGAATTATCAGAACAAAAAATGACATGTAGTATCAACTGGATGGCACATATTCAGGATTTTCTGCACGCGTGATTTGGGGGATATTCTACCGTGAATGTGATGTGAACTGGCTTCGAGATCGAACTATTGGGCCCGTTAAACTTTTTTGTGAGGTTTTCTTAAGTCGCAGGTGGCTTATTCGAATACACATGCTTTCGAATCGCTCTAACGTGGCATAAGCTGTATCGCACGTAGAGCTGTCTTGTTGAACGCGTATGTCGATGGTATCCCGATCATTAAATTTTGTCTAAAATAAGTTGATAATCAAAACACAGTGATCCGCAAAGCCAACATACCCTTGCCATTGGTCAAATTCAGCCTGATTTGTGAGTCATGAAAAGGTTTACATTTCCGACGCTCTCCACCCCATGAAGCTTTATAGATGTCCACCTATATGCAAATAATACTTAAATAATGTTGCAAGTTTTCTTATGTTTTTATTGCAAAACTTTGTTAAAATCTTGTTTAATTTTCTTAACAACACTTGTAACAATTTTACCACATGGATATTATTCATATCAATTTGCATACATTGTTCTAGTCAAACCAAATGCTTTTAAAAGTTCTTCAAGTAGTCAAGTAATTTCACTTGACACGTACTAACACATACAATGTTTGTCTGATATATTGTCATAGTTTTTTAAGAAAATTACACTTAATTGTTTTTGTTGTTGTTGCCACACTAAACCATTAGCATAAATTAAAAGCCTGTGTTAACAATTTACATTATTTACACGACGAAGTGCTAAAGAACATTTCCAAAAGCGAAACATGGATTTCTAAATATCAAAGGCAAAAGCACCATATTTTTTTCTTCTTAATAACGGCTTGCAAGTAACAAGTCAGCTTAGATTGAAAGCAGGAACCATTTGTCAAAGAAAAAAGTCTGAAAAAAATAAAGAAATGCTGACAAAAAAAGGAAAAAGGAAAAAAGCGAGAAAACTATGCAAACTCATCTTAAGACTTCAAAGATCTAAAAAAAAAAACAAAAACAAAATTAAATGAAATTCTGCTGACTAACGAAATGAATAAGTGAACTGAAGTTTTTGATTGAAGGACCTCAACGTTTTGGGGTTAAATGACTTACTATTGCACCGTACCACTACCACTGCTGGCTGACACCCTTATGCCAAAAAGATTGCATGTTTTGCTTTGTGATGATAGAAATTTTTTAAATGTTAGGGAAATCATTAAAACAAAAAATGAAATATTTTGTAATGCGCCAGCATTACAACGTTTGCAAAAACAACTTTTGTAAAACATTAAAGAAAAGAACACAAAAGAAAACCACACGCATGCGTTTGCATGCCTCCCAACCCACAGCACTTGTCTACTACACTATGAAATTCTCTTACCGCCGGTGATTACACATCAAGTTTTAAATCAAAAACCTCAGCTTACTACGAAGTGAAAATGCAAAACTAAATACATACTTGAAATTGATTGGTTAGTGGAAAAAGTAATATCCGGACTTACACTAAACAAACTGAAATTAAAAAATTTTAATGAAAATAACTGGTTACGGAAATCACTTTTTTTTAGATGCCGTTTAGACAGTGTTAAGATTGATAAAGACTGTTTGCTTGCATTTGTTTTGAGTGAAAAATGGGTAGACTTTTTTCTTCACTCAGCTCCAACTATCACATAAAAAATTTTAAAATTTAGGCGGGAATGTGTTCTGCCCCCTTTTCTCTGGATGGTTCGCATCCAAAATGTCCAATTTTCTATGGCTATGAACCACAAATCATACTGCATTCAACCCAAGGCAGAAGTTATATTGGCTTTGAGGGTAACTCAACTTAAGAAAATTGCATTGGGAACAAATCGTACGATAAGTACCTTCACATAGTATGACCATTCTGCCTACCTGCAGAATATCACAATGTGCGACTAGCTGTATGACAAGTAACGTAATTTTGTTGAAACCAAATGTCGTTAGTATTCAGATCATTCAATTTAGGCAGAAATGAGCTGCTATTCTCAAAGGAATAGGGACCGATGACTTCGTCAGCCCACATCCATACCAAATTTTGACTCTTTCGAGATTCATTGAATGCTCTTGAATATAATGTTACGTTTTTGCCTTTTAAAAGCGTTTAAAATATAAAATCGTAGATTGCAAATAAAATAAAAAAAATTTGTGTTCAGTTTTAATTAAAATTCTTTATTATTCGCACCATTCTGTGTGCCAATGTTCACAACTTGATGTAACAACAACAATTACTTTCTTGTTATTCCCCTTTGCATAAGCAATAACAATTACTGGACAATTATTCGACAGATATTTGTAACGCAGATCTTCAAACCACGACTACTCTGTTCAAACGCACTGCGTCTTCACACAAGACTGACTGCACTTTAGTAACTCAGTCGCCTGCTTGTCTTTGTTATGGCAAAGTAAACAGTATGATAAATGTTCTTGAAGGCGGATGATCATGACTTTGCCTTCTCGAAATCTCTAAAAATGTAAACATCGTTGTTTACATTTATTACTGCAGTGTTGTTTGTATATTTTGTTGTAGTGTTGTTTGTGTATTTTTGTTTACTCGTTTAACATTTTTTTATGCTGGTGTTTGTTGTTATATTAAGTAGTACGATAATTTGTAAACAGGTTTGTTTGCTTCATTGTTTTGTTTTTTGCAGCTTTTGTTTATAATTTTAATGTTAAGCGATGTAAAAGCAAAACCCAGTATCTGAATTTTTCATTTTCCTAGCAATGACATGGATTGCTGTGGTTCGAATTCGCCAATTTTGTTTGTACCCCACGTGCTTATTTATCGAGAAATTGATTTTTCGATGAAAATTAAAGTCAGCTGCCAATTTCTATTTACGATACGAAATTCGCCAAGTTGCCAGCCATAAAATAAGTGAGTATAAATAAAGCTTAGGGCCAATGTCGCCAGTGGAATGTGAGTTAGTCATTTCAAGTTATTCTTAGAGAGAGATTTTTGTAATAAAAACTTATAAAACTTTTAAATTTCAGATAAGAAATGATTTTTTCTCTGCATCGTATTGAAACGTAAATCATTACATTGTTAGTGTTGTGGTTAGTGCAGATACCACCCACAGAGTAACCAGTCAATAAGGTGATTTGCATGCATGTCACTGCTACACTGTATTACAATACTGTAGTAGTTTTGTTTTAGTTCTCCACTTGATTTCCATGCCATGATTATCGCGCAGCAATGGTTGGCACGAATAGAAATATTTTTCATGCCAATGCTTGTAGATTTCTAATGAGTATCAGCAACCGGTTGTGATGTCATACGCATTGGTATGAAATATTATCAAATTATAGCCGCTAATAACATATTTAGCAAAACTATTCCTTTATAAGGAGCCTTGAAAACAAAAGGTTTTTCTGCAAATAAGAGACTAATAGCGCTAGTGCTAGTATATGTACCGCCACTCATGGATAAAATTATCGCTCCGAACATGTTGGTTGTAGTCCTGACCTAAAGATTGTAATGAAATTAGGTTTATAGGCTATAATAAGAGAAAATCATATCCTACTGCTATTACAAATTTTATATTCTTATCATCTTATTTCTTTTTTTCGCAAATTCCATTTTATACCATTATTCCCCTGACAAACAGAGATATTCCACAAATACCACAATAAAATGAAATCTTTCTTTATTTTTTCTTTTTTTCTCTACCTGTTAGAAATTGATCTGACGTTATAGATAATGTTTGCATGGAATAATTTGTTACTGTCAGTCATGCTTGCTACTGTTGCAGTATTACAAAAATTAAAAAAAAAACTTAATATTCTGTACTCTTTACAATTTAAATAAGGCAACATGATTTGTTGAGTTGCATAGACTTTCCACACCATATACGTCGAATGTGGCATAGAGAAGAACGAAAAGTTGGACGAATTGGCACATAATGTATCGGAGATGTCTAAGGACGAGACTATCGAGGGGATATATGTGCCCCTACAAAGATATTTTTTCAAATTGGAAAAAGCAGCATGGCATACAAAAAATCATAGGTGGTCCAACATACCTGCTTGTAGAATTTCGAAACTGTTGTGTCCAACAGTATACATACATACATACATAATTGACCTTTACAACCCTTCAGTCAGGATTACGGCCTAGCTTCTCACACCACTCATCTTGTGTGTATTAATTTTATACATGAGTGGCGGGACCAACAGTTTAAAGTCGACTGCGAACAACAGATTTTTCAGAAACTTTTCATGGCAATTTTATTTAACGCTCAGAGCTGTTGCCAGAAATCTGCTGAGAGGAAGTCGCCGAAAAAATATTTTTTCATATTTCGCTTTATTGGAGATGTCTGACCTGTGGTTTAAATCGTGGCCTCACATCTAATAAGCCAACACAGTACCTACTAGACTACGGCGACTTCAAAATTATTCCCTGAATCTTAAGAGGCCTTTAAATGATTTTTAATCTTTAAAATACGATTTTTAAATGTAACATTAGTCACCATCAACCTAGTATACCTATAAATTATATACAAATGGTGGAAAAGGGTTCATTTCACAAAAATGTGAAATGTGGCAAAGGTGGGTCATAGCCAGCTGAAGTATTCATGCACAAGAAAATCCAAGGAACCACTGGAGATCGACATGAGAACGGCTCGCACTATAATATGAATTCTAATGGAGCACTGTGATGTTGGCAGTTTCGTTGACATGCTTGGTCTGCAGAAACTGCCAGGGTGTAGCGCCCTGCACTTCAAAACAGATGTCATCGGTTTTTGGGTAACAGAACGTTTGAAGATCTGGGCCGATTTCATCCAGAACTTGGCGTGGTTCACACCCACCACTAACAGATCATGACAAAGTGGCTTACCTCATACTGGGTAACACAATGGACCTTGGTCAACGTCTGAACTAGAATGGCCAGATGCCCGTTAACTTAAGGCGATTTTAAAAATAAATTCACGATAATATGAAGCCGCCGTAGTCTAGTAGGTAGTGTGTTGGCTTATTAGATGAAAAGCCAGGGTTCAAACCCCCAGACCAGACATCAAAACAAAATACAAAAAGTATTTCTTAGGCGACTTCCTCTCAGTAGATTTCTGGCAAAAAATCTGAGAGTAAATAAAATTGCCATGAAAAGTTTCTCAAAAATCTGTCGTTCGGAGTCGACTTTAAACTGTAGGTCCCGCCACTTATGTATAAAAATTAACACACACAACATAAGTGGTATGAGAAACTAGGTCGTAATCCTGACTGAAGGGTTGTAATGACCAATTATGTATGTTATGTATGTATATTATGGTCGGTGAAGTCTAATAAGTATTGTGTTGACTTGCTAGACAAGGATACAAGAGATCAAATTTCTGCACATTTCTCTGAAATATTGAGAAAAATAATTTAAAAAAATTTTCAGTCTTCGAAAAACTCCATCTAACCGGTATTCTAGCAAAAACTTTTGGACTAAACTACTTGACATAAAAACATTTTTCAAATCTATGATTCCGATTAGACATTAAACTGTAGAACCCCTCCATTCATTTATAAAATAAACGCTCGCAACATGGCTGGTGTGAACGCCTGAATGTAATCCGGTCCAAAGGATTATAATGACCAATAATGTATATACAAAGTATATAATCAAATATCGTTTAGTGTTAAAGTGCCTCAAAATTGATTAAAAGCCACTTGTTGTTGGTTAAGTGCACTCGATAAGTTGTTAGCTAGAGTTCTTTAAACTCTTTTTCAATTGAATTGTGGCTTTTTGGTTTAAATGTCAGTGACACTTTAACCCAATTCTGTTGATGTTAATTTTAAAAATAAATCAATTACGTATTAAATAAATAAAAATAAATTATTGTGAAGTATTTGTATTAACATAAGGAATATATTATGCATCATTTTTAATGCATGTGTTTAAACACTAAATGGAAGAGAGCTTTATTTTCTTTTTTAGCATAAAAACATTGGAAAGGCCAGATGAAGATTGCTGATACTGTTACGTTTTAACCTTTTGAAAACGTTTAAAATATGAAATCGTAAATTGCAACTAAATAAATAAATTTGTGTTTAGTTTTAATTAAAATTCTTTATTATTCGCACAATTCTGTGTGCCACTGTTCACAACTTTATGTAAACAACAGCAATTGCCTTTTCTGCTATTTCTCTGAAAATTATTCGACAGATCTTTGCAACGAATGTCTTTAAACCGCGATTACTTTCTTCAAACACACCGCGTCTTCACACAACTTCACTCACTCAGTCGCCTGCTTTGCTTTGCCTTTTATATGGCACAGCAAACAGTCTGATGAAGTTCTTGGAGGCGAATGTTCATGACTTCGCCTTCTCGAAATCTCTAAAAATGTAAACATCGTTGTTTACATTCATTATTGTTGTTTATGTATTTTGTTTACATTTATTCTTGTAGTATTGTTTGCATATTTTTGTTTATTTGTTTATAATTTTTTTATGCTGGTGTTATATTGTTATATTAAGCAGTACGATAATTTGTAAACCGGTTTGTTTACTACATTGTTTTGTTTTTGTAACTTTTGTTTATAATTTTAATGTTAAGCGATGTAAAAGTAAAACAACAGTATCTAGATTTTGTCATTTTCGTAACAATATGATAATAAACCGTTGTTGTCTTGTCCTTCATGCCCAATTCCATGAAAAACCAGCAGCCATTATGATGGAAAAAAACCATGGGAGCTATCCCAAGAATCCAATGACATTTGTTCCGTAATCCACAGAACATATTGTGGACAAGATATCAACGTTATTTGTTTAACAGAAATGATAACTCCACAAAGTTTTTCAAAATAAATTCTCGTGACTATTTAGACAGAAATGGAGATCATTTGCGTCTCGAAAAAGTGGTTCTTAAATAAGTCGTCCTTTACATGTGTAATATCACATGGCTTCTCTAAGTGGTACGCATTCGAAATGTCCAATATTTCATGAGTTAGGCGTCTAAATCTGGTTGATTTTGATCGATGACATGGGTTATGTTGTCTTTGAGGATCGCTGTGGTTTGTTGCTTGTTCGAATACATCTGCGACTTCAGACAACCCCATGAAAAAGTCTAAATAGTTAAATCTAACGATCACCCACGTGAGATTGCTATGAAGTCTAATTGTTCGAGCAGAACATCCACTGTGGCATGAGCTGTGTAGCAATCCTGTTGAAACCACATGTTGTTGTTGTCCAGATCCTTCAATTCAAGACAAAACAAACTTTATTGTCATCGACCTATTGTGATCGTCGTTGACAGTATTCGCCTGGTCAGCGTCGTTCTCAATGTCCATATAAAACAGTGGCTTCTTCGCAATGCATTGGACGCTCTTGGCTCTCATATGGATTGATATCGTCCCAAATTGGACAATTTTGCTTGTTCTCGTACCCATTTATCCAAGACTGTACCTCATCGCTAAAGATAATTATTCGCTGAAAATCAGGATCAGTTGCCAACTGAACGGAACAGAACGCATTCAGCGAACACACCTGCAGAACAGACTGAATAAATGGCAACTAATTTGACAGATGTAAGCTTCAACAAGATGGCCGTTATCAACCGTCAAATTCAAAGTTCCTGTTGGCAGATTTTGAATATAAAACCATAATCAAAAGCGAATGTAGATCTCAAGTATGACCGTGGCATGGTCTACATTTCCATGCGCTTGTGTCGCTCAATCTGTGCTCGTAGCTGCTACGTGGAAAAAAATTATTTTTAACCTACGAAAACAATTTTCATTAAATGGAATATTGTTGTTCAAACCATCAACGGTTTGTTTCATTCCTTTTTCTTTCCTTCTTTTTTTGTGCCATCACTATAGCATAACAAAGAAAGAAATGCTTCACCTGATTGGGTTTAAAAGTTGAAGACATGATTCACTATGGCTTGGAGTTGCATAAACACAAGTACTTTTCCGTCTTTTTAAAGATACCAAAACAAGTTCAATATTATGTATTCACCTAGTGAGTTGTTGATCAGGAAAATGGGAATAATTTATAAAAAGAGTGCAGGAAAACCATCATACATTCATACTGTAACGAAAATGAAAATTCTAGATACTGGTGTTTTGCTTTTACATCGCTTAACATTAAAATTATAAACAAAAGCTACAAACACTAAAACGATGTAGTAAACAAACCTGTTTACAAATTATCGTACTGCTTAATATACAACTAACACCAGCATAAAAAATGGTAAACAAGTAAACAAAAATCCACAAACAACAATAAAAAAATAAATGTAAACAAAATACACAAATAACACTACAATAATAAATGTAAACAACGATGTTTACATTTAAAGATATTTCGAGAAGGCAAAGTGAACATGAACATTCGCCTTCAAGAACATTCATCAGACTGTTTACCATGCCATATAAAAGTCAAGGCAAAGCAGGCGAATGCACCAGAAATGATAAGAATTTTGCAATTTTTGCAAAAAATTTCATTATCAAGCTTCATAACTGGCTACATAGGCACCACCTGAACAAAATGAAAATCCATTGTGCACTATTTTTTTTTACTAAAAGTCTGCTCTTCTATCGGGCTGGTTACGCAACGTTTTTAGCGGGAAAAACAACAAACAACCAAAAACAACAAAGTAAGTGAGAGCATCGCTGGATAAGGAGCAATAAAACAAACAAACAAACAAAAACAGTATAAAAGAATTGCATACACTGCACTCTTGCAAATTGTTGCATGACTCAAAAAGATGGGTAGCAAGTAGCAAGCATTGGTAAACGAAACGTAAACATATTATTTCAACGTCGCTAACAACTGAGTACAGAATGGATGCGTTAAAATTTCCTGCAATTTTTATTTGATTTCAAACAGTTTTCCGAAGGAAAACAAACAACCGCTCATACATTTTAACTTGAATTAAGAAGAAAACCCACAAAAAATACCAACAAACAAACAACTGCAAAGAACGTTGGAAAATTTGATGGGTGAGTGAATGGAGTTGAAAAATAAAAAAAAAATACGAAAAACATTCCAATGAAAATAAATAAAGTAACAGTAAAACCAGTCCACGTTAAGGGAAAGTGCAATTTGGCCATAAAGTTCACTGTAATATGTGTCCTGAGCAACCGAAGTAACAATAATTTTTGGTTTATTTGAATTTCAAAAAAACAGGCAAGGTCCTAGACTCTACAATCGTGATTGATTGAATTGTTTCGGCTTGATGGATTCAATTCTTCAAACTGCTCGATTATTTCCATAATCTTGATACCAAGGACATGTGAACGGCGCTAAGTGCCACACATCTCATGCCACATTGGATTTTCTGCACGAGCTATTTGAGAGCATGGTCATATCACGTGGAGGTGAAGCGAACTGGCCACCGGGATCGAGCGATTTGAAAACAACGGTCCTCAAAGCCAACATTACATTGTTACCGAGCTCCACCCAGAGAAGCTGTGGCGGACATTTGAACAATCTTCGGTTCTATAAGGATTGACCGTGATGTTCGCATTCGTATGGATAACGAGTTGTATAAACTTGTCAACGATAAGCAACATTTTCAGCAGCTAGCGGCTAGGTCTAGAGGTCTCAGCAAACGACGACAAGAGGATGTTTAGAAATGCCAAGTCGAGGATTTCATGCGATCGAACCAGGACAGCCTAAAGACAGATCCGAAAAACGAATTGTTAAAGTTTATTAAGTAGGAAGGTAGTTAGAGGTGGCTACCCAACAACGAAAGTTGAGTGTACACACTTAGGCCACATAGGGCCCATTGTGCTTAACCTATTAACCGTAGATCGAGCTTTGATACATTTAAATTTTTGAGACTATATAGCTCGGCTTATGAACTGGCGAAAGCATTGGCAGCAACAAACATGACAATAGGATGTTTATCGCCAAAGATGGTACAACTTTTAACAGAGAACGTATGTTAGGAAGAGGAAATATTACCAATTTTCAGGCAGATTGCTAGCAGCTGTTCCTTGAAGTTTTTTCTTCTTTCTTACTGCTCTTCTCATATTTATCTCACGTGACAGACACACATTAGAAGAAAGTGTTTCATCCTATGATTTATTTCATAGATATTACAGATAGTAATATTTCGGTCAACTACGTACGTATGAGATAATAGAATTATTCGCTTTGATAATGGGCTTCTCGGAAATGATGATAAATTTACACCCTTAATACGCCTTTTCGAAAAACGAGCTGAAAGTCATTCAGCTTTTAATAATCGCAATAATTTTTTCGCTGTAGATTAGTATGTGGACGTAATAAATTTTGTGGTCCACCGAAATCGAATTCCAGTTTTAAATTTAAGTACATGCTACTTGTGTAGCAACTACTTACAGCCGAATCAAAAAGAGAGCATTGTTATTGACATATTCGATGTTTTATGGTTTAATGGTTTGTGCCATTATGCTTCAGCCAGCCCTCAATTGAGAGCATTACTAATGCGAGTGACAAAAAGGTGCCCCGTCTAAACATTTGGAAAGATATAAATTGTCACAAAGCAAGGAAGCTAGACGTCCAATTCTTTTAAAGCTTGATCTACGTTTAAGTAAATAAATAAGAAAATTAATATGTGTTGTCAAAGTAATTACATTGTATCCTCCATTCAGTTTAGAATATACGGTGCTATTGAGGCGATCTTAATCGCCAATAATTTTCTTTCTTTCATTTTTTCAAGTACACAACAGCTTCTTCAATTTCCAAAACTCGAAACCAAAGCGAAATCGACGAAAAAAGTACCTTCTTGCACCAAAAACAATGTTTGAGGTATGTACTCACTGTCAGTTTAGTTAACTTCAGAAAATGTGGTTTCAAGTCCAGAATTCACCTTACATACATACCATACATATCCACGCACACAGTCATCTCAACTTTTATCTTCAAATAAAGGTGTTAATTTGCTAATTTGAGTACAAGAACGAACGTGTTGTTTTACTTTCACATGTGTTAGAATTAGGTGCCAATGGTGCTGCAATATCAAAATTTTTGCAATAATTTTTTCTACAAAATGTTAAATAAAGTAGGATAACTGTGAAGTTTTTCATACTTATTGCCATAATTACAACTTGCCGTTAAAGTTGGGTTTAGTTAAAGTTAACTTTAGATAATGTGAACTTTAAAGTCACCTTTAACTTCTTTTTGTTATTACAACCTAATAATAAAATAAAGTTAACTTTTTCAAAAGTATGGCAGTGGCAGAGCAATGTCGATAACACTGCTCAATTTAAACAAGTTTTATTTAAACGCAGTGGCAAAGATGGGTTTCTTTTTTTGTTGTATTTGCTCACATTGTTTATATTTGAAGTTGCCATATTGAAAATAATATATAATGTGGCAATTTCAAATATAAACTTAACTTTAAAAGTTACCAGTAGGATTATCTTCCCTTTAGCTAAACGCTCACTTCTAACTTATCGTCCACTTATAATAATGAAAAACAATTTATGTACCCATTAAAGTCCTCCCTTTAGTTAACGGCAAGTTGTAATAATGGCCCTTAAACTTACAATCGAATCGTTTTTCTACAAGTATTTTGGTATTCCTTTTTTTTGTGACATATCACTTCTTGTTGTGGCACTTGATACTACTTGGTCAGCAAGTAATGTCACAAATATCGTGAAACCCTGCTGGTAAGAACACATAAATGCTCTATCAACAGTCAGTAGAATTAGAGAGGTCCAAGGGGACAAAAGCTATTCATTCATTACAACCCTTCAGTCAGGATTACAACCCAGCAACCTAATTGTATACATGAGTGGTGGAACCAACAGCTTAAAATCGACTCCGAAAGACAGATTTTTGAGAAACTTTTCATGTCAATTTTATTTACTCAAGAGTAGAGAGTTTTTGACAGAAATCTGCTGAGAGGAAGTCACCGAAGAAATATTTTTTCATTATCTTGTAAACTACGGTGACTTCAAATATCGTTCAAATACCCGCCATGGCTTCTCTGTGCAGGACACATTTAAATAAGGCTGAATTGGATGGAATTTTTGAGTACCACTATCTTCAAGAAAATAATTCAGGTTCATAGACGATGTGCGTTAAAAGTCTCCCCCACAGAGGTTATTGCTGTGGTATCTAGGAAGATACCTAAAGACAGCCACGAGAGTGAACTAAACCGAATTTGGTGCCGCACCATCGTTAGTATGCAAATCACAGAAACGCTCGTAATTTATTTTGAGAATGGCAGCAACATCAAAACGGTAAATGGGCCTGCGTTCTCATACGTTGTGTCAAATATGTATTGCAGAACAGGATTATTACCTCATACCTATCCTGTCCTGTGTCACATGGTTATTCCGCTTTCAGACAGCCTCACTCCAAACAGCGGATCACATAATTTCAAGTGCGACAGATACATGGAAGAACGTCGTGGATAAGAGGATGTTTTTAGCTGCGAACCGACTGTTGATAGTTTAATTTTATGCACATCGAATGGCAAATAAAACGTCGGCCGAAGGAGAATACAGAGCACTGCAAAACCTGCAGATTTCTGGTATAAATTCTGAGAATCACTAAAATTACCATTAAAATTTTCTCAAAAATCTGTCGTTCGGAAGCGACTTTAAATTGTTGGTCCCGCCACACTCATGGATAAAATTAACACACACGACATAAGTGTTGTGAGAAACTAGGTTGTAATCGTGACTGAAGGGTTGTAATGGCCAATTATGTTTGTATGAAGGTCCATGTCACGAAGCAAAATTTTCAAAATTGCTGTCTGCAAAAGGCTGAGATCTAGTAAGCAACATAAAATCAATTGCCTCGGTTTCTCTTGCGTTTTTTCGACGTACAGCTTTATTAATCGTTAACTGAACCAGAGGACGGTCAGGAAGCATTCCTCGCGGTAAGAAGAACATGTCTAATATAATGGGCACATAAAGTACTACGGAACTGATAGCCTTGCGTCATGAACACACCAGTTATTTGCCAGCCTGTTCTAAGGAGATTTGTTATGTCTATGTTGTTATTGTTTTCGGGACACCTCTCTGAGCATGGTTTTTCAAATTTAATTCTTTTTTTTCAGGAACTTCCAGGTGATTATCAAGTGGAATGATGGAAGAGTAGGGGACCACATTTATAGGATGCGAGCTGGTCTCTTTTAAATATGTATGCAGGGTCAAAGGAATAAATTGCTGATCTTTCCAATTTGTGCTGTAGTCAACAGCTTTCTAACAAGTTCGATTTGTTTCTTTGAGCTGCCATTGTCTTTGCTCTCGTACATGTTGTAGGATAATGAAAATATTTGCAAGATTGTTCTGATCATATTGATCATATATCTCATGCTGAATGTCAAAAAAAAACAAAATTTTATTTATTCAGAATCCAAATTGAAACAGTTAAACTAACAAGATCACAAAGTTAAGGCTCCAATTACTTTTGCGCTGCCAAACAAATTATTCGAATCATAATAATCGACACCAAAAGTAAAATTGCATGCTGGTGAGTAAACTGGTATATATTGGGTCTTCATTGAAAAGTTATTCACTTTATACACAACATTCTAAAAAATTTTCATAAAAAAATATCAAATGTAAGAATTTTATTACCAGTATCCTCTACATCATACTTACACCCTTAAAAGGACACTGTTGTGGTAGATTGTTGGACTTTTTGAATTCCTGCATAACCAAACGCAGAAATTGTAAATCAAATTTGTGTTCGAAAAAACTGCACGCCTCAAATTTCACATCAGCAAAACGAAAAGACTTCTTAGCCAACGTCGGTCTAGCATCGATCCAAACGCGCACTTTGAACTCTGTACCCATATCCCTATCGTATTTCATTGTTTGATTGAAGATGTAGTGTTCATTGTTTACCTTCAGGTAGCTGCAATCGAAAAGCTTAAGGCGTTTGCCAAAGGCTTGGCAAGTGAAATTATAAAACTCCATGCTAAACTGACGTTTGGCTGCCTAAGTAATTAAGAAATAAATCATATGACACTGTTTTAGTGTTTAAAATTGCATTTTAAGGTATACAATTTTTTACCTGACATGTCATCAAGAGGAAATACAAAGTGATAAAAATATTTAAAATTTTAAAAAACATTCTCTTCCGTTTTAAGGTTTGTACGAAACTATTGCGGCTTGTAATTAGAAACCAGACAGTAATTGTGAAAACCAAATTGTTTTAGAGATTTCAGTGATAAATTGTTTAATTGTTCGTAATGGTTAGCATAAATGAAACACTGATAGACATTTATAACACAGTAACACCCACTGCACAGTCACACTATCTCCGTTTGCTGAATGCAGTTGCCACAAAATTTGTTCTAGTCTCAGAGGCAATTGTTAAGGTCATTACTACCCTTCAGTCAGGATTACAACTTAGTTTCTTACACCACCTATGTTATGTGTGTTAATTTTATACCGGAACTACAGTTTAAAGTCGACTCCGAACGACAGATTTTTGAGTAAGTTTTCTTGACAATTTTATTGCCAGAAATCTGTTGAGGGACAGCAGCAATATAAACATTTTTTTTATATTTCGTTTGAGATGTCTGACCTAGGGTTTGAAACATGGCCTTACGTCTAATAAGCCAATACACTACCTACTAGACTCGTCTCAAGTGCTATCGAATAAATCTTAAACCACAGCGCCGCTCAAAACCAACATAACCCATGACATCGATCAAATTCAGTTTGATTTTTATATCACAGTCATGGAAAATTTAACATTTCGAATGCGATTCACACAAAAGAGCTGTGGCGGACATTTAAACGTTGTTATCAACATTTCAATGGCTTCTCACACACATGCATACATACATACATACATAATTCGTCATTACAACCTTCCAAGTAGCAGGTGTATTCGAATAATCATTAAACCACAGTGGTCCTCAAGTCCAAGATAAACCTTGTCATAAGGCAAAATACGCCTGATGTATGCGTCATAAATGTATGAGACATTGAACGAAAATTGGACATTTTGTATGTGCTCCACAGAGAGACTGCATTGCGGGCATTTGAATGATATTATATTCCATACATAATGACATCAATAAGTCTTTCAAATGTATAAAAAATTTCGATGATATTGTTATGGTTTTACCTTTTAAAAAAGTTTAAAATATGAGCTCGTAGGTTAGGTTAGGTTAGGTCAGAGGACGTGTACTTGTCAATTAAGACAAGTACAGTACCCGGAGATCGAATTGACGCATTGTACAACGTCCTAGTTTCTCACACCCCTTATGTTGTAGGTGTTAATTTTATACATGAGTGGCGGGACCTACAGTTTAAAGTCGACTCCGAACGACAGATTTTTGAGAAACTTTTTCATGGCAATTTTTTATTTACTCTCAGAATTTTTGGCAGAAATATGCCGTATTTTGTCTTGATGTCTGGAACTGGGACTCGAACCCTTGTAAATAAAATAAAAATTAATTTGTGTTCAGTTTTATTTAAAATTCTTTATTATTCGCACAATTCTGTGTGCCACTGTTCACAACTTGATGTAAACAACAACAGTTGCTTTGTTTCTTGTTCTGCTTTACACTCCTTCGCGTAAACAACAACAATTCTTCGATCGATCTTTATAACGGGGATCTTCAAACCATAATTATTCTCTTCACTCGCAACACATTTGCAACAAGACTGACTGAATTTTTTCTGACTCCGTTGCCTGCTTTGCCTTGCTTTTTATATGGTGACGTAAAAATGATCTTGAAGTCGAATGTTTATGGCTTTGTCTTCTCGAGATCCCCATAAATATAAACATCGTTGTTTCATTGTTGTTTGTGTATTTTTTTACATTTATTCTGGTAATTTTTGTTGTTGCTTTTTGTTTACATGTTTATCCCTTTCTTTATATTGATGTTGTTGCAATATTTTTGTTTATTCGTTGATCATGTAAACAAGTCCATTGGTTTTGTTTTTGTAGCTTTTGTTTATAGTTTTAATGTTAATCGATGTAACACCATTTCTATTTTCGTAACAAAATTCTTCATATACTTTGTTTTCTTTAAATTTAAAGATAGAAAGCACCTAATAAAAGACCCTATACATAGTGAAATATATTCATAATAGGTTTATAGTTTTCTGCAGCACTGATTAATTTTATTGTATTATAATTGTGCTATTGTTGTTAATATTAAAATTGTTACTGCAAATGTTTATTCAAAATCAATATGAAATCAATTTAAAAACATGAAACTTATTTCGACTGTAATTAAAAACATGCCAAGTGTAAATAATTATAAAAATAACTCATCTAAAATAATAATAATACATGCATTAGAAAATTACAAACCAACGATTGGTTTATATTGTAGAGCAGCATCTGCTTTTCCGTGATCACACTTTGTGTCCGTTATTGTTAATGAAACTTATAAAGAAATTATTGAGAAACGTCTCAAATTGTTTCTTTTAGTAAAGTTACTTGTTGTTTTCATTTGTGGCATGTCCACGATCTAAACAACAAGATTTCGTACGTGCCTGTCAGTGTACTTCTTCTATACAAAGTAACCTACAACCAGGAGTACAGCAGCAGTAATGCAGCAGCATTAATTTAAGTGGAAAAAAACTGACTTAAAATTCGTGAATATTAAAGTGATAAGTAACTGCCACTGCATTTGCATAAATTTCTTAAATATGAAGTTGTAAATCAAGATGATGATGATGACTTTTGATTCCGTGTGCAATATAAAGTAATAAACCAGTTGAAATCCAATAGGTTAGGTTAGGTTGTAGCGGTAGCTTTGATACCAAAAGCTCAAGTGAGCGCGCATAGCGGCATGATGTGACACCACAGGCGAACGCAGTCTCTGTACCAAGTTCCTCCAAAGCAGGAAAGAAGAAGAGGTTGGTCAGCGCAAGGGATGCAAATTTAAAGCACGACTAGCCCATGCTGGAAAACCAGCCCGAAAGTTTGATAAACGAAGCTATATCCTTGACATCAAAGGACGATAGCTCCGTCAAGCTGACAATATATCTGCACATCGCAAGAGATGGACATTGACAAAGAAAATGGATAACAGTCTCCTGTTCCTCAGCGAATCTGCACCCAAGGCAGAAGTCGTTGGAGTTACTCGGACTTGGTCGTGACATCATCTCAATCACTTTGGCTGTGCTTACGGGTCATTTTGTTATGGGAAGACACGTTGAGAAAATGCAGCTCCCATCTAACGACTTCTGCCGTGGGTACAGACCTGCTGAGGAAGAGGAGACTGTTGTCCGCTTTCTTTGTCAATGCCCATCTCTTGCGAGATGCAGATACAGGTTATTTGGTTCTCCAACCCTTGTCAGCTTGACGAGCTATCGTCCATCGATGTCAAGGATATAGCTTCGTTTATCAAATCTTCGTGCTTTTAATGTGCAGCCCTTGCGCTGGCAAATTTCTTCTGCCCTGATTTGGATAACTTGGTCAGTACAGGGACTGCGTTCACCTGTGGCGTCATAACGGGCAGCTACGCGTGTTCAAGTGAGCTTTTCTCATCAAGGTTGGCACTCTAACCTGACCTGACCATATTTCGTTTCGGTCGTGACGTCTGACCGTGGCCTCACGTCTACCTCCCTACTTATCAGACTACGGCGACTTCAATATATTCACATTCATATTCTTAAGTAGGCATTACAACCATTTAGTCAGTATTACAACCTAGCTTCTCACACCACCCATGCTGTATGTGTGTTAATCTTATCCATGAGCTCTTATAATCATTCTTCAATGCATGTTCATAAAAATGTTCCCAAAATTTACTTTTTTTTTCAAAACCGTTTTGGTTCATTTAATTTGTTTTTAGAAAATTGCCTTGGCTGTTGGCCAAAAAAATTTTTGCATTCATATCCTTGTTTATTAATATTTTTGTAAGTAAAATCCCATAAGACTATCACGTCAAAATTGTTGATAAATTTGTTTGAATTTTCAATAGATTTTAACACTGATATGAAAACAAACAATAGGATTTCTTAAACAGTTGTGGTGAAATAATGAGCACTGGTTTTTAATTGAAAGCATAGGGGGGAAGTTTTAGCATGGGGGTATAATTAGGAACACTTACATATATATTCTGTGGAATACATGGAAGCTTACCGGTTGTGACAATTACACAAAGACCTCTTCTTGGTCAAGAAGGCGGTTTATCGAAGGTTAGAATGGCAAGCGATATATGTATGTACCATACAGCGATAAGCGTAAAGCAGTGGCATGAGTTTACCATATGCGCACTATGTTGAGCAATCTTAAACCTGACACTTAAACAAACAAGCTCACGTATTAGCATGTTGCCAAATAAGTACAGCCCAACGATCTTCCCCTGCCGTTGGTAGGCAACAATTTGGCGAATTTTGCGTTGTGACTTAGACCTGCACCTGTACAAGATCCAGGACTTAAAGATTGATGACCACATATATTGACGAGTATGAACTGAACGGGCTTTGGAGCAGTAGGTTACGGACTCTAATCTTCGTCAAAAATCAACTTAAATGATGCTGCCCATTTCTGGATAAATGTACCTTTTTAAATTTACCTTTTAAAAACGATTGAAATATAAGCTCGTATATTGCAAATAAAAATAAATTTATGTTCAGTTTTAAATAAATCCTTTATTGTTCACACAATTCTGTGGGCCACTGTTCACAACTTGATGTATACAACAACAATTGTTTTATTGGTTATTCTTCTTTTCACTCTTTTGCGTAAACAATAACAATTGTTCAGCAGATCTTTATAGCGGAGATCTTTAAACCATGATTATTATTTTCACACGCAACGCGCCTTCACACAAGACTGACTGAATTCTTGCCGTTGCCTGCTTTGTCTTGCCTTTTATATCGCAGGGTAAAAAGTCTGATGAATGCTCTTGAAGGAGACTGCCTTCGCCTTCGCAAAATCTCTATAAATGTAAACATGTTGTTTACGTTATTGTTGTTTGTGTATTTATTTACGTTTGTCCTTGCAGTGTCGTTGTTTTTATACTGATGTTCTTGCTATATTTTTGTTTATTTATTAATCATATAAACAAGTCCATAGCTTTTGTTTTTGTAGCTTTTGTTTATCATTTTAATGTTAAACGATTTCCATTTTCGTAACAGTATACATGAACAATCCGATTTTTGTACGTTTCTAATCCACAAACAGATTCTAAAGCTTCGCATATACATACATAATTTGGTCATTACAACCCTTCAGTCAGGATTACGACCTAGCTTCTCACACCACTTATGTTGTGTGCGTTAATTTTATACATGAGTGGCGGGACCTACAGTTTAGCCTCGTCTCCGAACGACAGATTTTTGAGAAACTTTTCATGGCAATTTTATTTAAACTCAGAGTTTTTGTCAAAAATCTGCTGAGAGGCAGTTACCGAAGAAATATTTTGTTCATATTTTCGTTCTGATGTCTGACCTGGGATTTGAACCCTGGCCTTTGGTTCTAATAAGCCGACACACTACCTACTAGACTACGGAGATTGCATACCGAAAAAGTCACTGTTTGGTGTGGATTTTCAGCTGACGGCGCCGTTATCTCTTTGACAACGAATTTTGCTACGTCATCACTGTGACCGCCGACCTGATTACCGACTTCTTTTGGCCTGAATTGCATGATTTGAACACCATGGCGCTACGTGGCGCATAGCTCATGATAAATTGAATATTCCGCACAAGAAATTTGATGGCAAGTTCGTCTCACGTGGAGATGATGTAAACTGGCCTTCTAGACTTCTTCTTCTGAGGTTTTCTTAATGAAGCAACAAACCTCCTTTGATGCTATTTTTATTGTCCACACTATGAATAATACCCTGCAACGTTTACAGATAAAGTGTGTGGGAGTACAACAGTTTCGAATTTTCTTTCCATTATTTCGAGGAGACGGGTATTTATGTATTCTAATGTAATAAATTTCATTTGTTGTTGTTGTTTTTTTGTGTTGTTTTTCTAAAAATGATTGATGAATGTTATGGGAAAGTTATCATGTATTTTTAAATATTATTTTTGTTGTTGTTGCTGTATTGCAAGCCTGGCCAGTTATTCATACCACCAAGTTTCTTGCATTTAGTCTATCATTTTAGAATTGCATTTTATAGCTTCGACTAGATCTGCACTGCCTGGTAATCTATCGGAATGGTGATCATAAATCATATTCTATGGTTGGCGTTGAAATTAACAGCTTTTTAGAAACAATAACCAATTTTGCTACTCTTTTTTGCTTCTCTTTAAGTTGTTTAATCTTAAAATAGAGGAGTTTTGTACATTTATTAGAAGAAACATTTCTTTCTTTTATGGCCACACAGTTGAACAATTATGAGTTGAGGTTCTGTTTTTATTTTTTTGTTATCGATTATTCAATGGAAAAGCAATGCAAGTGAGTAAGAAAATTATGAGGCAAAAGGTTTAAATGAATGCCATTGAATTTGTAATAACACTGGCCTCCTTATAGATATGGTAACCGTGTTGAATATATTTTCTATTAAGAACTTAACACACCCTATACTTTATTTTACACAGTGTTCATCTCTAATGGACTGTGTCGTTAAGAACATCAAGTAAAGATATGATGAATTTTCAAAGCAAGGCTACGATATGCATCCTTTCGATATACTAAAAGAGGTGTAAAACAGGAAGAATGACATACAAATTAATTACGTATATCGAGGGATAGGTAAGCCTCAAGCAAAAAAAATTTAGTTGTCACCGAACTAATGCAGGATATAGAAGATGCTTTTACAGATTCCGAAACGATGACTCACCGATGTGTCTAATCTGCTTATAATAAGGCAAATGTTTGGAACATGTTAAGACAGAAAACAACATGTTTAGATTCGACACAGAAGACAACATGTTTAGAGAATTAAAGCGCAATTTATTCGTAAAAAATTTCGTAAAAGTCTTGATAGTATGAAGAAGACTGGAGCCATATAAAATGGTTCAAAATATTGTTACGAAAATGGAAAAATCAAGATACTGGTGTTTTGCTTTTACACCGCTTAACATTAAAATTATAAATAAAAGCTACAAGACAATAAACATGTCTCCAAATTATCGCATAGCGTAAAATAACAACAAAAAATGATAAACAAGTAAACAAAATATACCAACAAACACCAGCAAGAATAAATGTAAACAAAATAAACAAACAACAATAATGAAACAACGACGTTTACATTTATAGAGATCTCGAGAACATTCATCAGACTGTTTACGTTGCCATATAAAAGGCAAGCCAAAGCAGGCAACTGAGTTAGTAAAAGTTTAGTCGGTCTTGTGTGAAGACGCGCTGCGTTTGCAGAGAGTAATCGTGGTTTGAATATCTCCGTTACAAAGATCAGTCGAACAATTGTCTAATAATTGTTATTGTTTATGCAAAAGAGTGAAAAGAGGAATAACAACCAAAGCAATTGTTGTTGTTTACATCAAGTTGTGAATAGTGGCATTTAATTGAATCTAAACACAAATTTATTTTTATTTTATTTGCAATCTACGACCTCATATGTTAAACGTTTTTAAAAGGAAAAAATCTAACGATATACTTTAACGAAGTACAGTCATAAAACCTACAGCTTCTCAAGAAGCTTAGAACACCACAATCATGAAGCCTGTAACGAAAGTAAGATCAGGAAAGTGAGTTACCACACCCTGAGAAATAATGGCATTTCATAGAGAAATTGAGTTAACAATGGGGATTGTCTCGGCAGCCACTAATGCGACATACATACACAATTGGTTATTGCAACCCTTCAGTCAGAATTACGACGTAGTTTTTCACACCACTTTAAAGTCGATTCCGAACGAAAGATTTTTTTGAAACTTTCAAGTCAATTTTATTTACTGCACTCAGTGGATTTTCCTTAGCTTAAGTGTGGTACGCTAAATTGGTTCGAGAAATGATATGCAAAAAGGAATTTTTGTACCACAAGTTAACTTGAATGGTTCAAAGGATCTAACAGCCCACTGCACTTGGCTTGGAGTAAGAGTTAGGAGGAAGTAATTTTCAGGTGGTGGTTCATTAACCTGATAGAGGGTTTAACTTCCAAATGTGACACTGCCCGGAAACTGAGTGTCAAGCGTTTCTAAACAGCCGTCAGGCCTTTGGATGCAGTCGAGAGATTTAAGTGTGGAACTTAGAATTTTGCGAAGATTGCTGGTTTCGGCAGAATATTCGCGCATTAGTTCGCCCACCTTACAGCGCATTAAAGTCCTCTCTTTTTGGCCTTGTAGATTGATTATTCACCAGGGGTTTTTGCGCTATTAAAGAACCTGCCATTGGATCGATGGAGATCACCGATCTCTTGGTTCCACCAGGTCGGTTTCGGCTTGCTCCTATGGGTAGAGAGTTTGACGGAAGATATGGCTGCCGACCTAAACGTCGCTGACAGTGTGTCCGCAGTCCTATTTATTTCAAAACTGGTTACAATAGTTGTGGGAGTCATGAGGAAGCAGTAACGCAATCTTTCCGTGAAAATAGTCCAATTGGAATTTTTCCTATTGATCGGAAGGATCATCCTATGTGGAGACTCTGCCATGCCAATATTAAAGGTAATGTATCTATGATCCGAAAAGGAGCATTCCTGAGATACAAACTAGTCCCTAAGGTATTCAGAGAAATCGGAGCTGATCAGTGTGATGCACAGCACTTCCCTTCTATTCGAAATAAGCAAGTTTGGTTATTTTCCCTGATTAGCTATTACTCTCACTACGTACATTGGTACCGGAACTGCCCCACATCTTATGGTTGTAGTTGGCATCGATTCCGATAATAATCGGAATCCTACGTAGTCCTCTACCAGTCGTTCTTGAAGAGGGAGAGCCCATAGTCAGGCGCCAAGTAAGATAACCTGATCCAGAGGGTCTTCGAGTTTATCTCGATGACCATGTTGACGGTGTCCTTATCGCTAAATCTGTGGAGAAGAAGGGCAGTCTTAACCATTTCACAAGTTCTAAGCTTCCCTGTATTTTGTATGTGCGCAATGCTATATCCATTGATCTTGAGTCCACGAACCCTGGGATATAGATCAGAATGAGCTCTACATCCTCTACTGCCCAGACGGAGGAGTAGAGCGGCGGAAGCAGTTTTGTTGTGTTGGAGGTTAATTTGGATGACTCTCAGCACCGGCATGAGAATCAACCATTGTCACTTCAGCGTCCTCTACGTCCGATAACGGATAGGTTACGCCCGCGTCAATATCAATACCAATTCTCCAACCAGCTCAGAATTGGATTTCTTGCTGGCCGACGAACGTCGCGAAGAGTGAATGCACACGTTTTCGCATTTGATACCCTCGGCGGTAGGTTTCGAACCGAGAGGTTCTGGGATGGGGTTAGATGGGGCGGGGTCCTTTGGGGTGGGGTCTGAAGGGATTAGATCTACCGAGACGGGGTCTGATGGGGGATGTAAGGCAGCACGGGGATCCCACTTATAGACTCTTAGCTCAATTGAGCTAAAGCCAAAGTTTATCACGCCCCCGAGGGCATTGATAAGCGGAAGTGATTCCTCATTTGGGATGATCACCGCCTCGCTGTAGTCACCCCACTGATCAGCAACTTTGGCAACTCTCCAGTTGTCAGTGGGTTCCGGGAACCTTAAGGGTATTTCTTTCGATATTTAAATTGAAATTAGTTTAGTTAAAAATAAAATACATACGTAAAATACATGTGAACAATACATATGTAAAATACATATGTAAAATACATATGTTAAATACACATGTATTTTCAAATAATATTTATAAAGTATTAATGCAAATGTAAAATGTATGTACATATGTATGTATTTATGTCTGAAAGGTGTGCATACATATTTGCATTTTTTGTGGATTAGAAGACAGCTTTACTGCATAAATTTGTGCTGCAAACTAAAGTTTTTAAACAGTTTTCTTATTACTTTACAGAGTAATAAAGAAATAGCATTCAAGTATTCAAATTAATATTAAAGTCATGCATTTCTAAATACCCTATGTATGCAAGAATATTTTTTTATTTCCTTATGAAATATTGAATTTTAAAACCGAAATTTACTTTTCAAATACGAAAGCATTTCCTTCTACTGTTGTTATTATTTTTTATTATTATAGTTGTAGGTACGTATGTAGTATGAGTATACATATGTGTGGTTTATGTCTCAAAATTGTTCCTTGTATTGTCATAATTCCTGGCATTTTCTGTCATTTAAAAAAATATTTTCAAGACAATTTTTCTCTTGTCATATTTCAGGTTTTTCTGTCGTTTTTATGACAACAGTTCTGTTGCAAAATCATTTTTGCAAAAGCCACTTGTATGTGTACTCATGTCATGTTTTTCTATTAAAAATTTTAAATTAAACGAAACTGTTAAATTGTTTTTGGCGTCTTTATTTTCGATGCAATTATTAACAAAACGAAGTTGGATAACAAATAGAGACTAACACATGTTGCTATAATAAAGCCAAGGGGACCTATCCCGCAGCGTAAGTAAAGTGAAAAACAAAGTTTGAGAGATTATGGTTAGCTTAATGGGGATTTCGTGATCTCTCTCTCTTTAACTGTCCCCTGAACAAAACCAGTTGGCATTGGGAAGTGATTTCGGGATGTCTTTCATAATAAGTTCTTCTACAAGGTGCGTCAAACAGCTTCTCAGAGCATTTGTTCTTTGACCATTCTTAATTAATGAAGTCGCCGTAGTCTAGTGTGTTTGCTTCTTAGACGTAAAGCCAGGGTTCGAGCCCCAGGCCAGACATCAAAACAAAATACAAAAAGTATTTTTTCGGCGACTTCCTATCAGCAGATTTCTGGCAAAAACTCTGAGAGTAAATAAAATTGCCATGAAAAGTTTCTCAAAAATCTGTCATTCGGAGTCGACTTTAAACTGTAGGTCCCGCCACTCATGTCTAAAATTAACACACACAAAATAAGTGGTGTGAGAAACTAGGTCGTAATCCTGACTGAAGGGTTGTAATGACCAATTATGTATGTATGTTTCATAATGAGACTTAGCGACAAAAATTAATGTAGTAATCTGAAAGCTGCATACTACCTTAAAAGGGGAACTATTTCGTGCTGTACAGATGGATCAAGAACGAATCTTCGTGTGTTTAGTTTTAATGAAAATTCTTTATTATGCGGACAATTCTGTGTGACACTGTTCACAACTTGATGTAACAACAATTGCTTTGTTTGTTATTCCTTTGTTTACACCCTTTGCATAAACCATAACAATTACTAGATAATTGTTCGACAGATCTTTGTAACCGAGATCTTCAAACCACGATTATTCTCTTCCAACACACCGCGTTGTCACACAAGACTTCACTAACTCAGTCGCCTGCTTTGCCTTGCCTTTTATATGGCAAAGTCAACAGTCTGATGAATTTTCTTGAAGGCAAACGTTCATGACTTCGCCTTCTCGAAATCTCTATAAATGTAAACATCGTTGTTGCTGGTGTTTGTTGTTATATTAAGTAGTATGATAATTTGTAAACAGGTTTGTTTACTGCATTGTTTTGTTTTTTGTAGCTTTTTTTTATAATTTTAATGTTAAACGATGTAAAAGCGAAACACCAGTATCTAGATTTTTTCATTTTCGTAACAATACTTTTTGGCTTAATCTTATCGATAGTATAATTCGCAAAGACGCTAAGTCCACTTTTTCCAAAATTGAGATTTTAATGCAAAACGATAACACTATACAAGATACATATTTTACGACAAAAAAAATGTCAGTATGTATTTTAAAGTTGTTGTAATTTTGTGGTTTCCAAAAACACTAAGTCCACAAAACTACGAAAAATATTAACAGCACATGCTAACTCCACGAATATTAATTATTAATTATTCTTAATTTTTGATCTAGGTCATTTAAAGAGAGCTATTTTGTAAATTAATTGCATTTAAAAAGTTTACAAATTTTAAAAACTGAAGAAGCCGCAATTTTTTTGTATCTCCTGTAAAATTTTAAAAAAGGGACTTAACACATTTGCGAATGAGACTAACGTTATGCTTCTTTGAATAAAAGTTCAACAAAACGTTAACTAAACTCAGTGGTTTCGGCATAAATATATATAAAAAATTACTGTTTGTTGACTTTGAACTTACTAGGTATGTAGGTACACTCGTTTATGATAGACATACTTGGACCACATAAGTCCACATCTGCTCTCCAGTTACCAGGAGTTCATCACGTGTCCTGTCTGACGATCATTGCCTGTCCTTTTGCCTATATTTTCGACCCTTATAACTTTCAGCCTGTATTATCGACACTACTGCCTGAAAGGCTAAATTTAGCCTGCATAATTCGGTGAATGTCAAAATAGCAAAAGCAGTGAATATAAGTTTGATGTGAATGAATCAGCATTAAAAGACAGGGTCGATGAGTTTTAAAACGTTATAGTTTTGTTCCAAGTTGTCCGTTTATCAAAGTAAAGAGATATTTTGAGTGTTTCATTCTTTACAAAAAACGTAATGTACTGTACCTATTGTGGACATAAGCCCTGTTTTGCAAATAAAATGTGGCAAAGGTGGGTCATAGCCAGGTGCAATATTTAAGCACATAACATACATACTTATCTATTGTATTCCATATAGAGGCTGGTATTTTCAATTTTTGGGTTTTTGATGTTAAATAGGAGTGACTAACAAAAAAATGCAATACCAAATATTCTCTATGTTGCCAAGCTGTCTGTTGCAGCCACATTACTGCAGATTATATTGGAGTTTAAACCAATACTGAGACACTGTCAAATGTCAATAGGCAACCAATAACAATAAAAATTATTTCCATTTAAATGAAATGATTATCAGTAAACATTTGGAAAAAAATAAAAAATAAAAACTGAATACGTTCATGGGTTTTATTGTCTATAAATGGCAGTGCGAATATCAAATGTAAACGGCAACAAATAAAATAAAATTTTCTTTGCATATTCGCAGCATATTTTTACTGATAGTCTGTGTACCATTTATTGTTATAGTAACGCTATGCAACAAAATACAAAAAATTAAATACAGCCGTGTAACTACCTAGTCTAAGTTGTTCTCTTAATTGAGTAGAACTCAAAAATACTTTTTTTATATTTCTCATAATTTTTACATATGTTCTCTTATCAAATGAAGTTGGTTAATGTTTGCGCAAAGCGAAATAATAATATTTGCGAATAACGGAAATATTAGACTACTTTTGGTAGTCGTTCAAGCGTGTAAAGAGCAAATTCTCAGGTAAAGAATCAAGATCCATCAAAATTTTTTATAATTTTTGAAATGAAAATTCATTTGATAAAACAGCATATATAAAAATTATGACTAAGCTGTTATACTCTTTAAATAATAACTGCGATAATTTTTGTCCGATTTGATCAAACAAAGTGTCAGTCTCTTTACAAGATAATGCACTTTCAGAATGTCATCACTTATTTCATATTTTTAATTAAATTTTTGCTATTAAGAATGGCCAAACTTGAAAAAATAAGATAAAAATAATATTTTCCAAGTTTACCCCATCAAATCTCATAACAAATAAGTTTGAACAAAACGTTTATGTATACCGTTTGAAAGGTTAATTTCTCCCCTTTCTAAAAAACGTTGGATTTTTAAAATAGATTCAAACAAATTTGGGTAATCAATAATTTTGTGTGAAAAGATCCAAAAAACCGTTTTTGTCAAATAAAACAAGTTTGGAGGGTTCGAGAAAAATAAAAAAAGTATTTTTGATTTCTACTCAACCTAGTGAATAACTTAGACTATATAGTTACTCGGGTGTATTTTCACTGTCGTACAGTGTAATTAACGTGTGTATAATATAATCTACATGCCCTCGTAGTGCATACGGGTCTACATATTTAAGTTCATAAACATTATTTAAACGTTAAATATTTGTTTTATTTTTAAATAAATATTAAAACAAAAAGGGGAATTAAATCACAAGATACGGTGACTTCAGTTGGAATTTGGAAATGTATACGTAGTAGAACGAATAGTTTTAATTATTCAAGCGAATATGAACACTTTGGCAATGGTAAGTGTGTACTTAGATCCTATCGACACATTAAAGAAATTTAAGATTGTTATATTGGTTTGAGTTCCTTGATATGAGGGTAATCCGATGCGATGAAATGAGAGGAAAATTTTGAAAATTTAAGAACAAATGTAAACTGAAGTATAATTTGAGAATAAAAATTGTCTCTCTAATGCCAGCCTCTGTGAAACTTTGCAATTTAAGGCGCATTTTCTACCATTATCCTTCACTCAGAGGATAAAGCCTTTACCGCCTTGGTTAGTACAACCCTTTAATCACGATTACAATCTAACTTCTCATGGATTATATGTGTGTTAATTTTGTCCACAAATGTGTTAATTTTGTCGGAATGACAGATTTTTAAGAAACTTCTCATAGCAATTTTATTTTCACTCAGATTTATTGCCAGAAGACTGCGGAGAGAAAGTCGCCGATAGAAATATTTTTTTATATTTCGTTTTGTTAGAAATGTCAGGCCTGGGGTTGGAACCGTGGTCTCTTAAGTCTAATAAGCCAATACACTACCTACAAACTACGGCTACTTCACTGAGGTCGTATTACACGTTCAAGATTCTTATCAGACACAAGAAGAGCTTGCACTATCATTACGCGTGACTCAAGCAGAAATTTCAAGTCGTCGTATTTAGGACGTATACAGAAAAATTAACTACTTGTTGTGGATTTTGGCTTGGCAGCGTTATCGTTCCATATTTCTTTGGGAAAGACGTCGGCCTGGCCGTTACTGTCAACGGCGAACACCATAAGTCGCTGACTATCAACCACTTTTGCCTCGAATTGGATGATGTGGATACCGATAATACATATGTGTTTTCGACAGGACTGCGCCACGTGTCATACAGCTGATATCACATTAGACATTTTGCATCAGCGATTTGAAAGCATATTCATCTCGTGTGAAGGTGATGTGCGATTTGCCCTCAGTTAGGGTTTTTCTTGTAGGGTTTTTTAAGCCGCAGATCTATGCGAATAATTCACAAACCACAACGCTCCTCAAGGATAACAAAGACAACAAATCATAGACGATTAACGCATGGATGATGGATGGTCATGGAAAATTTAACAAATTTCGAATGCGATACATGCAGGAAAGTCCTGGCGGACGTCTTTCAAAATATAATAGTATCAGTAGATCTTTTAAAACAAAAAACTCGATGATATCTCCATACATACATAAATAATTGGTCATTACAACCTTTCAGTAAGGATTGCGACCTAGCTTCTCCTACCACTTACACGGATACGGCAAAGTATAGGCAAAAAATTGAAACAAAATATTTTGGACTGACGGTGTGCATACATAGCTTCTCACACCACTTATGTTGTGTGTGTTAATTTTATACATGAGTAGAGGGACCTACAGTTTAAAGTCGACACGGAATAACAGAATTTTTTGAGAAACTTTTCATGGCAATTTTTATTTACTTTCGCAGAGTTTTTGCCTAAAATCTGCTGAGTGGAAGTTATCGAAGAAATTTTTTTACAATTTCGATTTGACCGAGATGTATGACTGGGTCTCACGTCTAATAAGCCAACGGATTGTTAGCTAGACTACGGCAACTTATCTCCCATCCTTGTTTTATTTAAACTAAAATATAGAAAGCGCTTACTGAGGGACTCTATATAACATTTAACTTAAATACATGAACTATTCAATGTGTTTCTTGCAATCAGTTTTACCAATGCCTGCATTGGTCTAAAGTACAAATCATTTACGATTATTTCGCAGAACATTTTCACCCACTAACACATTCATTCGTTTTTTACAAATTATGTTCATGTCTACACATGTAAAACGTTTATCTATTTATGTACATCACATACAAAAAACATATTTTATACGTTTTGTAGGATATAAATGCTTGCATACATGCAACTTGTTGTAGTTGTAACATATTTTTGTTGCTCATATAATACCCAACCTAACAATGTTGGAAAAAATCCCATTTAATTTTATTAAAAACACAAATAAAATTACAACAACAACAAAAACAAAATAATAGTCACTGCATCCGTGTGGTCTGTCTGTCTCAAACTCTGTAAAAATAATGCAAAAATGTAAAAAAAATTTATGAAATTGTTTATGAAATACATAAAAATTTCATGAACGAATGTACGACCAGCATGTATACATTGTAAATGCAATTGTGTTTGCTGTTGTACTGTATTATTGTATTACAATTAATTATTAAACAATACAACGAATAAAAAGCGATAAAAGTATACCGAATGTTGTTAAAACTGTACCATAATAATTGGTCATGCATTCGCTCACTAGCAATGAATAAAAACTCCTATCTCTCTCTCTGTTTCTCATAGAGTTCAGGAAATCCGCGTGCATACTTATATATCGCGAATCAAGTTGTTAGTTGCAACACATTTGATTTTGATTCTGGGATTTTTATTAAAAAACTAATTTCAATAGGCATTGTGATATAAATTCCAGGCCCCCGATATATCTCACCAATGATGAGCTTTCATAAAATCACAGTAAAAAGGCCGTAGTTAAGAAGTCGCCGTGGTGTAATAAGTAGTTTGTTGGCTTATTAGATGTGAGGCCACGGTTTAAACCCCAGATCATACATCTCGAACGAAATATGAAACTATTTTTTCGTCGGCAACTTCTCCGCAGATTACCGGCAAAATCTCTGAGTGCAAAATGAAATTGCCATGAAAAGTTTCTCTAAAAACTGTAGTTCGAAATCGACTTTAAACGGTAGGTCGTACTAATCATGGATCACATTTTTTATTCGTTTGCAAGATCTACTGATGCAATAATGTGTGGAATACAACAGCGTTTAAATATCCACCACGGCATCTCTGTTTAGAATGCATTCGAAATGTGGAATTTTCAAAATTAAAATTTATTCGCATATACCTGAGACTTAAGAAAACCCCACAAAAAATGTTTAACGACACCAATCGCACAATCTCCATGGCGAGTTCACATTACCTTTAAGTGGGCTGATCATACCCTCAACTCGCATGTACATCGTACATCAAGATGGCATAAGCTGTGTGACTTGTTATGCTGTCCTGCCATTGGCATCCAATTCACTGCGAAGGAAGTTGGTAATCATCCACCTATAGTGCTCACCCTTGGCTGTGATGGCGTGGCTAATGGTGTTCTCAAAGGAATATGGTCGGATGACGCTGCCAGTCGAAAATGCACACAAAACAGTGACTTTTCCCGTATGCATAGGCCGCTTTTGGATCTCAGATGAATTAGCATCATCCCATAGTCAATGATTTTGTATGCACACGTACCCATTTATCCAGAATTGAGCCTCTTAGTTGCAGATGATATTTCAAAGGAAATAAAGATCAGTTGCCATCTGTCCAGTGTCTCAGCAACAACACTTCGTTGTGTATGGTTGTTTGCCTTCAGTTCCAGGGTTATTTGGATTTTCTAAGGGTGCGGACTCAATTCAAGTCAAATTCGCAAAGTTGTGGTCCTGCACACTTTCATGGACAGCATCGACGATTTCGGCAGATGGAATACTTCTTTCAATCCTTTTTTTTTTTTTTGTAGGGCGATTATAAAATGGGCGAAGCACGTGGTATGTTGCACAAACAGAACATTCAGTTTGATAAAGCAATTGTATTATTTGCACAGGCGCTCAATGCTATATCGCCTCATAGTGCTCTGGCAAAACAGACAGTAGCGGCCGTAATTACCTGTCAAAGTTCGGAATTGCCTGTTAGAAGACCAGGTATATATTAAGGAAGCTGAAGCGCATTAATTTTAAGCGCACTTATGGTATCTATACGTAGACTGTTGGCTTTTAAAGCGCTGACTAGAAGACATACTCTTGCATAGACTATATCACCATATGCCATGCCACAAAAAATGTGTTCGTATGTCAATTTATTAACACAGGCACTTCGTTATTTTTTCTTTCTGGCAGCACTTATATATATTGAATAATACAAATAAAACTTAGACAACGGCAGCCTCTTTGAAATCCAATAAAATAAAATAAAATGTTTGCCTTGCTCTGAATTTAAGTAAAATTAAGTCGCGTCTTTTTTTTTTTTTGTTCAGAATGTTCAGTTTTTTCTTTATTATTGGCCAACATTTCGCTTGGCTTTTATAATATGTAGCTGTCAAGTTTCCATACAAAGACTATTCGTTCCAATTTAAAGAAAACTTTTGCCAAACTATGCCACTTCATCGATAATTAATAACGTGTGATAACAAATTTCATGATAAGACTTGTGTAGCACATTGTTTCTAGTTCCTGCTTTAAATTATTCAACGGAGTACTAATTGGATTTCTATACGCAACGCATAGGCACATAGTGAGTGTAATAAAGAAATAAAAATTCGCTCTCTTTATATACACAATTGCGCACATGGTAATTGGTTTAGTTAAGGAGACAGACACACACAAAACTTTTGCATATCTACTCGTCAATGTGTGATGAATAAACAAAAATATATTCCTGCTGTACCATTTTTATTCCCTACACCATTAGAGATGACGTATATTATTCTTTCATTTGAACATTTTAACCATATCATGTTGCTGTAAAAAATATCGCATGCTATAAAATTTATTCCTTAATGGGTTGCAAGATAAAAAAGTATTCGACCTTATCAAACCGTATATTCCTTCATATGCACATTTTACCATATCACGTTGCTGTAAAAAATATCACATGCGATACAATTTAATACATAACTGATTTTAAAATAAACGTTTAATATAAAGAAGGAGTCTAACTTGAACGTATACCCTTCCAGGCGCATATTTTACACATCATGCCGCTGCAAAAAAATTACGCATGCAATAAAATTTATTATTTAATGGGTTGCAGGATAAAAAGTATTCGTCCTTATCAAACCGTATATTCCTTCATACGCACATTTTCATTCATTCAAGCTTTTGTAAAAAAATAACTCATGCGATAAAATTTAATCCATAATTGGTTGTAAAATAAACTGTTTATATAACTAAACAGCAACGTAAAGAAGAAGTCTAACTTTACTGTATATTGTTTCAAACTCACATTTTAACCATATCATTCATATCATAAGATAAAATTTATTCCATAATTGGTTTTAAAATACATTTTTATGTATCAATGCCACAAGATAAAGAAGGAATCGTACTTAATCGTATATTCCTTTATACACAAAAAAATATCGCATGCGATAAAATTTATTCCATACGTGGTCATAAAATGATAAACAATTTATGCAACTAAACTGCAAGTTAAAGAAGAAATCGAACTTAATTGCCTGTAGCTTCGTTGTATTTTTTTTTCTTTTGCTACCATGAATCATCAACAGATGTTGGCTTATCGTAACATGAAACAAGGCGCACTAAGTAGTCCATACAATTCATTGCAACTCATGTGTAAAAAAACTGTGTAGCTTGTTAGAGGTGGAGCACATGCGATGTTAAATAATTACAGAGACGACTTAAAAGGAAGCACAATAAAAAACCGTAGCTTAAGCTTTGCAAGCGGCTTTAGCTGCCGAATTAGTTTAAAAGGTTATAAAACAGAGCTGGTACTGAAAAGATGTTACCTACAATGCCGCTGATACTTACTTGGCAGGGAGTTTAACAAATTATACTGAACATATGATGTTGTATGTATGAGAATAAAACAAAAATGTTGCACCAAAAACGAACAACTGAGAATTTTAAGACAAACTTAATTCATTACATTGTACCAGGCAGTTTAAGTTGAAGTATTATTTTCTTTGCCCAGATGAAATATACAGAAGCGCTCTTAGTATTTCTTGACTTACATTTCATGAATTCCAAACAACATTTCATCTGAACTCTAAACTACACATTTATGCAGTGGTTACGGCACTAAGAAAAATTTGTTTTGTTTGGTCCTTTAAAGACCAGTACTGTGTGCCTTGTTAAGACAGTGAAAAATCGTAATTTTTTTTGGATGCGCCATGGACTGTTTTCGAAAGAGAAAAATGGGTTGCTGAAGCTGTCATCGGTGGCAGTAATCTAACAATCTTCAGCGCTGGCTCAAAAATGGAATATGGAACTGAATCTGGGGTCTATTCCGATAAGCTGCCACTGAACGGGACATACAGATTTTCTAACCAGGCTAGCGTATTTCAAGCGGAGTTTCTTGCTATGGAACAAGCTGCACGGATGATTGAAGCCAGCATACTTCTTTCGAACTTAATCATATGTGTCATGAAACAATCAAAGCGCTGGGATCCCAACTAGTCAAATCAAAGAGCGTCAGGAGTTGTATAGACTCTCTCCGTTGTATTCGTCGCCTCTACTGGGTTCCGGGTCACTGTGGCATAGAGCGGACGAAATAGCAGGTAAGAAATCGAAGATATCTAAGAAATAAAGGGGATATATGCGCCCCTGCAAAAATACTTTTCCAAATTTGCAATTTCTCTATGGTAACTGGATTTTTAAATTATATTGTTACGTGTTTAAAATATGAGCTCGTAGATTGCAAATAGAATAAAAACAAATTCATGTTTACTTTTAATTAAGATTCTTTATTGTTCACACAATTTTATGTGCCACTGTTCACAACTTTATGTAAACACCTACAATTGCTTTGTGTGTTATTCCTCTGCTTACACCCTGTGGGTAAACAAAAACAATTACTAGACAATTGTTCGACAGATCTTTGTAACGGAGGTCTTCAAACCACGATTCCTCTCTTCAAACAAACCGCGTCTTCACACAAGACTGACTGAACTTTTACTAACTCACTCGCCTGATTTGCCTTGCGTTTTATATAGCAAAGGAAACAGTCGAATGTTCTTGAATGCAAACGTTTATGACTTCGCCTTCTCTAAATCTCTATAAATGTGAACATCATCAAATTTTTCATGGCAGGTTTATTTAGACTCAGAGTTTTTGCCAGAAATTTGTTGAGAGGAAATCGCCCAAGAAATATTTTTTTTTCATATTTCGTTTTGATGTCTGACCTGGGATACGAACACGGGCTTTTCGTCTAATAAGTCAACACACTACCTACTAGACCACTTGTTTATCATGTTTTTATGCTGGTGTTTGTTGTCATATTAAGCAGTACGATAATTTGTAAACAAGTTTGTTTACTACATTGTTTTGTATTTGTAGCTTTTATTTATAATTTTAATGTTAAACGAGAACTCGCCGTAGTCTAGTAGGTAGTGTGTTGGCTTATTAGACGTAAAGCCAGGGTTCGAGCCTAGGCCAGACGTCAAGACAAAATATAAAAAAAATTTATTTCTTCGTGACTTCCTCTCAGCAGATTTCTGGCAAAAGTTCTGAGAGTAAATAAAATTGCCATGAAAAAGTTTCTCAAAAATCTATCGTTTGGAGTCGACTTTAAACTGTAGGTCCCACCACTTATGTATAAAATTAACACACATAACATAAGTGGTGTGAGAAACTAGGACGTTGTACAATGTGTCAATTCGACCTCCGGGTACTGTAGTTGTCTTCATTGACAAGTACACGTCCTCTAACCTAATGCTAAACGATGTAAAAGCAAAACACCAGTATCTAGTTTTTTTCGTTTTCGTAACAATACATAACGTCCAGGAAGCGTTTGTTCTGACTATGCATCGTCTTTTAGTGCCAGATTATGATCAGAAAAATTCACTTTTTTCGTTAAAATGATCAGTATTCACGCAGTGCATTGTGTTGGAATACAGGAAAGATAGTTTATATGATGTATATTATTTAACGCTACTTATCCTAATTTAACTTAGTTTTCATAAAAATAGCCAATTCTTTCAAAAACTTTATTATCATGTATCCTATTAACGAACTTGAGCAAGTTTTTAAATATATTTCCTATATTTCACTCTCATTTTTTAACCAACGTTGCAAATGAGAATTAAACAACTCTAAACTCAATGGAAATTTTTCCAGTGAAGTTATTTTAATTACAACCTGACCCTAAAATCTAAATTCAACGCATATTTAGTTATAATGGTTGGCACGTACTAAACATAACACCATTAAAAAGCTGGTGTGATCACCAATGGCTAGTGATGCATGGCTAATAGCAATCCAATTAAATTGTCCGTTTTATTATACTGTTTATTTTGCCATTGCCACAAATGTTGTTACTTTTGTTGTTGATGTTGTTGTTTTTATTGATAATGCTGTTACAAATGTTGTATATGCCGCGAGAAAATGTCTCTTAGCTTTCAACCTACAAAAAAAATAATTTACTGTACGTATACAGTGATAGGCAAATAGAATTGGAAAGTAAGATTTGTGATTAAAATAAAAAATTGGGACCTAAAGAACGTATAACGCTCGCTGATTGTTATTAGCGTAGAGAATTTAATAGGATATTAACTTTTGTTAGCCACGACTGGAAATGCTTATGGGTGATGCAATAAGCAGAGCTTAGAATGAAACCGGCCAGTCCTCTAAGTGGCACTTTCGCTACCATACCCAGATCTTCAAACCCAAAAACCGATGGCGTCTGTTTTGATGAGCAGGGCACTCACATTAAAGATGTTGTATCCGTTTCTTCGACAACCTGGCAGCTTCTGCAGTAATCGTAGTGGGGCAAACCGAGCTTGTCAGGGAACTTGACAATATCTTAGCATATCGTTAGAATTCTAATGTTAAAGTGCGAATCGTTCTCTTGTCGAACTGAAGTAATTCCTTAGTTTTCCAGCTGTCCACTGCCGGACACATCAGTTTTGAAATTCAGCAACCAGGTATGTTGGACCATGCTCGGTTTGTTGAATTCCATGCTGCTTTTTCAAATTTGAAAAAGTATTCTTGTATTCTCACATATGTCCCCTTTATCATCTCTTCTTCAGACATCTCCGATCCCTTTTTTGCCAGTTCCTTCGCCTTTTCATTTCCCTATATGTGGCAGTGGTGCGGAGGTCAGTACATATAGGTGTTGTGTTGACGTATATGGTGTAGAAAGTCTAAGAAAATTCTTACACTCTTTGATTTGATGAGTTGGGAGCCCAGCGTTTTGATTGCTGCTTGACTGTCCACACATATGATCGAGCTCAAGAAAGGTAGGTTCCCTGGTTTTAATCATATGTGTAGCTTGTTCGATAGCAAAAATCTCCGCCTGAAATAAGCTGGTCTGGTTAAGTAACCTGTATGTCCCTTTCAGTGCCAGCTTATCGGAATAAACCCCAAATTAAGTTCCTCATTCCAATTTTTTAGCAGATGACAGCTTCAACTAACCATTCTATCCGTGTGGCAGTGTAAGTAACTCTGTAAAGGCAAGATAGGAAAGACAGTGGCCTTAAAAGATGTCAACATTCCTTAATGCTGTTCAAAATGTATCACTTTTTAGCAACAAGCGCCCACATTTTACACGTTTCCTTTTAAAGCCTTCAATCAAACACTGAACATTCCTTTTCAGTTTATTTTCTCTCTCCTTGTAATCACATTTAATTAATGGACATCAACGTGTATTATCGAACCAATTTACCTTTCAATTGACTGTCCAGCATTCTAGCATTGGTAAAGAACGTTTAACGAACGAATGAACAAATATAATCAAACAAAAACAACAGAAAAAATTGGATGAAGTGAATACAGAACATGACATTGCCACCCAAGTCCAAATCGACCAATACCATGTACTGTGCATGCACAAACACATTTGATTCCAGCGGACAACAGCCACAAGTACGCCTTTGCAGCCAAATTCCAAAACAACCCATTAAGTCGTTGAGGAGAAAAAGTTTAATGCTTTCTTTGCCTTCTTATTATATTTGGTCAGCGCAAAGCAAAAACAAAAATAGAGTAGAAGACCCTGTAATTATTTGCATCACAAAAGAAAGGTAACAGCTCTTTTCGCATTCATTTTTTGGTTACATTGGCACGTTGTTTAGAACACAAATGGATTTTTTGTTAAAAACCTTTGGACGTAAAAATTCTGTAATGAATTGAATGGACTTAGATGCAGGTGTTTACCTAAGTTATAGCAGTTTGCGGTACAAACTATTGGCAATCTGTGATTCGCGGCTTTAAGCAGCTTTCAACTGATTTCATAACTTAAACAGCGCTTTGTTTTGGTACTAGAAGAATGGCTTGGGGAGTGACAACTTGTATGAACCGTTGATTAATCGCATACATCTGCTACTTTAGAAAGCCCCACAAGAAAAAATCGATTGTGTTCAAATCGCACGTTCTCGGTGGCTCACATGATATGATCATGCTCTCGATTCTCTCGTACAGAATGTGGCGTGCGCTATCTGTTCTGCTAGATAACTGTCCTGTTGAAACCCCATGTCGTTGGTGTCCAAATTATCCAATTCATCAACCTCTGGTGCTCACCGTTGATAGTGGTTGCTTGGTCAGTGTCCTTTTCAAAGAAATACGAAACGATTACACTGTCAGCGTAGCCTTGTAGGTAGTGAGTTATTATCCACACGAAATACGAAAAAATATTTCTTCGGCGATTACACCGTCAGCGTTGTCTTGTAGCTATTGTGTTGGCTTATTAGTTGTGAGGCCACGGCTCAAACCCCAGTTCAGACATCAAAACGAAATACGAAAAAATATTTCTTCTACGACTTCCTCTCATCACATTTCTAGCAAAAAGTTTAAGGGCCTAAATAAAATTGCCATGAAAAGTTTCTCGAAAATCTGTCGACTTTAAACTGTAGGTCCCTCCAATCATAAATAAAATTAACACATACAACATAAGTAGTTTGAGAAGCTAGGTTGTAATCTTAACCGTTAGCCCAAAATATTTGGTTTCAATTCAATGGCTATGCTTTGGCGTATACATTTCAGGATCCAAGGTGAACTCAATTCTTAAAATGGTAAGAGACCTATGAGGCGATACCTGCACTGAAATTTTCATCCGAAAATCATCTTCATCGATGAGACGTATTTCCGGATGAATGGGTACGTGGACAAACAAAATTGTTGAATTTGGGATGACACCAATCCGCTAGAAATCCAAAAGCGTCTTGTAAAAGTCTTTGTTTGGAGTGAATTTTCGTTTGGAGACCATATTGGGCGATGTTTCTTTGAGACCGAAGTTGGCCGGCGAGCACTATTTTGACGATTTTGAAGTCCAAAAATATCATGTTTACGATTCGACGATGTATGCCCTTATTTTGACGATTTTTAGAAATTAGAAATTTGCGTCATATTGTTTACATTAAAAGCCACTTTAAGCCTTGTACTTGTTACTATTGGACATTTATGTTAGTAATAATAAGGAACAAATTATTATATTTTTAAGTTATTTTCGAAAACCTTTGATGATTCTTCTATATTTTTTGACTTGAGAGCCAAAAAATTTCAACTCCCAAATAACCTCGTAGTTGTTCATAATTTATCATTTGCCGTTTGAGACAATTTTAAAAATTCGAGTATAGCTTCTAGTTAGAGTTGTCAACTATTCGAAAAAATCAAAAAACCAGTTCTCGAATACTTTATAAAACCGCACATTTTCAAAAAGCGGGTTTCGGCTTTTTTTTATTTAAAAACCGGTAGGAATAACCGGTCTTTTCGGTTTTTTCCATTAATAAAAATATATCCAATATACATATGTATGTAATTTTTAGTTTTGGTTTTTATTACTATTTTAACTTACAAAAAAAAAAACAAATTCATATTCACATTTCAGTTTTAACATTAATCTGAAATAAATTTCAATATATAGAAAAACATATATGATGACAAAAATAATTTTTATTTTTTTATAAATCAGTCTTATAAATATCTTAAGTAGCATATAAAGAGATATGGCGATTGTTATCTTACATCTATAACTTATTTACTATACTTAAATTAAGACACAATTATTAAAATGTAAGACGCATGGGAAAGGAAAGTGTTTTATAAAAAAAACCATTCATAGGAGTATATAATGGTATAAAGTAATATTTATACTTTAAAGAAAATAATGCAAACATTACATTTCGGACCTATGCATAAAGGTTCGAGATGTAATTATTACTATAATTATTACAACGACCTTGAAATTTGTCTGTTATAAAATGAATACGATTTAAAATATATTCTACTTTGCATAAGTTATGCAATCTTCTTGTTGAATAATGCCAAGGTAATTTTATCACCATTTTTAATAATTTGTTCTGACATATTAGAATTCTAATTATATGTGTTTTAGCACACAATCCTCAGACGGGACAAGTATATAAGGCAATAGCCTGAAATACTGTTTTAGTTCTGATCTTCTCTTGATTAAAGGATATAACATTTTAATAGCTAAGTTAAATTATTTAATAATTATGTGAACAGTGTGCTCCTTAAAAGTTAAGGTTCGATCCAGAAAAACTCCCAAATATCTAACATTATTAGACCATGGAATCTCTGTACCATTCATAATAAGATTTGAAGGAAGATTACGAGGACTTCTTTTTCTAGTGAAAAAGATTGCCTGTGATTTTTCAGCATTTATTTTAATTTTCCATTTAACAAAATAGTTAAATAGTATATTGAGAGCAATCTGCATGTTATCCATTATATCCTGTGGCGAAACATTATATCCTGTGGTATTATACGCATAAAAGGCATAATTACAAACATTAATTTTAGGAATATTAGCACAGTAAAGAATAAATAAATAATTATTCAAGATTTAAATATTTTTATTATATTTGTTAAAATAATATTTCAAAAATAGCACACAGTTTAAATGTTTAGATTATATACGGTTTCTTAGCTTTATTTTTATTGTTGAGCTTACTGAAAGGATACGTTCACTTAGAAAAAAACCGTAAAATAGAATATACCTAAAAATGAAAAATATTCATAAATGTCGAATAATTCTACACTAAAAACCGGTTTTTCGAATAACTCGAAAACCGTCATTTTTTTTAAAACCGGTTGAAAAAAACCGGGAAAACTGGAACGTGACAACTCTACTTCTAGTGTTACCATCGGAAGAACAGAGGCAAGTGCCGTTATTTTTTTCGTACGACCAACACTCAGGGGTTTGATGGCATTGTGTTTGGAACTATGAAAATATGTTATGGAAAGGAGGAACTATGGTCACTGGGTTTGAATAAGTAAGAAATATAGATATCTAAAATATAAGTAACAGAAAAGACCTCTGCAGGAATTTAGTTTCACCTACGAATAGTCCGACTAAAAAAACGAATTTTGTCTGTAATGCAGTGTGTGATCCACGGCCCAATCGACCACATACGGATGGGCTGGCCGAGAAAGACGAGTTTTTCGTAGGAATATATGATTGTCGGGAACAAGTCACTTTATTTCGCTCGAGCAAAATCCTTTGTAGTAGCGATAGAACAGTGAAACACAACCCGCCACATTGCAAGGATGCTCCAATCAATCAATAGAGTTCGATACCCTATCGTCATTAACGAGCAAGTTCACCCTCTCCTGTACACGGTCAAGAGGTCTCAAAATAGACGTTGTGTCACCGATCGATAGATGAGAGTTGTATTATATTCTCGGTCGGATATAGAAAGTGAAGTATTTCTTGCTCCGTCTTAAGAATACGTATATAACATAATTGGTCATTACAATCCTTTAGTCAGGATTACGACCTAACGATCTAAATTAATAAATGAAATTGAGGGACGCTAGCTTTTAAATTCCAATAAATTTTTTTTTAAATGTTTTATTTTTGAACTCAGATATGTGCATACATTGACTTTATAATTAGTTTAATTATTATTAATTATAATATATTTATTTATTTTTTCTGGCGATTTTTTTACGATTTCAATAAATGTCTTTGACGATTTTTCTCAAATATTTGACGATTTGATGCTTCATTTATCTGGCAACTTACAGGGTGTAAGCCACAAACCACAATAGTCTTCAAAGGCAACAGAACCCATGGCATCGACCAATTTTTGATTTATGCACCAGAACCAATCCAATTCCGGTACCACTATGAACAACTCAAATTTAAAGCAAAATGCTTCCTTTTCTCGCCTAATTTATTTACTGGCATCACAATTATAAAGTTTTACTTTTTATGTGTGTCCATAATTACTGCCATAAAGTGCCAGTTTTGCGTCTTTCCTCCTCAGAAATTTAATGCCATTTCATGATTTTTTATTTCGCGTAGACAATTTAATTCTTACATTACTTAAATATAATAAAATCGTCTATAAAATGTTAAAAAACGAATTGAATATGTTTCACCATCTGTCTGCTGGTGTTATTAAATCCATACTTATGCCATAGAAATGTTGCCAATAAAAATAAATCCTTGTAAATGAAAACCATCGGTTCCATTGAAGATTTTGTATGTATAGTCATTGTAAAACTATTATCTTCGAAACACTAAATAACGCCTTAAGACGTCTTTAATTCTTTCAATTCATTTTCTTTACATTCTTGTTTTCTATGCTCTTCACAGTGGTGGCATTATCAACAGCGTGGTGCATCGTTATGTCGATTTTTCTTGTTGTTGCTATTACTTGTTTACAATCCATTGATCGCTTTGGCGAACTAATAAATTATGTCGTATACGAATCAGTAAAATTGTTAATTCAATATCCACGTTCCAATAAAAAATCTGTATTTTTGGTTTTGAACTTCTGGCTAGCTGGCTGGTGTGTGCGGCCTTATTTAATAGGCCTTTTAGCTGACAACATGTATGCAGTAACAGGCACTTAAATACTCAATCGTATTAGAAGCAAAAAACACCTTGCGGTGTATGTTATGAAGCTAAGGGAGACGATATCATGGTGGATACAAATAAAACTACGTGGGATGATTATCAAATACACAAAAGCTTCTAGATTTCTAGGTCGCTTTATTTAGTTTTGCCAAAAAAAAAGCTAAATATGAACTCACAAACAACGAGTTATTTTTCCACTCCACAAAATTAGTTTATCACTCCACCGAAATCAACAAAAAGATCACCAGGCCTAATGTTAAAGCCTACACATATTTAGTTACTTATTTACTTACTTAATTGGCCATTAACAACCCGATTGACGGATTTCGGCCTGTCGCAACACATCCTTCCAAGCGCCTCTGCTTCTTGCGCGTCTACGCTAATTGGTCACACCAATCGATGACAGGGCTTCCCCGATTTGGTTCTTCCAAAGCATACAAGGTCGTCCTTTTCGCCGACTTCCGCAGATCACCGCATCAAATACCCGTCTCGCCGGACATGACCGAGGCAGCGCAGCCGCTGGATATTAATACGCTGCACAACGTCTATGTCGTTGAGGAGCTGATACAGCTCATAGTTCTACCGAATGCGGATATCATTGCCAACTCGCACTGGACTGAAGATCCTACGTAAGACTTTTCTCTGAATTACTCTCAAAGCTGCTGCATCAGGGCTTAATACTATTCATGCTTCTGCGCCGTAAAAAAGCACGGCAAGGCTGAGCGTCTTGTAGAGTATTAGTTTTGTCTTACGAGGGAGATCTCTGCTATTCAATTGCATATTGAGACCATAGTAGCACCTTTTGGCAAGAGTGATCCTGCGCTTGATCTCCAGACTGACATCATTTTTGGTGGTAACGGCGGAGATAAGATAAATAAATTCCTTGACTTTATCAAAAATATAGGTATCGGCCGTAATCTGAGAATCAACACGCCGCGCATTTCTACTTGTCGATAACATATACTTCGTTTTGCCCTCATTTACTGCCAGAGTCATCTTAGAAGACTCCCATTCAATAGCACTAAAGCAGCAGTAACATTTTGCCCTATGATTTCAATGTCGTCAGCGTACGCAAGAATTTGCCTGAAATCTTGAATGGTATCAAAATGTTCGGAGAGGTCCATTCGTACATTGACCGAAGCTACAGGAATTGCTCAACGTCATTCTGCATAGCCTTATCAGCTTCACAGATATACCGAGCTCAGACATTACGGTAAAAACACTATCCCTTATGGGGCTATCGAAGGCTGCCTTAGAGTCGACAAAAAGATGGTGTGTGTCGACTTATTTTTCGTGGGTCATTTCCAGGATTTGGCGTAATGTGAAGATCTAGTCGATGGTTGACTTGCCAGGTCTGAAGCCGCACTGATAAGGTCCAATCAGTGTTTTGACGAGTGGCTTCAGTCGTTCACACAATAAGCCACATATTTAGTTGGGCTTTTCAAATCAAGCAGGCAAGTTTTTTTTAATAAATATGGCCACACTAGGTTGTTAAAAACTACGTGTAAACAATCGGAATTTGTGACGCAACAATCTCGCCTATGTATCGCCCTACGATTACTTAAAAATAAGCCACTAAACAGCATTCGATGAAAAATGTCCCAGTTGCAGGTAATTTAAAAGAAAATCACCAACAGAAATTGCCCTGAGACGCCAACAACTTTCTCGTCACAGCAGCTATAACAATAAGCGATACCCACGACTCTCATAGAATTAAATTTTTTAGACAGACAAAGATAGGTTAGAGCAGGTTAAAGGGTTCGTTCACTCGGTGGCCATATGGCCCATTGTGTGAGGTAAGCCTTCTTCTCTTGATTCGTTAGTGGTGGGTTTGAACCAATCCGAACTTCCGATAAAACCGACCAGTTCCCTAAATAGCATGTTCGCCACCATGCCCAGAAGTTCAAACGTTCTTTCACCCAAAAACCGATGACATCTGTTCTAAAGTGCAGGGCACTCGCATTCTACATCATGACAGCTTCTGCGGTAATCTTGGTGGGGCAGACAGAGTTTATCAGCGAAACTGCCAATAGTGCAATATCCAGTTAGAATTCCTGTTAGAGTGCGAACTGTTCTCTTATCGAACTCAAGTAGTTTCTTGGTGTTTCTGCTGTATACTGCTGGACACAGCAGTTTTAAAATTCGGCAATCAGATATGTTGGACCATCCAGGTTTGTTGAATTCTATGCTGCTTTTTCAATTTGGAAAAGTATTCCTGTAGAGCCACATATATTCCCTCTAGCGTGTCTTGTGCAGACATCACCGATCCCGATCGAGACAATTCGTTCGCCTTTTCTACGATCTCCCCCTGAAATACGCTGGCGTGGTTAAGAAACCTTATGTCCCGTTCAGTGCCAGTTTATCGGAATAGAAACCAGTTCAGTTCCACATTCCAATTTTTGAGCCATCGGTAAAGATCGTCATATCACAGTCGCCGATGACAGCTTCAACTAACCATTCTTGCCGTATGGGAGTGTGAGTGCGAGTGTGAGTAACACTGTAAGAGCAAGATACATAGGTCACAGTGCCTTTAAAAGAAATCAACATTCCTAAATGCTGTTCAAAATGTATCACTTTTTAGCAACAAGCGCCCACATTTTACACGTTTACCCTTTAAATCCTAGATCCAGATCCAGTTCCACATTCCTTGATCAGGATTATTGTGTCAATTAATGTAATGTCCTACAGCTTAAAGAAAGAGGTACTCTTTGCAGAATATTTTAATTATTTTCCAGCAGAGACTTACATTTCAATCTTACAATTACTGCTGAATTAACAACTAATTAAACACTATCTAGTGACTTTTAAATCTACCCGCATGTACACCGGAAGTATACAACAAGGCAAGGCGTACAACAACAAAAATAATTACATATTAATGGTTACGTTCAATTATTGTAATCTTCTTAGAAGCGGAATTATACGACTGCGCTCATACATAAACTCGTATTTTTATAAGCATATGCTGTGCATGAGTAAATGCAAGTCTGCCTGCCAGTCTCATATGTTGTTGACATTTTACATTTCTATTATTGGTTGTTTTATTGTTGTTGTTGTTTTACATTTAATAAGAACATAAGATACGAGGATACAAATTAATAGTTTCAGATGCTACTTTGCTTAGCTCATAAAAATATTGAAATTATTGTAAATTTAACAGGAAATTTATGATGTATTGTATTGATTTGATCGTAGCATTGATTATGCCTTATGGTGTCTTATTTTAAACTTGAAAAATAAAATGTAAAAATTTTGATAACATAATGACCAGGATAGAAACCTGTAAGTGGTATCCATGCGAGATGCGGTATGTAAACTCCACTGACTATTTTGGCACTCAATTTAGTTTTGTTTTTCTAAAAATTCCGACAACTAAATATGAAAGGAGAGAAACTACTTTAGTTAGCATTAGAGTTGGATTCGTTAGCTCTTTTGAGTGTTCGCTCTTTCTAGATCAGCTCTCTGTAATGAACGAGTTCGTTCTTTTAGTTCAATAGTTCAGTTCTTTTAAACAACTCCGTTCTCTTTCTCAATTTGTGTAACCTCTTTATGGCAACGTTTGCTCATTTATATTTAAACTATGTAAACAATACCAATAAAGGAATTAATGTATTCCATGTAAATTTATCGTATTTGTAATATGATTTTTCATTTTAAATAAATTGTGGTGTTTAACGTTTTTTCATTCTTATTAATTCATTTGTGTGCTTGAAGCACTGTAAAAGCATGTGATTTATTTTTAAATATTTAATGAGAATTTCTGTTCGTATTTCTCTTCTAAACCACCATTCCAATAGGAATGTCCCACATAAGAATGATAAACGAAATAATAGAACGAATATGAATGAAATGAACGAATAAGAAACGAGAACTAAAATAACTACGGAGCTAAAAGAACTACTGAGCTAAAAGAACTACTGACCGAATAAGAATGAAATGAACGAATAAGAAACGAGAACTAAAAGAACTACGGAGCTAAAAGAACTACTGAGCTAATAAGAATGAAATGAAGGAATAAGCAAAGAGAACTAAAAGAACTACGGAGCTAAAAGAACTCGTTATAATGACCGGCTCTTTTAGTTCAATTGTGTGAATAGTTCAATTGAACTAGTTCGTTCGTGAACTACACAACTCTAGTTAGCATTCCATAAAGTAAGCTTAACTAAGTGAAATAAGATAAGCCAGATATCACTTAACCATCAGTGAGCGAATCAAAGCGATCTTGCGTAATCGGTATGACCTCCTTTATAAAAATTCTAGAAGATTATAGATTATTGGTGTTCCCCAAGCATGCCATCAAGTTGTACTAAGCCAGAACAACGATTATTATACATTGATGTTTTCTATTCGATCCAAATACTTATGCAATTACAACAACAACAAAATTCCATACATAATCAACACATAAGAGCACATTTTTTGAAAAGATTTCAGACAGAGACGGATTTGCGTTGTTCTAACCGTGGAAATGATAACCTACTCTATAAAAGCGGGCTTCTATGCCACTGAAGAGATCAGAACCGTTCTGTGGATTAGAAAGAAAGGTTTGATAGGGTATTCCTCAAGAAGATGAAAGGTGAAAAATAGAGCAGCCACTCCGCTTAAGTCAAACGAGTTTAATTGGGTAATTACATAGGGAAGTGATTTGAGTTGCGCAGTCGCCGTAGGTAGTGTATTGGTTTACGGTTAAAACCCCATGCCAGACATTTCCAACAAAATGAGAAATATAAAAAATATTTCATCGGCGTCTTCCTCTCAACAGATATCTGTCAAAAACTCTAAGAGAAAATAAAAATGTCGTGAAAAGTTTCTCGCAAAAAGTGTGTCATTCCAAGTCGACTGTAAACTGTAGGTCCCGCCATTTATAGACAAAATTATCGTACACAACATAAGCGGTGTGCGAAAGTAGGTCGTAATTCTGGTTGTAATAACTAATTATGTATGTATTTATGTACATAAATTAGACTACTGAGAAGTAGCTCGGGGATGGTAACCGTGTTTGATTGGGTAATTATAATGTACCCCGAGGAGAGTAACCGGCATTTAAATGAGCAACGTAGACTCAAAGAACCGTAGTTCTATATCTTATGGACCGATGCAAACCCAATATTTAGAACCATAACTCATACTCGTACTTGTAATCTGAAATTTACCAGGGTAATAAGATTGCGGATGTCATATACGGGTTGAGGACAGTACAACAAATCGTCTGGTTGCTGTATTGCAACACTTCCTAAGCATAATTTCTGTTCTATTCAGTTTTCTTTACTTCCAAATTTTGTGATAAATTGATAAAACATCGATGCATTTACATTTAATTTTAATGTCTATCACTACTTAAGAGCTACTAGGCAAGAGTTAGAGAATCAATAAGCTTCTGGAACCTTGTTTTGGTCGGCTCAATTTGGCATCCATTCATGTTGGAAGGCTCTGTAAGTTCTTGAAAATATTTCCATGGATTTATACAAATACGAATATTAACATTCGACAGTAAAAACTATTGATGTACAGTATTGAATTTGTAAATCCAATGTATACTTTGTAACAAATTTGTTCACCTGTGAGTAAATTTTTATATTGTACTCTAAACTTTTTATAGCAATTTCATTTATTTAATGATTACATCATGTACGTTCTGGAGCTGATTATATTATTTTATGCTCATGTGCTTATTTTTTATTCTTCCTATCATTTCAGCCGTTTGGTATTCACAAAATTTTCCAATAAATTTCCAAACAATTTTAATCACATTCAACAATAAACGTATGTGTACGTACTAGAGAGAGCTTATGATTTAATTACAAAAAAAAAATTTATGAACATAACAGTACATTAGTTGTGTTAATATTCTCAATGATTATAAAAATAATTTTCATTTTGCATAATTTTGCACGTGAAATAATTTCTAAAATCGAATAAAAATTCAATATTTATGGCCACACAACAATACATTTCACACACACATTCTTCATAATGATGGTGGTGACGATGATGAAAATATTTCGCAACATAAGAACGATCAGTGAAATCTATTTTGGCCATAAAATATTTGAAAGATTTCATTTCATGTTAATAAAAGGCTTGAAAATAAAATTGCAACTTATACCAGAGCAACAGTGAATCGAAAAGTATTTCGAAGCAATAAAATGCTTGAAGTTATTGTAGATTAACATGAATTTGGAGTTAATACTTCTGATAGTTGAAAGTGTGAAATATATCGGGTCTTTTATTAAGCGCTTCCCATTTTTTAAATGTAAATAAATCAAAATGTGTGTAAAACATGTCGAAATTTCTTATTCGTTTGAAAAACCTAGTGATGCCATCGTGTGTGGAATATAACATCTTTGAATTTTACATGAACCTAACGCATAACATACATACATACATATATACATACATACATAATTAGCAATTACAACCCTTCAGTCAGGATTACGACCTGACTGACTTTACTCTCGGAGTTTTTGCCAGAAATCTGCTGAGAGGAAGTCGCGAAGAAATATTTTTTAATATTTTCGTTTCTGGTGTCTGACCTGCGGTTTGAACCGTGGCCTTACGTCTAACAGGCAACACACTACCTACTAGGCTATGGCGATTTCCATGACACACAAATCTCGCTAAATTTGACCGATTAAAGCGGGTTGTGCTGGATTTAAGGATCACTGTGGACTGTGGCTTCTTAGCATATACCTGCGACTTAAGGAACTCCCTGCCACTTAAGAAACCCCTCCAACAACATGAAGTACAACCGCGTCAAATCTCATGATTTCGGCAGCAAGTTTACATCACCATGTTCTCAAATCTTTCATACAGAATATCCAATGTAACATAAGATGCGTGTCATGTAGCGTCATCTTGTTGAAACCACACGTCGTTTGCGTCCAGACCATCTAATTTTAACCAAAAAAAGTATGTAATCATCAACCTTCGCTGACTTCCGCAAATACCCGCTTCAAATACCCATTTCGCTGGAGAATCCTCCTCCATTCGAACGACATGGCCAAGCCAGCGCAGCCGCTGGATATTAATACGCTGCACAACGTCCATGTCGTTGAGAAGCTCATACAGCTCACTGTTGGAGCTGTAGGGAAGGATGGAGTTCATGCAAACAAGGTAAAGTTTTTGACTGCGGTCAACGTGGCAATCACCAGGACGATCCTTGTCTTGCTGTATTCAAGTTGACACCCAGCCTCCTCGTGGCCCCTTCTTGCTGGCATTCTAGCACCCGCTAGATGTTAACTAATGCGTGCAGCGAATTCCAAACCCGGGACATTAAATTTGGGTTGTGCGTATGGCTTGGAACCCACCACGTAATACCAAAAATCCAACGAAAACAACAAAATTCGCCAAATTGTGGCCTGCGAAAGGCCAAATTTTTCTGAGCAACGCCAAGTCATCTGCCTCGGATGCTCCTGCGCATTTTTCTTTAGATCTTGTGTTTTGTCAACGTATGGCTCTTGGTCGATCGTTTACTGTAGCCGTGGTATTGAAATTTTCCACCACAATATATACTCCTTAAAATCTATTCAGAGTCTAAACATCATTGCTTACGATAACTTATTATTCATGATATAAGTTGCCAATAAGACAACGAAATGTCCAATTTTCCATGACTATGGAGCTTAAGTCAGACTGAATTTAATCTACGACTTTAGGAAACCCTATGAGAAACATTTAACATTTGACATCCACATGGGACCCTCAAATGCAGTAAATCAAATGTGCCATGAGCTTTGGTCCACACACGGTCATTCTCTTGAAATCATATGTCGTTGGTGTCTACATTCATCGAACTCAAGCTAAAATAAGAAGACTAGAGGGTTGGGTACAATCATAATCATACCAAGTTTTCTATGCAACATTTATCATGCCATACGGTGTGTTTATTCGATTCTGGCCATAAAACGAAAATAATCCGAGTTTCCTTTTTCAGCTTCATTGAACAATATGTAATACATACATACATTCATAATTGATCATTTCAACCCTTCAGTTAGAATTACAAACTATAATTTTATACATGAGTGACAGGACCTACAATTTAAAGTCGACTTCGAACGACAGAATTTTGAGAAATTTATTTTGCCAGAAATATGCTGAGAGGAAGCCGCCCAAGATATGTTTTTCTTCATACTTGGTATTGTTTGAGATGTCCGACTGGGGGTTTGAACCGTGTGGCCTCACATCTAAGAAGAAAACACACTACCTTCTAGGCTACGACGAGCTAAAATAAGTTGCTTTCGCTAAGTAGAGCAGACTTAAGCCCTTAGGCGTGGTACATCGCCTTTATGAAAGTGATTTTAACAGCTCATAGCATATTGTGTTTATTGCTGCCGTAGTCAATAAGTAGTGTCTTGACTTATTACATGACGTGTTGAGGATCCAATCTTGAACATGAAATAAAAGAAAAACTATATCTTTCGCTAACCTCCTCAACAGCCGCTTTGAATAAGTTAATGGTCCTGAATGCCCATCGAAATAAACAACCAAATGCTACATTAACAATAGCAAATTAAGTACCTTGGAATACACCTTGATAGACGCCAGATCTGACAATTTCAGATAGAAAAACATTTGTTAAAGAGAAGCAAAAGCATTCAAAGTTCATGTGTGGCAGGACCAACTGTTTAAAGTCGACTCAGAAGGACAGGTTTTTGAGAAATTTTTTATTTACTTTATACAGAGTTTTTGCCAGAAATTTTCCGCCGAAGAAATAATTTATTATATTTCGTTTTGTCTGAACTGGGGTTTCCACCATTTCCTCGGTAATACCATTTCTTCTATTAATAACAGGGGAAGATCTGTAAAAGATGAAGTGCAGTATTCTGAAGATTTGGCATCAGTTTTTATCTCTCATTCGTGATACACATTTCCCGTGTTATTTTAATAATTTCTAACCACTCACATGCATTCGCGTGTATTTACATTTCGCACTTCGTTGTAAATTGTTCGCATCTCTAGCAAATAAAGAGTTTGCTGTTGATGAAGTGCGAAATTAAAATCTGACAAGTTTTTTGTTTGGCTTTTAAGAATTTTTTTTCTTTTTATTTCAGTAAAACAAAGTGTTTTTGTTATTGAGATAATAATGAGTGGAGAAGTATGCCCTGCCACATGTTGCATCATTAAATTTTGAAAAAGTTATTCGCACCCCAAACGAAATAGACACGGCAAAAAGAGAGAGAAAAGACAAACAAAATATTGTCAATAAGACTAGTCGTGTCTGACAATCTACACAATTGGCATGGTCTGTAAGAAAATTGTGAGAAGTACTTTCAGCTCACATACGAATTGTTCCTGGCACATGTTCGCCGTATTGTAGTAGGTAGTGTGTTGGTTTATTACACGTAAGGCCACGGCCATTTCAGACATCAAAAAAAATTCTTCGGCGACTTTCTCTCAGCAGATTTCTGGCAAGATCTCTGAAAGTAAATAAAATTGCCATGAAAAGTTTCTCAAAAATTTGTCGTTCGAAATCGACTTTAAACAGTAGGTCCCGCCACTCATGTATCAAATTAACGGACACGACATAAGTGGTGTGAGAAGGTAGGTCGTAATCCTGACCAATTATGTATGTATGTATGTACATGTTAAATATAAAACCAAGTAAGGCTGTTAGTAAAAGTTCAGTCAGTCTTGTGTGAAGACGCGGCGTGTTTGAAGAGAGTAATCATGGTTTAAAGATCTCAGTTACAAAGATCTGTAGAACAACTGTCTACTAATTGGTATTGTTTACGTAAAGGGTATAAACAGAGGAATAACTAACAAAGCAATTGTTGTCGTTTACATAAAGTTGTGAACAATGGCACACAGAGTTGTGCGAGTAATAAAGAATTTTAATTAAAGCTAAACACAAATTTATTTTTATTTTATTTGCAATCTATGTGCTCATATTTTAAATGTTATTGAAAGGTAAGAGATTGAAAACTAAAAATTAAAAACTAAGGTAATAACGCATCATTTATTTATAAATTATTTATTTATTTATTTATGTCTATGGATAGTAGTTCCTTAACAAGATTCCAAAATCAGTTATATTTAAAACCTTTTCTAAAATTTTGCCTTTAAAATGATAAGATGTATCAAGTTTAAATGAACGATGAAATGACATATGTTTGCATTTATTAAAGTGTAACTCCAACAAGTTGACTTCACACCATCGACAAAAATAGTCAATATCCTTTTGAATAGTTAATTGACCAGATATGCTATCAAGCGAATTAAAAATTGTAACATCATAAGCATACAGGAGTATATTAGAATGAATAATAACAGATGGCAAATCGTTCATAAATAATTGTGAATAGTACTGGACCAAGATGGCTTCCCTGAGCCACTCCGGAGAGAACATCGATGACTTTAGATATAGCATTTTCAAATTTCACTTGCTGAGTTCTACTAGAAAGATAAGATTTCAGCCAACGTACTGCATTGTTACCAAAACCCATGCAAAATAGTTTATAAAGCAGAAGATCATGGTTGCCTCTATCAAATACTTTACTGAAGTCTGTATAGGTAACATCAGTTTGTTGCCTGTTGATGAACTTTAGTTGTTAATTCCAAGATATTAGTAGAAGTTGAACATAATTTTCGAAAGCCATGTTGATATGAGGTTAAAATTGAAGATATTTGATGATATGAAGAGTCAGTCACAATTTTTTCAAAGAGTTTTGGAATTGCATTCAATTTTGCATTCAATTTTGCCTCTGTAGTTAGAAACTTCCAATTTATTGCCAGCTTTAAACAATGGAATTATGAGTGATTTTTTCTAAGCAGTTGGAAAATAACCCAGTTCAGTAGATTTATTGAAAATTGCCGTTAGGGGACCAGAAAGGTTTTCAGAACAATATCTAAGAATACAAGTAGGTATACCATCTGGACCTGGGGTAGGTGAGCTTTGTATTGACAACAGATTTTTTCGAACAGTTTCAGCAGCAATATACGAAATATGAATACTTGATGACTGGGGTATATCATAAGGATAGGAAGCTTGATTTTTGAATGATTTATAAGAAGAAGTTGTTGTAAAAAAATCAGCAAACAAATTACTTATGGACATTTCGTCGTAAGCACTACGAGAACCAAATTTTAAGTAGTTCGGGTATGTGTTTGTACGACGTTTGATGTTATTAAATTTGTAGAAAAACTTTGGATTACTTTTTATTTTTGACTTCATTCGGTGTAAATAGTTGTTATATGCAAATTTATTATGCATCATATTGCACATTTTGTCTCAGACAGCATATCTATCAAAGTTTAAGTGAAATTATGTCTATAGGCTTAGGGCAGAACTACTATCTTTCCTTATCTCCACACTTATATTTCCAACCTAAGTACTGTTTGCGACGAAAACCGTACTCCTATATAGAATAGGCGGAAACCTAATAACCGCCTCAAAGGCCAGAGCATACTTGGGTCCTATGACAATAGTGCTTATTCATTCATTGATGTTGGCCTTTTCAACATGAATCCATAGTTCAAACAAACCACATATCAAACATCTTGAACAAAACGAAATATATACAAAAATATTTCTTCGGCGATTTCCTCTCAGCAGATTTCTGGAAAGAACTCTGAAAGTAAAAAAAAATTGCCATGAAAAGTTTCTCAAAATAAATCTGTCGTTCGGAGTTGACTTAAAAATCCCGCCATTCGTGTATACAAATTAAGACACACGCTACCTTGTAATCCTGACTAAAGGGTTGTAACGACCAATTGACGTATGTATAGTACATCTCAAAATCTTAGTTTCTTTACAACACTAAATTGAAATTGAAATGAAATTCTCTTTCGCTTGCCAAAGGACATTTTTCTTTTGCAAAGGAGGTACAAAATCACTGATTAATTCACAGTAACTGTATGCATACAATTACACAAAGACAGGCACACAGGAACACATTACAAAATGCTGTTAAACGTGAATAGATAGAGTTGTCACAACTAAGGAATGCATTACGAAATGAATGCCTGTTTGCAATAGTACACGATGTAATCAGCAAAATACTCAACGGCAATGTACAAAGACGAGTGTATGTTTCGGCAACTCTCTATCAGTTTGTCATTAAGTAACTGAACTTCGCTTGTTGTGTCCTTCATTACAGAGATGGAACGTGAAATGGTAGAAGATAAACGAAAAAGAATGCGGAATTTTCCATGGTATGAAATGGTTCATACGGCAGCAGTGCAGCTGAATGTTGTAGTCATCTATTCTCACAATTAAATTACTTGTAGCTACTTTGTGATTCGAAATGAATAAGAAAAAGCTGTTGGAAACTCTCAGTAAAAAAAAATTATTTGTCTGAGCAAATATGTTTTTAACAGAAAACGACTGTCACCATGGAGCATGTTGTGTGTATTAATTTTATCCATAAGTGGTGGGAGCTACAGTTTAAAGTTGAATTCGAACGACAGATTTTTTGAAAAATTTTTCATTGCAATTTTATTTTCTCTCAGCATTTTTGCTAGTGGACTGCTGAGAGGAAGTCGCCGAGAAAATATTATGTTCATTATGTATTATGTTGTACTTAGTTCTGTTGAAGATGTGCGACCGGGTGTTTGAACCGTGGACTCCGGTCTAATAAGTCAACACACTACCACGACGACTACTCTCGACGACTGCAATAAATAAACACACTATCAGCCAGACAGCCGCCGTAGTCTAGTAGGTAGGGTGTTGGCTTATTAGACGTAAGGCCACGGTTCAAACCCCAGGTCAGACATCAAAACGAAATTTGAAAAATATTTCTTTGGCGACTTCCTCTCAGAAGATTTCTGGCAAGATCTCTGAGAGTAAATAAAATTGCAACACAAATTTTCTCAAAAATCTGTCGTCCCGAGTCGACTTTTAGTGGTCCCCCCACTCATGTATAAAATTAATATACACAACATAAGTGGTGTGAGAAGCTAGGTCGTAATCCCGACTGAAATAATGACCAATTATGTATGTATATATGTATGTCAGCTAGACTACGGTGACTTGAATCCGATACCTAACCTAAAAACGTGTTGTTTAAGTTCACTATGATCGGTAAAACCCTAGTTACAATCCTCAGTCTACTTCTCGATAATTTGATGCATAACTCCAATCACTTCTCATTGTAATTACCCATCAAAAGTTGAGATTATTTAAAATCCGTACAAGTGAAGATTCTGTTCGCTTCCCTTTTATTTCCTTTTAAACAAGCACACTCTTCCAAAACCCTCTTTATACTCTATAGAATAATGCTGGTCTTATCAGCGGCTTGATTGATACTCTAACTCCCTGCTTACATACATATGGGCAATTTCGTGTCAAGTAACCCTATTTTTAAAATCGATGTCTTCCGATTTGGATGAATAGTACACCAAGGTTAGTACTATTGGATAGTAGACCGGACATAAATTTTCAGCTCTATCAGTCAAGAACTGCCCGAGTTAGAGGGGGTCAAAATTGGACATTTTGGTCATACAGGGTTTTTTTAAAATGTGTGTAACTTTTCACCTATTGGTCCTGGCAAAAATTTTCCAAAGGATAGCTATTTCTTCAATCTTTCCAAAAATAAAAAAATCCTATTCTTGAGTTAAGAAATAATTTTTTTGATAGATATCCCACTCGCATACTATTAAGCGATTATAAAGGCCGTAAAGGAAATTTCATAAGCTTTCTTTTGAGCAAAAAAAAAAAAAACAAAAGGGCCCATTTTGAAAAAAATTAAAAAAAGATAATTTAAAAAAAAAATTTTTAAATTAAAACCTTACTAACCTTGGTGCAAATTTCATCCAAATCGGAAGACATCGATTATAAAAATTGGGTCACTTGACACGAAATTGCCATATACAACTGGACATTACAATCCTTCAGTCAGGATTACGACCTAGTTTCTTACGCCACTCATGTTGTGTGTGTTAATTTTATACAGGAGGGACCTACAGTTGAAAATAGACCCCGAACCACAGATTTTTGCAGAAATTTACTGAGAGGATTTCGCTGAAGATATATTTTTTTGGTATTTTCGTTTTTATGACTTAGGGTTTGAACCTTTACGTCTAATAAGCCAACACACTACCTACTAGACTACGGCAACCTCCTGCTTATTGCTGCAAATTCCTACGTGACTGGGTATTTAATCCTGACTAGCTGATTCAGCTTTCTATTCTAATCTTAAAGCAACCTCATAGCAGCTGAGAGCGTGGAGTGCGGCCTGACAGCCATATAGTGTTGCTATGTCCTGTTCAACTTCCTGTCCAAGCGGAATAAAGCACATCGTTTGATAGAGTAAACTTTCGCTTTCAAGCAACTCGAAAGTTTTCCCCATGTATTCTTGAACTGCAACACGCTATATACTTGACCCATACCACAGACCGTTCCTTCTCTTAAAGAAGTGTGTAGGAGCCATGTTATTCCCTTTACTCTTATTATATGGTCTTATTGCAAGGTATTTCGCAATTTCATACTGGTACGAATCATTCTATTTGGCAAATCATGATATCTGCTGATTGCTATCTAGGGGGAAGCACAAACTGCCAGCCATTCTATTTGACAGATCATAATGCCTTCTGATTAATATGGTGTTAATCCTGTGCTTACTACTTATGCAATGAATTTAAATCCAATAATGTGTTACGAGCAATAATCACTGGGTATCCCCAAAATATGAGAGCTTTGTCAATCAAAACTAAAACGTTTCATTGAACATTTCCATGGCATTACAAAAAAATTTCCTCAAAATTTTAATGCCATTTTGGCAGACATTATAGAAAACCGTTTAAAATTTTCATTTTCTCAGACAAAAAAAAATAACACCAAACAAATAACAATTTTCCCAAGACCTCTTCATCTTTTTGGGTAATAAATTAAGAAACTTTCTTCAATGCATTCAGTGCCACATTAAAGGCTGAAATGAATATTTCATTACAAGGCATTAAGGAGTACACAGCAACGTGTCTCCTTGATGACGACTTCTTTCGCAACGATTAGCAGTTACGAGTTTGAAAAATTATTGATGACTTGTACGCTTGACTTCATCGTTTAACACTTGCCATCAGCAAAAACAAATGAAGTAACTTTACAATTGTGTGAAGCGAAGAAGAAAGTAATTTCAATAATAATAAGAAATGAAAATGAAGTTCAAAAGCTATAGGCGGTTAGAAACGACTATGAGATAAGCTACACCAATGAGACTCTAGAGTTTTGTGATTTAAATTGTGAAACCAAAATTTTCTTAAGTAAACTTGTAAACTCTTCTTCATCTTGTTATCAATGTGGGTTTGAATCTTTATGTCTCTTCATATTTAATACATACATCCATACATACATAATTGGTCATTACAACCCTTCAGTCAGCATTACGACCTAGTTTCTCACACCACTTATGTTGTGTGTGTTAATTTTATACATGAGTGGCGGGACCTACAGTTTAAAGTCGACTCCGAACGACATATTTCTGAGAAACTTTTCATGGCAATTTTATATACTCTCAGAGTTTTTGCCAGAAATCTGCTGAGAGGAAGTCGCCGAAGAAATACTTTTTGTATTTTATTTTAATGTCTAGCCTGGGGCTCGAACCCTGGCTTTACATCTAATAAGCCAACACACTACCTACTAGACCACGGCGACTTAATATTTAATACTTGACGTAAAAAAATTATTCGAAATACCTTGCAACGATACCAGATAATAAGAGCGAAGGGAATAATATGGCTTCTACATACTCTTTTAAGATAAAGAACGTTCTTTGGTATACTCATGGGTCAAGTACATACATTGTTACGATTCAAGAAATAAATATTCAGAATACATTTAGAAAACTTTCGATTTTACGCTATCGAAACATGTGCTGTATTCAACTTTCAACAACATAGCATAACTATGTGACAGTCAGGCCATCTTACACGCTATCAGCTGCTATAAGGTTGACTCAAGATTAGAATGGTAAGCTGAATCAGCTAATCAGGATGAAATCTCAAGTCACGCAGGAATTTGCAGCAATAAGCATCAAGATCTCCGTGCGGGCAGGGTAGCTTCCACTCTGCTGATGATACCAGAACCATTCTATAGAGCAGAAAGAGGGTTTTAAAAGGGTATGCTGGGTTACAAGAAACTTGAAGGCAAGCGCACACTTATCTGGACTTGAAAGGATCTTAAAGCAATCGGAGGATTGTAACTGGAATTTTATCTGTCATGGTGAACTTAAAGAACACTTTTAGAATAGGGATTGATTCAACTTATACCGTAGACAAGTAGATAGTTTGTCAGCTTATTAGACATACATAACCTACATACATAATTGGCCATTACAACCCTTCAGTCAGGATTACGACCGAGTTTCTCACACCACTTCTGTTGTGTGTGTTAAATTTATACATGAGTGGCGGGACCTACAGTTTAAATTCGAATCCGAACTACAGATTTTTGAGAAACTTTTAATGGCAATTTTTTTTTATCTCAGAGTTTTTGCCAGAAATCTGCTGATAGAAAGTCGCCGAAGAAATATTTTTTCATTTTTCGTATTGATGTCGGACCTGGGGTTTGAACCGTGGCCTTACGTCTAGTATAGCTTATTAGATGCGATCAAAACAAAATATGAAAAAATATTTCTTCGGCGAAATTCACGTCTTCTCGTAAAATCTGTGAGTTTAAAAAAACTGTCATGAAATTTTTCTTAAAAATCTGCTGTTCGTAGTTTTTAAATCGTTTAAGTCGCCGTAGTTTAGTAGGTCGTGTGTTGGCTTATTAGACCTGAGGCCACGTTTGAACCCAGGTCAGACATCTGCAAGAAGACTAAGTATGAAAATATATTTCTTCGGCAACTTCTTCTCAGCAGGTTTCTGGCAACAATTCTGAGCATCAAATAAAATTGCCATGAAAATGTTTCTCTAAAAATCTGTTGTTCGGGTCAATTTTCAACTGTAGGTCCCGAAACTGATGGATAAAATTAACGCAAACAACAAAGGTAGTGCGAGAAAGCTAGGTCATAATCCTGACTAAAGTGTTATAATGACCAGTTATGTATATATGTATGTATGTAGGGTACAACAAAAACATAATAAAACACTTTGTCTTCCAAAAAAATAAACAGAAAAAAGTCCTTCATTTAGTCAAGCCTCACACCACTCCACTGACGTTAATTACCAACATTACAACAAATATTGGATAATTTCCTATTTTATAATAAACAAAATGCAAAATAATGGAAATGGAAAATTAATGGATTTTTGTTTTGCTCTCTCTCTCATATCTCTTGCCTTCTTGCCATTGAGAACATGTCAAAGAGAAATTATGTGTCTGGCTACTTTTCGTTTTTCCACAATCTTGTTGTGTCTTCAGGATACTCCCACAACTGCTGTAGAAATCTATAAAGAAAACAATTGCTTGACAAAAAAAAGAATGAAAAAAAAGGGAAATAAAACTTATTATTGACTGGTAATAAACTGTTGCTTTTACTTCATTTATCATTCGTTATGTTATGCCATGTAGTTGTTTGGAAATAAAGTGTGACCAACTGTTTAAGTTACGGGAGACTGATAGAATCAAGTGAAGTATAGAAAATACAATACCTGCATACATAATTGTGCATTACAAACCTTTATTCAGCATTACGACCTAGCTTCTCATACCACAATTTTATACATCAGTGGCGAGCCCTACATTTTAAAGTTGATGCCTAGCGACAGATTTTTAAGAAAGTATTCATGGCAATTTTATTTACTCTCTAAGTTCTTGCCAGAAATCTTTTGAGAGGCAGTCGCCGAAGAAATATATTTTTATATTTCGTTTCGACCTGGAGTTTGAACTGTGGCCTCACACTTAATAAGGAAACAGACTACCTACTAGACTATGGCGACTATTCATAGAAATTACAATACAGTATTTAATTACTTTTTACTTCTTTTAAAGAGAAATATTACATATTTACATAATAGATTGGTCATTACAATCCTTTAGTCGGGATTACTACCAGGTTTACCACACCACCCAAGTTGTAAGTGACAATTTTATTCATGAGTGGCGATACCTACAGCTTAACATCGACTCCTAATGAAAGATTCTTAAGAAACTTTTCATGACAATTCGCTTCACTTTTAAAGTTTTTGCGTCCAATATATCTGGTTGCCGAATTCCTAACTGAAGTGTCCAGCAGGACCTACTTGCGGTCGACAAGCGAACGGTTCGCAGTCTAACAGGAATTCTTCTGGAACACACTGCGCTATTGGCAACCTCGCTGATAATCTCGACCTGCTATACCCGGATTACTACAGTAGCTGCCATGTTGTGAAAGAATCGGAATCGATACAACACCTTATACATAAGTGCCCTGTACTTCAAAACAAACGTCATCAGTTTTTGGGTGACAAAACATTTCAAAATTTCGGCATGCTGAAGAACGTGCCACTGAGGGAACTGGCCAGTTTCATCTGAACCTCGGTGTAGTTCAAACCCAGCATTAACAGATCATGACAAGTAGGCCTACCTCACACATTATAACACAATGGGCCATATGGCTACCTAAATTAACCTAAAGTCCAGATCGGGAAGAACAGCTTATCACGAGACGTACTAAACGCTCTATTGGGACATAATGTAGTCTGTGATACACGAACAAAAACGGTTACATATACAGTGGAGCTTTTTTACAACAGATTTTGGTGCTTTGGGATCACTGGGTTTTCTGGTTCTCTTCGAGGTGTCTAAACTAAGATTTGAACCACGGGTTCTCGTCTAATAACCAAACACACTATCTACCACACTACGGCGTCTACATGAATAGAGACTTGTGCTGAAAAGACGTGTCTCTTCTTCCCTTTTTCTTTTATTTTCTTTTTATTTCAAACAAATACTATAAGAAAATAGTTGGTCCCATTTGTTAAACTATGAGGCTTTACTGTGGCGTCTGTATTAATTGTTTGGCTGGTATTTTTTTGCCCTTTTGTGGCAAGAATAAATGTAAGGAGATGGTAAATAATTGCGGTGCGGACTATGATGTCAGCTTAGCGTACTTCTATGTTGGTTTGAAAGAGTGTTACTTAAGCATATTACTTCCTTAGTGGTCCCTAGTTTTGTTGTAATTTATGTCATTATAGTCATTAGCTTATGAGCGTTTTTTTCCTTTTTTATTATCTTTTCAATACACTTTCCTTTTTCTACGCTTACTACTATATTTGCAGAGTGTATGCGTTTAAAAAACAACAAAATTTGTAATGCAAAACTGACAATAATTTGATAAACGATGTACCACCTCTAACCACTCTCTTCGTTCGTGACGGTACATATATAGTAAGTATTGTACGCCAGTTGTCGGATAATTGGGTTCGTGTTGATGTTGGTGTGTAGAGTAATGGTAGCCAATTTAGAATCAATTCTTCTGGTAATCACTGTTCTTGCAGTTCTGCAATACTTCTAAGAAAGTTAAAAGGACTTCTCAAAATCAAATACACAACGTAACTTTACCTAAGAACTTATTCGTGGAGCTGTATTTGATATCACTTAAGAAGGCATTCTATATAAAGCCAAAGTCAGTAGCTTTTATCGTTTTCTAGAATAAAAAGTTCATAACTCCTTGAGAATGACGTTGGCCAGTCCATAATTGTCAACGGCGACAAAAGACATTCGGTTTCAATAGGACGGCGCTACATGCAATATCGTCAAGTCAGGATTATCGTTCAGTCGGGATTACGGCCTAGCTTCTCACACCACTCATGTTGTGTGTATTAATTTTATACATGAGACCTACAAGTCAAATTCGGACGACAGATTTTTGAGAAATTTTTCATGGCAATTTTATTTACTCTCAGAATTTTTGCCAGAGGAAGTCGCAGAAGAAATATTTTTTCGTATTTCGTTTTGATGTCTGACCTGGGGTTTGAACCGTGACCTTACGTCTAATAAGCCAACACACTGCCTACTAGACTACGGCGATTTCATTGAGACAATCCACATGAGAAAAAGTCACTTTTTGGTATGAATTATCATCGATTACATTTAACGACGAGCACTAGAGGGCGCTTATTACTATCTTTTTTGGATCTGAAATCTATAATTAACAACAACATGTTGTTTCAACAAGAGCATTATGATCTCACGTAATTGTGATATCATGATGGCCACCGACATCGTGCGGTTTTACCCCATTAGCTAATATAAACCATAGTTTAAATTTAGTTTGATTTATGCGTCAGATTCACAGAAAATTGAACATTTTGGATGCGCCACACTCAGGAAGACAGTGGCATACATTTCCACCTACCTTCACACACCACTGGTGTTGTGCGTGTACATCTTGCACATGAGAGGCGGAACCTACAGTTTAAAGTCGACTCCAAATGCCAGATTTCTGGAGAATCATTATCAAGGAAATTTTATTTAGTTACATGGTTTTTGACAGAAATTTGCTCAGAGGAAGTCGCCGAAGAAATATTTTTTCAAATTGTTGGAGATGTCTGATCTTAGTTTTGAACCGTGGCCTTTCACCTAATAAGCTAACAGTGTTATCTTCCACACATAATTCCATCAATAACACTTTCAAATGAATGAAAAAATTTCGTTGATATTTTAAACACACACTTTGTTTTAGTGGAATGTTAGGTTTGTTACGTTTTCAACCTTTTAAAAACGTTTAGAATATGAGTTCGCTGATTGCAAATAAAAAAAATTAATTTGTATTTAGTTTTAGACAAATTCGCCGAAGTCGCCGTGGTCTAGTAGTGTTGGCTTATTAGACGAAAAAGCCAAGGTTCGAGCCCCAGGCCAGACATCAAAATAAAATACAAAAAGTATTTCTTCGGCGACTTCCTCTCAGCAGATTTCTGGCAAAAACTCTGAGAGTAAATAAAATTGCCATGAAAAGTTTCTCAAAAAGCTGTCGTTCGGAGTCGACTTTAAACTGTAGGTCCCGCCACTCATGTATAAAATTAACACACACAACATAAGTGGTGTGAGAAACTAGGTCGTAATCCTGACTGAAGGGTTGTAATGACCAATTAAGTAAGTTTAGACAAATTCTTTATTGTTCGCACAATTCTGTGTGCCACTGTTCACATCTTGATGTAAACAACAACAATTTGCTTAGTTTGCTATTCTTCTCTACACTCTTTTGCGTGAACACTAACAATTGTTCGGCAGATCTTTATAGCGGTGAACTTCAAACCACGATTATTCTCTTCACACGCAATGCGTCTTTACACAAGACTGACTGAATTTTTACTGACTCCGTTGCCTACTTTGTCTTGCCTTTTATATCGCAGGGTAAACAGTATGATGAATGCTCTTGAATGACTTCGCGAAATCTCTATAAATGTAAACATATTGATAACGTTATTGTTGTTTGTGTATTTTGTTTACATTTGTCCTTGCAGTGTTGTTGTTGCCTGTTTGTTTACTTGTTTATCCCTTTTTTATACTGATGTTGTTGCTATATTTTTGTTCATTTGTTGATCATGTAAACAAGTCCATTGTTTTTGTGTTTGCAGCTTTTTGTTTATCATTTTAATGTTAAACGATGTAGCACCATTTCCATTTTCGTAAAAATGTGATTAGTCCTACGAATGCGTAAACAAAAATTAAGGTTGTCCTACAAATTATGTTTTTAATAACTACTACGCATCAATGTCACCATCACCATCACTATGTCCACATTGTCGTAACGTCGACACATTGATGAGAACTTGTAGCACAAAACGTTGTGAAATAAGTTCCATGTCATATGACAACTTGACTTGCGACTGTTAAATGTTGCATGGTTTTCCTCATTTGAATAATGTATTCATGTGTAAATTTTCCAAAAACCTCTGTCCTAACTGTCTATTCACATTTATTCATGTATGTATGTGTCACTGAGTAAATAAACGAACACATAGGTGAATGAGTGAGTAAGTGAGTGAGTGAATATAAATGATGAATGTACGTGATGTTCACACTTGAAAGAGATGTCTTTAAGGCACTGGCTGTCACAATATTTTTGTCATCAATTTAATGTCAATTTCAGCGATGTATGGACGTTTTTTTTACAACTTTTTTGTTTTAATAATTGATAACACTGTTCATGGTATTGGTTTAAATAATAATTAAGTAAGGATTTTTAAAGTTGTATTGAAAAAAAGTAAACTAAGCAGTATAAGAGAATTTTGTTTTTAGGTCTGGACAGAGACTTAAGAAGCCAATTCGGCTATGAGATGAAATATCACAGACCCCATTACATATAAGGTACAAGGAAAAACACACAAGACATCTACATTCGTTGGCTATATCAATGTCTAGGGGTTAACCTTTCAGGTTTTTTACAATAAATCGAATTTCCACAGTAGCCTTATAGAGCTGATGCTCAGTAAAAAGTTTCCGATATTTAACTTTCTTTTAGGCTGCCTAACCACTACAATTTTTTCCAAGCAGAGGTCATGGCAATTTTGAAAGCGGCACAATGCCTGATTTATCCAATCTTGATTTACTCAGATAGCCAGGCTGTCATTAAGTTCTGAACGGAGTTTTAACATCTGTTCTTGTCCATGAATGCTGAGAAATAAGAGAAATTTCGAATCATTCAAGAGGTAGCACTCCTTATTCTCCCTTTCCTACTTCCTCTCCTTTTTTCCCATTCCCTTCTGTATCCTCTTACTTAAAGGGCGTTCTGCACAATGGGTCAACTTGAACTCTGGGTACTGTACTTGTCTCATTTGTCAGGTACACGTCCTCCAACCGAAACATAAACCTAAAGCTAACAGATAACACATATATGGGTACCAGAACATAGAGATATCGTTGGAATTGCATTGCTGGCGAGTTGGCCAAGACCAGTACAGAGCTTGCAATTTCCGATATCTTGCTGGGTAAACGTACTCCGATTATTTCTGCAGCTATAACGGGTGATTTTTTATATATTATCTTTTTGGCAACACTGATTTAAACAGCTCACGCACGTTTCGTGTTTTTTTTCACTGTCAAACATCTTCAGTTTGATCTATAATTTAACCATGAATCGTCTTACAAACGAACAACGCTTGCAAATCATTGAATTTTATTATCAAAATCCTCGTGCTCGGCTATTCGGGCTATTGTGACTAAATTTCGCACCAAATTTACATTGTTGGACATTAAACCACCAACACGCTTACGTAGAGTGCAAACTGAAGAAAATATCGCAGCTGTATCGGCTTGTGTTAATGATGACCATCAATTATCGATTCGCCGCCGTTCGCAGCTATTGGGCCTCTGTTACTCAACAAAGTGGAAAATGTTGTGGAAGGATTTAGGTGTGAAGCCTTTCAAAACTGGTGCAAGAACGACCTACCGCAACGCAGAATTTTTGGTGAATGGGCTCTTGGAAAGTTGGCCGAAGATCCACTTCTTTATCGAAAAATTGTGTTCAGCGACGAAGCTCATTTTTGGCTCAATGCATACGTAAATGAGCAGAATTGTCGATTTTGGAGTGAAGATCAGCCAGAAGCATTACAAAAGCTACCAATGCATTCAGAAAAAGTCACCGTTTTGGTGCGGTTTGTGGGCTGGTGGCATCATTGGACCGTACTTCTTCAAAGATGCTGCGAATCGTAACGTAACTGTGAATGGCGAGCGCTATCGTGAGATGATATCCAGCTTTTTTCGCCCAAAATGCAAGAGCTTGACTTGCATGACATGTGGTTTCAACAAGATCGTGCCACATGCCACACAGTACGCGTAACAACGGACTTATTGAAAGGCGAGTTCGGTGAACATTTTATTCCCCGTTCGGGACCGGTCAATTGGCCGCCTAGATCGTGCGATTTAACGCCTTTAGACTATTTTTTGTGGGGCTATGTTAAAGTTCATGTCTATACAGACATAACGCTTCAATTGACGCATTAGAAGACAACATTGAAGCGCAGTCGCGGTCAACATTTGCATAAAATAATCTTCAAACATTAAATTATGTGCTACTATCGATTCAAATAAAGTTTTCATGCATTTTTCTGAATTTGATGTGTTTTTTTTTTTTGAAAAATTTTCCTATAGCTCTTAAGAAATCACCCGTTATATGAGTCTCATTTTTCTATACCTCTCTGGCTTCAATCATTTGCTACGTACACACATACATTTTTGGTCTTTACAACCCTTCAGTCAGGATTACGACCTAGGTTTTCACACCACTTATGTGGTTTGCATGAATTTTTATACATGAGTGGCGGGACCTACAATTTAAAGTCGAATCTGAATGATAGATTTTTTTAAACTTCTTAGCGGCAATTTTATTTACTTTCAGAGTTTTTGCCAAAAAATTGCTGGGGGAGGTGACCGAAGAATTTTTTTTCATATTTCGTTTTGTTGGAGATATATGACCTGCGGTTAGAACCATGGCCTCATGTCTAACAAGCCAACGCACTACCTACTAGACTACGACGATTTCAGTCATTGGAACGCATGATTGTTGCGATTTTTTGTTTGTTTTTCTTTGCCTTTACTTTACCTACTTTATTGGTCATTACAACTCTTACGACTTAGCTTCTCACACCATCCATGTTGTGTGTGTAAAATTTTATACATGAGTGGCGGGCTCTGCAGTTTAAAATCGTCTCCGAATTATAGATTTTTAGAAGTTTTTCATGGAAATTTTATTTACTTTCACCGTTTTTGCCAGAAGACTGTTCCGGGGAAGTCGCCGCACAAATATTTTTTCAAATACAATTAAATTTTCAAAGTCCTTACCAGAGATCACAAATGAATCGTTTTTGCGCTACTCATAAGCGCTAATGAAATTTTGAATATAAAATGGTCAACAATATTTTAATTTAACTACTTTCATTCGTACTCAATATAACGTTGATTTGCAATGAGTATGCGTACAACGTTGACATCAAACTCATACGATTCGAAATATGTTTAAGTCATAAGCCTACTCATTTAGATTCATAACTTTAGAAAAATACTTATTCGAGTGACTCGAATCAGTCATCAAAATGCGTACAGTCTTAGTTGTTGTTGCATTTACAAAAAAAGAAAAAGACACATAAGCGAAAAAGACAGAACAGCAAGCAGAGCTAACACACGACCTTTTAGTCAGTATTTTAGTGTTCGCCCGCTTATCATATTTATTTTGTCATTCTTGTAAATGTTGAGTTATGGTCAAACAGCACGAACACGATGGCTAGTTCACATAAGATTCCCGTGAGATAAACCCTGAAGGACATGCTGTCCATGTCGATTTTTATTTTTGGCGGAATACTGAAGAGAGGAAGACGCAAAATGAAATCGAGGTGTCTCGGCATGGGTACGAACCACGAGCTTTCGTCTAAGAAGCCAAGACACTAAGTACTAGACTACGACGACTTTCATAACCCAGAATATGGAGAGTTAATGCTGATATCTTACTGGGGAGTGGAATGTTACATCTCCTTAATAAGAGCTTGGATACTAACCAAATAACATTTTGCGGCATCCAAGAGGAAGCACGATTATTTAATCCCTTAAGGAAGTAATCTTGATTTTATTTAGGGTGGACAAAGTCACAAAGGCAATATTGACTCCTTGTCATATATTTTTTTTCTTGTACGACCATCACTCGGGCTATGGCCTACACTCATGCAGTACATTGTGTTGGAACTAGAAAAATGCGATATGGCGATAAAGAATGATGAGAGGAAGTCTCGGAAAATATATTCAAATTTCGTTTTGTTCGAGATGTCTAAGTATGGGTATGAACCACGAGCTCTCCTCTTGTAAGCCAAGATACTACCTACTAGACTTTGGTAACCAGGAATATGGAGAGATAATGCTGATAACTTACTGATGAGTGGAATGTTGTATCCTTATAAGATACTAACCATTCAACATTTTTCAGCATAAAAGAGGAAGAATGATTATTTAACGCGTTAGAGAAGCACTCTAAGTTTTATTTAGGGCGGACAAAATCGCACAAACAATATTGACTCATATTGTGAAAAAAAATTTCTTTTGTACGACCAACACTTAGGGTATGGCCGCTACTCATGCAGTATATTGTGTTGCAATTATAAAAATACGATATGGGAAAGAGGAAAGAGGAAGTAGTGTTTGTGGACACTAGATTTCAATCTCAAAGACCTCTGCAGGCAGGGAATTCTAAATACGAATATCCCGACCAGAGATTAGCAATGAATCGTGTTTTCGCTACTCATAAGCACTCAACAATATTGAAATTTAACTACACTGATTCATTCATACTCACTACAACGTTGATTTATAAGCACAGGTTGCAATAAGTATGCGTACAACGTTGACATCAAACCTATACCATTCGAAATACGTTCGATTCATAAGCCTACTCATTTAGATTTATAACTTTAGAAAAATACTTATTCGAGTGACTCATATCATTCATCAAAATTTACAGTCTTAGTTGTTGTTGCATTTACAAAAAAATAAAAAGACAAAGACAGCAAGCAGAGCAAGCACTCAACCTTTTAGTGAGTATTTTAATGTTCGTACGCGAATCATACTTATTTTGTGATTCGTGTAAATGTTGAGTTATGGAGAGTCGAAATCAATAACATCATACGTGTTGTTATGTACGAATATGATGAGTACTTCAAACTTTGAATATGAGTAGAGGTTCCATGATATTAAAACAAGTATAAATGTGTATAAGTATCACAAATTATGAGTATGATTCGATTCTACTCATGTTTTTAATACTCATTGCTGATTTCTGGTCCCTACCTATTAGATTATGGCGTCCTTCTCACCTATTCTATACACCTATTCTATACATAATTTTCTGCAAAACATTTGGTGTTTCAGTTCCCAATACCTGCTGTTCTAGCAAGGTTTTGTTGACTTTTTAAGGTTTAAATTGCTTTTATGTGCTTTCTGTATATTGGATGACTTGAAATTTGCCTGGTTTAGAATCGCCTTTGAAAATCGTTTTAAAGACTGTCTCTTTAGGTAAAAAATTCCTGAGAAAACTATCCTTTAACTCTACAAAATTATTATTTAAGTGCTTATGCGTGTAGATATTCATAAAATTACCATGAAAGAAATGGAGTATTCATGCGAGCGAAAGTTTCTTGGTGTCCCTTTTGGTTTTCTTTATGGGTATTCACTATTATTTACTAACCAACATACAGATTATCATGCCCTGATGCAATATATTCCCTTTGCTTGTTAGCACTTACTTTGTTTTTTTATTAAAACGAATTCTATTTCCAAATCCCTTTTATTCTCAATTTTCCTCTTTGTCTTCTTGCCGATTTTCTTTTCTTTAAATCTTTTTATTTAGCAGTGAGTGACCTGACTATATCGGTGCTATAAACTCTTCTTTCTCTTCTGCAGTTTGCCAAAAAAGCTACACTTTCACAGCTTTTTCCCCTGAGTGATTCTAATTCTAATATTCCGTGATATTCCTGTTGAAATTACTTCTCTATGCAGTTGTCTTTTCATTCGTTTCGGTTCAGTTTCCTTTTTGGCAATTTATTTTTCTTGATTTCAATCACTAGCCCCTAGACGAGACTCATCAGCTTGATTTTAAAGGAAATCTTGCTTGTTTCCTCAATGGAAGGCCACAAGGCGAAATATATTCGTTACAAGGTGTTAAAGGCTTAGGGATTATTTTATAAAATGACAGCGAAATTAATTGCAGGCTTTAATTGCAATATAAGGAAAGGGTTGTAATGACCAATTATGTATGTATGTATGTGTAAAAAGAATTTTGTAAAGTTTTTTCCAATAATTGTACCCACGGAAAAATATGCAACACACCCCCATTCCATTGGCAGCGTATCAATTAAACATTTTCTGTTTGACCAACACAAAATTAAAAAAATTTTGCTCTGTTATCACGTTGCAATTAAAAGAATTTCCAACATTATTTAACATAAAATTAAATTAAAATCGTAACCAAAATACATATTTTTTTGGCCTGTAATTATAATTCCATTGAATTTATAAGTTTTTGTTCATTTTAAACGAAATATTTTTTCAATGTTTACTACGCTTTGGGGAATAGGCCTGCTTGGCCAAATGGTGCTAATTTAACACACATTTTTAATGAAATTAATTTCGTGGGGCAAATATGATTTTAAAATATTGAAATGTGTTTTTGTTGCGTATAAAACAGTTTCATTATGATTGAAACCAAAAATTTTTCTTGCAATAGATGTAGCAGTCAGAAGCTCTTGATATTCTGGGCATGAAAATTCAGTGTGATGTTCGGTGTTCTTAAGACAGAACAAGAAATACTTTACCTACTCTGATCTCCTCATATATTACCGCCACTTATATCCGTTCGATATAATATCCAACTCTATTGATTCATTGGAACATTGTCGCAATAGGGCTTGTGTTTTACTGTTCTATCGCTGCTACAACGTATATTGTTCGAACGAAATAAGGGAACTTGTACTCGAGTATCAAGTATTCGTCTTTCTCGCCGAATCCATTTGTGGTGTGTTTGGCCAGTGCATTGCACACAGCATTACGGACTAAATTCGTTCTTTAGTCGGGATCAGAGATTAGCAATGAGTATTCAAATAGATGAGAAAAATCGAATCATAGTCAGAATTTCTGATACTCATACGCATTCATACTTATTTTATTATCATTAACAACAAGTATGATGTTGTTGATTTCAACTCTAAATGACCCAATATTTACAAGAATCACAAAATAAGTATGATTCGTGTACGAACACTAAAATACTCACTAAAAGGTTGGGTGTTTGCTTTGCTGCTCTGTCTTTTTCGCTTATGTGTCTTTTTTCTTTTTTTATAAATGCAACAACAACTAAGAGTGTAAATTTTGATGAACGATTTGAATCACTCGAATCATTTATTTACAATATAAGAGTATTTTTCTAAACTTATGAATCTAAGTAAATAGGCTTATGAATCAAACATATTTCGAATGGTATGAGTTTGATGTCAACTTTTTACGCATACTCATTGCAACTTGTACTTATAAATCAACGTTGTAGTGAGTATGAATGAACCAGAGTACTTAATTTTCAATATTGTTGAGTGCTTATGAGTAGCGAAAACACGATTCATTGCTGATCTCTGGTCGGGATATTCGAATGTAGAACTCCCTTCCTATCACTTATGATATAAAGAGATTGAAATCTAGTGTCCACTAACACTACTCCCTCTTTTTTCTTTCCCATATCGTATTTTTCTAGTTGCAACACAATACAATGAATGAGTAGGGGCTATACCCTGAGTGTTGTTCGTACAAAAGAAATTTTTTTTCACAATATGAGTCAATATTGCCTTTGTGACTTTGTCCACCCTAAATAAAATCAAGATTACTTCCCTAACGGATTATATAATCGTGCTTCCCCTTGGATGCCGTAACATGTCACTTGGTTAGTATCCAAGCTCTTGTTAAGGAGATGTAACATTCCACACCTCAGTAAGATATCAGCATTCATTAACTCTCCATATTCCTGGTTATGAAAGTCGTCGTAGTCTAGTAGGTAGTGTCTTGGCTTATTAGACGGAAGCTCGTGGTCCGTACCCATGCAGAGACATCTCGATTTCTTTTGACATCTTCCTCTATTCAGTCTTCCGCCAATACGAAAAATCGACATGGACAGCATGTCCCTCGGGGTTTATCTCACGGGGATCTTATGTGAACTGAGCATCGTGTTCGTGCTGTTGGACACAGTGAACGCAGTCTGAGACAGTCTGGTCTTTACAACCCTTTAGTTTGGATTGCAATCTAGCTTGTCTCACCACTTATGTTGTGTATGTTAATTTTATACATGTTAGTAGCGGAACCTATAGTTTAAAGTCGACTTCGTACAACAGATTTTTTGAAAAACTTTTCAGGGCAATTTTATTTACTCTCAGAGAGAGTTTTTGCCAGAAATCTGCTGAGAGGAAGTCGTAGAATAAATATTTTTTCATATTTCGTTTTGATCGAGAAGACTAGTCTGGGGATCAACCATGACCTCATGTGTAATAAACCAACACAATACTTGCTAGACTACGGCCACCTTCGCTTGTACAGAGCATCCAAAGTGGCAATCAAAGTAGCACGCACATGGCATCATCCTTTTGAAACCACATGTCGCTGGATTACCAGTTTGCCTCCTCTATCGTAAGTTTTGCTATCATAACCTTGGTACTAATCAATCCAAATAGCACTCCCTACAATTGAAATAAATTTTTAGTGGGGAATCTGCAACCTTGAAATATTTTGCGCAGTTCCATTCCATTTTGTTAAGAAGTTTTTGCTGTGCTTAGTCATGAGAGTCTTTCAACCTTAAATTGGGATTGAATAACTGCAAGATATGATAGACTACGGTGGCTTGGAGAGTGATATGTTAGGCCATACTGGCATACTTATTATTGGCATACTTTATTTTTAAATTTCTCTTTCTTATCATATTTGCACTTTAAATTTATACAATTTTCCATATTTGCTGATTGATTTGTGTTGAAAAGTAATTGAATTTATTTACTTGACCGCCTCCGCATGTAGACTTTTTACGTTCATTTTTATCATGAGTATTAAAAAATTTCGAATTTATGGGATGGTATCCCATGTGAACCATCGCACAAATCATAATGAATTATTACAGTTTATTTACAATTTATTTCGGCTTTTATAGGCTTGAAGTAGACAAATGTAGACAACATTTTTATCGATAGTAACATGTGAGTTCTAGTTGCAAGTTCAATTAATAACCAAAATAATCTTTTACAAACGATACTGTCCCCTCTTCTATTTTCGAAATGGTCAAGTTTTATGTATTAATGCTTAGTGCAGTTGCCTATAAAAGTGGTGTTAAAATTGAAGAGTGAAATATTGTTTGCCATTAAAGAAATAAATTGAGTTGTCAGCTGCCGATGGCCAAGGCGTTAAGGCATTAATTAAAAATTGTCTTCTCCTATTACAGGTTTTGTCTTGAAAACCCAAATGCTAGACACCAGCTAATTTACAAAGCCTTACAAGTCTTTGGACATTATTTACAGCGACAACAACTGTGTAAAGTCAGCACACAGGAAACGTGTGCTATGTGGATGACAGTTCATGTCTGATGTAAATTAAAAAGGTGTGAACGTAATTTAAATGAATTTTTCTTATATGCAAAATAATGGACAAAACAATTACCCAATATCTCAGCAAACCTGTATGTCTGTTATACAAGGAAAAAACTCTGAAAGTGAAATAAAACTGTCATGAAAACTTTCTTAAAAATCTGTCCTTCAGCAGAGAAAATAAACTGTAGATCTCACTGCTTATAAGTAAAATGAATACAGAAAACATAAGTGGTGTGAGAAACTAGGTCGTAGTCAATTAAATAAGTAAGTAAACTAATAGGTTCACACTGACGCGTTTTTGCCTATTTAAAAACGTTTAAAATATGAGTTCGTTGATTGCAAACAAAATAAAAATAAATTTGTGTTTAGTTTTAATTAAAATTCTTTATTATTCCCACTATTTTATATGACACTGTTCACAACTTTATGTTACAACAACAATATGCTTAGTTCGTTATTCTTCTGTACACTTCTGCTTGCGTAAGCACTAACAACTGTTCGGTAGAACTTTACAACGGCGATCCTCAAATCACGACTTGTTCTTTTCACACGCAACGCGTCCTTACACAAGATTGACTAAGTTTTACTACTCGTTGCCTGCTTTGTCTTGCCTTTTTATATGCCCACGTAAACAGGCTGATGAAGGTTCTTGAAGTTGAACGTTCGTGATTTCGCTTTCTCGAGAACTCTATCGCAACTTCACTGTTGTTTATGTATTTTGTACAAATTGCTTGTTGTTGCGTTCTCGTTTACATGTCTATCGCCTTTTCTTTCATACTGATGTTGTTGATTGACTTGTAACAAGTTCGTTGTATTTGTTTGTGTAGCTTTTGCTCATTTTTATGTTAAACGACGCTACACCGTTTCCATTTTCGTAACAATGTTCTTTGCGAGCAATATTTGCCAGACCATAACTTTCACGGCAAGCACTATAAATGTATGATTATTTACTTATTTTGGTCTGCATGGTATGACCTGGACAACAAACACATGTGGGTGCAACAACACATGTCGTATGATATATTCGGCAAAAAGCAAGGTAATGTAATTCGCTCTACCGCAATGCAGATATGAGAACACCTACCCAGTATCCATACATATTCTAAAATGTGGCAGTACTGCAGCCAGTCTAAATAAAACACAGAAAAAAACCTTTTCAGCTGTCAGTTAAAACGTTCCATTTGCAAAGCCTTGCCTTGCCTGCGGTTGATTTTTGTTGCACAAAAAATGGCAATGCGTATGTGCATATGATTTCATGCAAATTTTGTTTGTTAGTTTATTGGGGTTTGTTTGCTAGCATTTAACATTTCATCGCTTATAACAGCTTCTGTCATTCAAGCAAACAGTTTCAAGTCAATTACAATTTCATTTAATTTTTCATTCATATCAAAAGAGAAAAATTAAAATATTTTAACACAAAATTATTCGAATTTATGTATATAAAGCCACAGAATTATAATAAAAAAAAATAATTTTTAAAACAAAAAAATTGTTTCTCACACCTCCACTGTAGTTGTGCTGCTTGAGAGCCAAACCAACAAGGCCTTCAAAGTTGATTTTTTAAACTTCAACAACGAATCTCATTTTTTACACAGTCGTTACGTAGAAATCCAAAGTGACTGCGTATGGAGTTCGAAGATCTAAGCCGTGATTTTGGAAACGCTATTGTTACGAAAATGATAAATCGAGTTACTGGCGTTTTACATTCACATCGCTTACCATTAAAATTATAAACAAAAGCTACAAAAACAAAACAATACAGTAAACAAAACTGTTTACATATTATTGTATTGCTTAATATGACAACAAACGCCAGCATAAAAAAATGGTAAACAAGTAAACAAAAATCCACAAACAACATTACAAGAATAAATGTAAACAAAATTCACAAACAACAATAACGAATGTAAACAACGATGTTTACATTTATAGAAATTTCGAGCAGGCGAAGACGTCACAAAAGGCAAAGCAAAGCAGGCGAGTGAGTTAATGAAGTTCAGTCAGTCTTGTGTAAAGACGCGGTGCGTTTGAAGATAGTAATCGTGGTTTGAAGATCTCCGTTACAAAGAAAAGCAATTGTTGTTGCTTACATCAAGTTGTGAACAGTTGCACACAGAATACATACATACATAATACTTAATTGGGCATTAAAACTTTTTAGTCAGGATTACGACATAGTTTCTCACACCAATTGTGTTGTGTGCGTTAATTTTTATACATGAGTGGCAGGACCTACAGTTTAAAGTCGACTCCGAACCACAGATTTTTGAGAAACTTTTCATGGCAATTTTATTTAATGTCAGGGTTTTTGCCAGAAATCTGCTGAGAGGAAGTCGCTGAAAAAATATTTTTTCATACTTCCTTCAGTTGGAAATGCCTGAGCTGGGGTTTGAACCGAGGCCTCGCGTCTTCTAAGCCAACACCCTACCTACTAGACCACGGCACACAGACTTGTGCGAATAATTAAGAATTCTAATTAAAACTAAACAAAAAATTTATTTTTATTTTATTTGCAATACATACATACATTTTTGGTCATTACGACCCTTCAGTCAGAATTACAACCTAGCTTCTCACACCACTTATGTCGAGTGATTTAATTTTATCAATGAGTGGCGGTGCCTACCGGTTAAAGTTAATTCCGTATGACAGATTTTTGTTTTGAGAAACTTTTCATGGCAATTTTATTTGACTCTCAGAGTTTTTGCCAGAAGAATGTTGAGTGGAAATCGCCGTAGAAAAAATTTCTCATATTTCGGTTTGTTGGAGATGTCTGACCTGGGGTTTGAACCGTAGCTTCACATCTAATATGCCAGCACAATATTTATTAGACTAAGGCGACCATCGCTCGTACAGAGGATTAAAAGTGCCATAAACCATGTGGCACGCACCGAAACCACACAATACTTACATACTAGACTACGACGACTATTGCCTGTACAAAGCATCCAAAGTGGCATTGTATCACGTAACAGTAGCTGTTTGAAACCACATGCTGCCAAATCACATGCTTGCCTCCTTCATTGTATTATTTACTATCGTAACATTGTCACTAACCAAACCAAAGAGCACTCATTACAATTGCAATAAATTTTTTAAGCAGCAATGTTCTCCTAACCTGGAACTTGTAAGCATTGCCCTGAAATATATTGCTCAGTTGCTTTCCATTTCCTTAAGAAGCTTTTGTTGTGCTCCGATATAAGAATCTGGAAATCTTAAATTGGTTTGGATGACTACAAAATTTTACTTAGAAGTGCCTCGTAACTACCGCAATACCCTACAAGGCTTTACAATAACCTTAAAGCAGACCGAATTGGGTTCTATAGGACTAAGAGCTGTAGTAAATAGAGTGACAGTCCTTGAGGACAGTAATGTATTTGGAAAGGATTGCTTTTCAGCAATTAAAAAACTTGGGTTGCCACTTAGGGGTAGATTTCTTTTTCCTGTCGTACTCCTTCGATTTCATCACTTTACATTGCATACAAAAACAGACATCATCATTATGGTCTTCACTTCAACTTCAACTCTCAGGAATTTATGTAAATGAAATGGCAGTCAACTATTTGAAACATGAGCGTTTTAATATTCACGAATACTAAGTTGGTTCTCTCTCATTTAAATTAATTATGGTTGTTGTTGTTGCTAGCTAACGCTGCTACAGCGGCGTTTCTTTAGGTTTTAGGTTACTTTGCGTAGAAGAACTTCACTGACTGACAGACACGTAGGAGAAGTTTGTTGCATACGTCACATACCAGAAATGGAAGCAAGCAGTAACTGCAATTTTTAACAATTTCTCTATAATTATCATGTACGACAACAACAAAGTGTGAATTTTTAAAACAGTTGCGCTGCAATTTAAACCAATCGTTGGAGTACAATTTTCTAATAGACGCTCTACTGTAATATGGTTTAGTTGAACAGCATAATCTAGTTTTTAATGTATAAAGGAAGCATGTAGAATTGAAATCGCCAACAAGTGCACTAAATTTAGATGTCCTGGATGATCTGAAATGCATGAGCCTGAATAAAATTCACACACGCACTTTTTCACACTTCTACCAAAGCAAACTGCTCTATGGATTAGCTGCTCTTCAAGGAAGACATAAACACATCCACGTCGATGTTTTGGTTGCTAATAACTTTTAACAATAGAGCATATGAGTTTAGAATTCCAACTAAAGGTTTCTATTCCAAAGAGTTTGGCAATGGAAACATTGACGCTCATACTGCATGGAAGGGTAGGCTATGGTATAAATATTAAAATATTCTGATATTAAAATTTCTTATATGTTGTCGGCAATGTTTTCCAGATCATAGCCAGCGTTGCAATACTGGTTGGGTGGCGGCAGTTTCCAGTCTCTGCTGCTTTCAAGTCTCCAAAAAACTTGAATTTCTCTAGGATATGTCGAATCAATCAAAGGTAAGTCCTATATGGGTTCCTGATCAGAATAATATCGTTGGATATTGCATTGTTGATGAGCTGGCCAGGACAGGTACTAATCTCCGATACTACCACCACCTCCTGCATAACTTAAAGATCTTATGCTCTAAGACGATATTAGAATGACGATAAAATGCCTTAAATGCCATGAATTGATAACAGAGAAGGGACTTTGAAACACATTCTATGAGACCTTTCTGCTTTGTATGAACTCATATGGAAATTCTGAGGTGATGTTATTAATTCTAGTCGCCATAGTCTAGTAGGTAGAGTGTTGCCTAATTAAACGTGAGGCCACGATTCAGACATCTCCAACAAACCAAAATATGAAAAAATATTTCTTCGGCAAATTCGACTCAATAGGCTTCTGGCAAAAAATTTGAATGCGAAATAAAATTGCCATGAAAAAGATTCTCAAAAATCTGGCGTTCAGAGTCGACTTTAAACTGTTGGTACCACCCGTTAATAAAATTAACAATTAACTGACTGAAGGATTGTAATGACCAATTATGTCTATATACATGAGTGATTTGAAATCATGGGCATCATACGTAGCCGACTTGCCCCTTTACACATTTTCTTGTGAAGGTTTCTTAAGTCGCTGGTGTATCAAATAGGCTGCAAATAACAAGCTCTTAAAGCCAAGATAACACTTGCCATCGTACAAATTCAGTCTGATTTATATGTCAGAGTCAAGGAAAATTGGACCTTAGAGAAGCCATGGCGGCAACTGTACGATGTTATCATATTCCACACATAACGGCATCAGTAGGTCTTACAAACAAATAAAAACTTTCGATTCTACCACACACCAGAATATTACCTGAAAGAAGAAACGGAAGAGGAATAAAAACTCGCTCAAATTTCCTATGAAAGTGGAACAGGCTAAATAGCGTCTCTGCTAAAATTAGCAGAGACGGAACAATTTAGTCCATCTTAACACTCTGCTAGGATCCGTGTTCATAATATTGACCTCGTACATTGCAAATAAAAAGAAATATAAATTTATGTTCAGTTTTAATTAAATTCTTTATTGTTCGCACAATTCTGTGTGCCACTGTTCACAACTTTATGTAAACAACCACAATTGTTTTGTTTGTTATTCCTCTGTTTACACACTTTGCATAAACAATAACAACTACTAGGCAATTGTTCGATAAATCTTTATAACAGAGATCTTCAAAACAAAATTACTACCGCGTCTTCACACAAGACTGACTGAATTTTTTCTGACACCGTTGCCTGCTTTGTCTTGCCTTTTATACCGCAGGAGCATGACTTCGCCTTCTCGAAATCTCTATAAATGTAAACATGTTGCTTACGTTATTGTTGTTTCTGTATTTTGTTTACGTTTGTCCTTGCAGTGTTGTTGTTGCCTTTTGGTTTACTTTTTTACTTGTTTATCCCCTTTTTTATACTGGTTTTTTGTTGGTATATTTTTGTTTCCTTGTATATCATGTAAACAAGTTCATTGTTTTTATTTTTGTAGCTTTTGTTTACAATTCAGCGACACACCATTTCCATTTGCGTAACAATATTTTAATTTATTTAAAACGCTTAAATCTTATGGATCAGAAAACCCCCGGTCCCATATCTGCAACTAAACGAAATACGAAAAATATATCTTTAGCAACTTCTTTCAGCAATTTTCTGTCATTCAGAATCGACTTTAAACTGTAGGTCCTGCCGCTCATAAATCAAATTAATACACAAAACATAAGTGGTTTGCAGCCCGTGCTCTAGCTAACTTACCCGATGAGTTTGATGGAATTCAGTCAGTATAAGGACTGCGCTTACTTGTGCTTTGGTAGTTAAAGCTACCACTCTAACCTAACCTAACATAAGTGATGTGAAAAGCTAGGTGTATGTGTTACGCATGTATAATTTTATAGTTATTTGTTTGCAAATACATACCAGGTATGCAGCTGTTAACGTAAAGGGTAGATCTGAGAAAATGATTTGACAAATTTTCTTCAAACTTCAATATGTTCACAGAAATTTCAGAAAAATATGAAATCCTCTTTCGGAGTTGCAGAGTTCTTAAAATTCAAAACATAACCAGGTTAAATGAATTTAATTTTCTCTGGGTGTCACCCCTAAAGCGTATGAGTAATATTCATTGAATGCAACACATCGTGTGTAACTCATACGTCTGGGCTGTCAAAAACTAAATTTTTTCCTTCGATTTTTAAATTCCAATGCAACAAATATTTTAATTGAAACATATTAATTACAATGCCTAGAGCATATTGAGAAATTTAAAAGTTTAAATTTGAAAATGCAATAAAACAAAAACGCTTACAAGAAAACGTTGCAGTCAGCCGCTACGTGGGCCATTGTCGAGAACTACAGAGAGAAGAGAAGGGATGAGACACGCCTTTTCAGACGCAAGAAGAGGGAACAGGAAAGGCGTGAGCGTGAGGAAGTCGAGATGTATATATGTAGGAATGACGCTCGAAAATTCTATCAAAAGGTTAAGCGTCTAACCGAGGGTTATAAACCCGGAGCGTCTTCCTACAAAGATGAGAATGGAAACTTGGTAACAGATCCGCAGTGAGTGCTGATGTTATGGAAGAAACACTTCTCTACTCTGCGAAAAGGCGATGACGACACCAATATCGCCTTTATAGATGATGTTCCGAACCCGATCGATGATGACGGCGTGGAGATTCCTAGCCATGAATTGTTTAAGGCCGGATATAATGAGTTGGCAGGGCGCATGCACCAGCTTATTTACAAAATATGGCTAGAGGAAAGTATGCCCAACTATTGGAACCTCAGTGTCCTCTGTGCTGTCCTGAAAAAGGGAGATTAGTTTCTGTAAGACCACGTGGGGGATTTCTGAACCCCAAAAACAGAAATTTTGCTTATTAATGTACCCACCAAGATGGAAATGAGCCTCATCCAGAAAGATAATTTTTTGCAAACGCCACATCATCGTGGAGTTACTCGTTGGCCCAATAAATCCCAACGTTGCTCAAGCGTAAATCGCTTCATTACGTTCAGTGGAGATAACATACTGAATTTTGTGACAGAATAGAATGACACAAGTATTGCCAGACTCGAAATAACCGATGGTTCAAATTTAAACTGATAGATGGCCCACCCGATATACCAAGTATTTCCTTCCAATTTTAATAAAATTAATCCAATCAACATTTAAATAATTTATCAGCAACAAAATCTAACTTCGATTAAAATAAAAACCACATCAAATTTTTAATTTATTTATTTCTTATTTATTTTATCAACACTTGATATTGAATTTCGTTGTTAAAATTGCTTACAGCGTAGGGTAGTGCAATGGTCCGGCCACAGAAAGTTTGGTACTATAACTCTCACCAACTAACTCTGCCACCGTATCTTCAGTGTACTGCTGTACATATTCATTGTCTTGAAAATTGTAAGTCTCCGGTATCCAAATGCTAATATTTCAACCTGTTCATGTCGACATCAGTACAGGCGATGGGGCTAAAAACTCATGTCAGCAGTGATGTTTATGGTGCTGAACTCCTCTCTTGGTAACCGGTACTCTACGCAATGTCCTGTACTCACTTAAAGCGGGAGGTGTTGCGAACGTAAAAAAAAGAAAAAGAAAAAAGGTAAGAGAAAAATGATGATGAAATTAACAATAAATTAATTAGATAAAGGTTGTTCTTAAACACAATGAGTAAAAAATATCGCTTTTAAATCCTTAAGCAATTGTTCAAAAGTGAAATAAATTCATTTGTTTGTTCATAATTGTAACGCAAAAGGGTCCGCCAAATAACCTTTGTTTTTGAAAATGCTTTCAAAAAAACTACTGAATATTTTCTCAAATTTCTTTTTTATCTGAAAGTACAATCCTTCCGGTTAATAATGGAAAATAATTTCATTCATGGCCTCGGCTGGCCATGCAGCAGCCTACACGATCGGTCCAATTTTTAAGCACATTATCGATTGTGTGCAGCTGTATTTCACCAATGGCTTCACCAATATTGTTCTTTAGACCGTAAATTGTCTCTGGCTTGTCGGCGTAACACTTATCTTTGACGGCACCCCACAAATAATAGTCCAACGGTGTGAAATCGCAGCTCCGAGGTGGCAAAATGACATCAGCTCTGCGGCTGATAATGCGATCTTCAAAAACAGGGCGCAAAACATCGAGTGTAGCGTCGGCTGTGTGGCACGTAGCGCCGTCCTGTTGAAACCAAATGTTGCCAGTATCCTCCTCTTCAATTTTTGTGAACAAAAATTCGTTCAGCATGGCCCGATAACGATCGCCATTGACTGTAACGGCCACTCCTTGCTCATTTTCGAAGAAAAATGACCCAATTATGCCTCTGAACCAAAATCCGCACCAAACACTGACTCGTTTTGGGTACATCGGCTTTTCAATGTATGCGTGCGGGTTTTCTGTGCCCCAAATGCGAAAATTTTGCTTGTTTACGTACCCGCCAACGTCAAAATGCTCTTCATCTGAAAAGATGATTTTTTTTTGGCAAAATCGGCATCTTCTGTAAGTCGATGGCAAGCCCCCTTAACGAAGCGAAAGCGCATTGGATGGTCCAGCGGAAGGATATAACTAATTATCTGTCCAATCAGACATGAGCTAAGTGTTACCATTCACGAAATAAGCACTAGTTGAAAAAAAACGTTAGATGGCGGACCCGATATAAACACAATAAACGCAATGCAGCAAGCACAACAATTTTGCAATTGTAGCTTAAGGTAAGCATGCGTATAAGGACAGCGGCAAAAAAGCATAAGCATATAACAAATGATGTCGCCATAGTCTAGCAGGTAGCGTATTGGCTTATTGGACGTAAGGCCACGGTTCAAAACCTAGTTCAGACATCAAAACGAAATATTAAAAAACATTTCGGCGACTTCCTCTCAGCAGATTTCTGTCAAAAACAAAAAAATTGCCATGAAGAGTTTCTCAAAAATCTGTCGTTTGGAGTCGACTTTAAACTGTAGGTCCCACCACTCATGTATAAAATTAACACACACAACATGAGTGGTATGAGAAGCTAGGCCGTAATACTGACTGAAAGGTTGTAATGGCCAAATATGTATGTATCTACTATGTATAACAAATAAAAAACAAACAATTCATCCGTTCTTTATCAATGGTGCCACTGTGTTATATTCCATACATCGCGTTTCTAAAAAACTTTATTTCATGCATGTTATTGTATTGACAGCACAAATTCTCTCACTGTGAGCAATAATTAAAATTAAAAAAAAGCAATGCAGCAGAGTCCTTGCTTGTTGTCGCTTGTACTTTTAAAACAAATACTTCCATACATACCCATGTATTTTATTTTTGAGAGATTGTTGCGTTTGCTGCGTTGCGGTTATTCTGTTTATAGCATAACTGAAAGGAATTTTAAAATTAAGAAATAAAAAACACGTTTAGTTAACCTTATAAAAAGTCTAATGGCAGTTTAGGTTTCATTAGAAAAACAGAAAATAGTTCAGTTAAAATATGAGAGAGCAGTTAAGTATTGAATTATTGCATTAAAGTAATTGAAAAGCCTTGTAGGGTATCCCAATTGTTACAAGACACTTATAAGTGAACTCTTGCAGTTATTTAATAAAATTTAAGGTTTCAAGATTCATATGTCGGAGCACAGCTAAAACTTCTTAAAGAAATGGAAAGAAACTGAGCAACATATTTCAAGGCACTGGTAACAGGTTGCAGGTTAGGAGAACATTTCCGCCTGCAAAGTTACGAGGCTAGAAGAACATTTCCACCTAAAAATTTATTTCAATTGTAAGGAGTGCTCTTTGGCTCAGTTCGTGACAAGGTTACAACAGTAAAAAATACAATAGAGGTGGCAATCTGATGATTTGGCAACATGTGGTTTTAAAAGGCTGATGCTACATGATACACAGCTCATATCACTTTGGATGCTTTGTCCAAGCAATAGTCGTCATAGTCTTTAGGCTTATTAGACGTGAGGCCACGATTCAAACGTCAGGTCAGACAACTACATCAAAACGAAACTTGAAAACATATTTCTTTTGTTGACTTCCTCTCAGCAGATTTCCAGCAAAAACTCTGATAAAATTGCCATAAAAAGTTTCACAAAAATGTGTCGTTCAGAGTCAGTTCTAAACTGCAGGTCCCGCCACTCATATCTGCAATATAATGCATACAACATAAGTGGTGTGAGAAGCTAGATCGTAGCCGTTTTTAAAGGGTTGTAATGAACAATTATGTATGTACATATGTGTGTATGCTCTGCGATCTGTTACAATATTATTCCCAAAATATTGGGAACTCGATATAATGCAAGTTGGACAATGACATAAAAAATTTTCGATCGCTTGATATTGATAAATACTATCAATACAGACACATAAGCAAAAAAGATAGAGCAGCAAGCATAGCAAACACACAACCTGCTAGTAAATATTTTATTATTCGTACGCAATTCATACTTATTTTGTGTTTCGTGTATATGTTAAGTTATAGAGAGTCGAAATCAACAACATCATACGTGTTGTTAAGTATGAATATGATTTGTACTTCGAACTTTGAATATGAGTAGAGGTTCCATGATATTAAAATAAGTATGAATGCGTATGAGCTTCAAAAATTATGAGTATGATTCGATTCTATTCATTTTTTTGAATACTCATTGCTGGCCTCTGATTCACACACTCACGCACATATATATTGTGTGTTATACTATGACCAAACATTTTTCCCTTGCTTTTAACATGCTCAGTAGAGTCAGTATAAGTTATGTTTGTGTAAAGAAATGTAAATAACTGCAGCAACGAGAACAGAAAATGAAAGGAAAAATACAAATGAAAATACAATGAAAACATAGTCTTCATAGACTACTTATCTATATTAGTCATCCATCCAACAATGTAAAGGATTCATCGCAATACAGACAAACATTGAGTGAAGGAAAGGGCGTAAATAAAATTGTTGTGATGGGTATGATAAACAGAAATTAGTATTAAGCCTCGAGGGAAATGTACAGACATACTACATACTGTTATGGATATGATCAGAACCAGACACACTTGTATTCACTTATGGTCTCAACTAACAGTATCTAAAACATTAATAAAACTGATAACATTATTCAATAAAAACTATATGAACAGAAAAATATGCTCCTTATGGAGACATTTGCATCTTGGACGTGCACACTTCATGGCGTCTATAGACGCCAAATTATGGTCATAAGGAATTTCATAAGAAATACAGTGAGCGTCAAAAGAAACTGTACACTATGGATAAAATTCTAACAATCACCAAACTCAACCTTTAACACTTAAGGAGAGTGTCCGAAAAAATTGTTACAATATTAAAAACTAGCAATGAAACAAGTTTAAAATATGGATAACGGTAGATTATTAATGTATTGTGATGTTTTTACTTTTTAAAAACGTTTAAAATATGAGCTCGTAGATTGTAATCTGTAATTGATGTAAACAACAACAAATGCCTTTTTTTGTTATTCCTCTCTTTATATCTATTGAGGTCACAGTAGTCTAGTAGGTAGTGTGTTGGCTTATTAGACGTAAAGCCAGGGTTCGACCCCCAGGCCAGACCTCAAAACAAAAATACAAAAAGTATTTCTTCGGCGACTTCCTCTCAGCACATTTCTGGCAAATGAAAAGTTCCTCAAAAATCTGTCGTTCGGAGCCGACTTTAAACTGTAGGTCCCGCCACTATGTACACAAAAAATTAACACACACAACATAAGTGGTGTGAGAAACTAGGTCGTAATCCTGACTGAAGGGTTGTAATGACCAATTATGTATGTATGTATGTCTCTTTATATGAACAATAACAATTACTACACAATTGTTCGACTGATCTTTGTAGCGGAGATCTTCACACCACGATTACTCTCTTCAAACACACCGCGTCTGACTGACACAAGACTAACTGAACTTTACTCACTCAGTCGCCTGCTTTGCCTTGCCTTCTTTATGACAAAGTAAACAGTCTGATGAATGTTCTTGAATGCGTATGTTTATGACTTCGCCTTCTTAAAATCTCTATAAATGTGAGCAATGATGTTTACATTTATTATTGTAGTGTTTTTTGTGTATTTTTGTTTACTTGTTCTCTTGTTTACCATTATTTATGCTGGTGTTTGTTATATTAAGAAGTTCGATAATTGGTAAAGAGGTTTGTTTACTGCATTGTTTTGTTTCTGTAGATTTGGTTTTTAATTTTAATGTTAAGCGACGTAAAAGATTTTTCATTTTCGTAACCGTATATTTTTTTACTGCACAGTTTCTTTTAACGCTCACTGTATATTTAAATTAAACCCCTTACCCAGCTAGCTGTGTTTATAAATACATGACTATTATTTGTTCTCAAGCATGGTTGACATGCTTCGTAATGCATTGCCTAAATATTTCATGGCTTTGCAAATGATTTTATCGTATTAACATTAACTTAACTGTTCTTCTTTCATAGAATATCTATTAAAAAGTGATTGTAATTCTTTTAAATTAAAATATTTCCACATTAAAATCGTAAAACATAATAAAATGAAATCTTTCATTTCTTTCTTGAATGGAAATTAAAAATTCTTTCGCGCAGATTTTACAACTGCACTTAAAAAGATAAACTCAGCACAGCAAACACGATTTTCACTTGAACTATTTATACTTTGAAAAAATTTTAATAAAATTTCTGTCTATTCCGTGGTAATAAAGACAAATACTATATGAATATGAAATCAAGTGAATTTGAAGCCACACTTAAACCGGTTTGAAGCCACACTATAGATCAGCTAGATCATCACTGCTAGTGATATCCCAGCCTGTGGTTAAAAGCAAAAATAAGTGGAACATAATAAATCAGGCAAACAAAATGCTTATCAGATAATTAATAGCTGCAGATAATAGGGAACGAAAAACACCAAGAAGTGATACCAGTTCAGGTGACTGCGTGCTGTGGACAGTCACCCCTTTTGGGTTTGGTTTTTAATAATTTATATAAAAAAGCAAAAAATAAAAAAAAATCTTAAACAACAGCAAATCCAAAATCGAATTTATATGCTGCTGAATATTTTAGACCAGATATGCTAAGTTATAATCACATGGTTGCGATTTATTTAGCTTTCGGGGCTGGACACTTCCTTTTAATATCCGTTTGTTGCAAGACAAAGGAGTCAGAAAGGAGGAGTCTAGATTTTCAATCGCGCAGAAGAACCAAAAGAGACCCGAATTTGATTAAAAATTTCAAAAATTGTTGGCTGGGAAATTTTAAATACATTTTTAAACAATTTTTATTTTCATATGTATGTATTTGTTTTTAATTTAATTTTAAAATTTTTTTTATTTTTAACAAATTTTTTTTGGTATTTTTTGTTTGTTTTTTGCCAATCATTTCTTATTTACCATTTTATTTATTTTTTTTACACCAATTATTCTTCTTTAAATTTTTGTTTCAGTTTCCTTTTTGTTTTTTTTTCTTCTTAATTGTTTTCCGTCCATAGCATTTAGATTTGCAGAAAATGTGAACTTTTTTCGTTTCTTTTGTAGGCAAAACTTTTCGGCAACCATTTCAGTTCCGTTTCGTTAAAACTTTTATCCGCATTTACGTAAAATCTTTGGTATGTTATAAACAGCAAACATTTCACATAATCTTTCCCACACGAATACCAAATTGATTGAATATCCCGTCAATACTGAATTCATTCTGTTTATTAAATTATGATTTGGGAACATGGCCGATTCAACGAGTATGAGTTGTAGTGTTGGTTGCAGGCCTTAAATATGTGTGCGTAATCGGTTCAAAGAAAATATTTATTTCATTCGCACATACACAAGTGAGCAGCTGCACTCACATGGGGTTCTCTCTCAGTTGTTGTTAGCTTTTATGTGGAATGTATTCTAAACTCCCTTGCATATGTATATCCAGTGTGACCAGATTAGCATTTTGAGAGCAAAAATCTAGTCACACTGTGTATAACAATACATGTGGATCTAGTTTAGTTGTGTTCATTTTTCAATACCGTTCAAAGAGCTACAGTATTAAAAAACAAGTACCACAGAGAGTTTATTTCCAAACATTTTAATAAGCAAGAGAATTTTTATTTCTCCATTCACCGTTCTCAGTTCTCTAATCTTTTGTTGGATTTTTGTGTGTGTATTTAGTTTTGTAAGCTTCTGTTAATCAGAAGTTAGTGGCAATTTAAGGTAACAATAATTTTAGTTTCTTCTCTTTTATAAAATTTTAGAGGGTTTCTTTACAGATGTTTTTGAAAAACACTTCTATAGGAAGTGAGAGAGAGAGAGAGAGAAAGCTTTAGTATTAAAAAAACTAATAAGAGATTTAATTTATCACTTACACATGAATTCGAAATGAGTGCTTGTACTGTATTTTCTTTACATTTTATTTTAACTCTTAAGTGTCTCATGCACTTTTCATTTGTGCTTTTAATATCCTATTTAATAGCTTGTTTCTGTAAGACGAATGGTTTTACATGAACGTGTGTTTGCGTACAAAGCACAAATAAAATTAAAAACTACTTTAAAATGCAGAAACCATTGACAAAGTAGGACATTATTGAGGTTAAATATTACAGCTTGTGATATGTATTTTGATTCAAATTCAATGTAAATTTTTTACAATATTGTTGTAAACATTTCTTTTACAGAGAAACAAATCTAAATAAGCTGTACTTGACTGGAGTTCAACTAAGAAGCATAAAATAATATTATAGTTCATATACATTAACACTCTTAACTCTGACATAATGGAGACATGTTATATAGCAGCTTTTAATACAATAAACAAAAATTCAGCATGTTGCTTTAAATTTATATTATTAGAGCAATGCAATCGAACAAAAATTTTAACATTTTAACATGGTGGGATAATGTGAAACAATGCAAATTTACAGAATATGTGTCCTAACATTGCTTTATACTGAGAGTATCTCTCTTAACTTGTTGATATAAAAGTTTTCCTATGTTAAAGATGAACAAAACGGCAATGTTAAAGAGTCTCATATTCGACTGTATTGCAACATGTTGATATTATATTCAAAGCTTATTCAACTTGTTTATTTAATGTTCTCTGTTAAATTTAAAATGTTCGATAGCTTTTAAAGAAATCAACATGTTGATAATCATATTGAAAGTAGATTAACAGAAAGTTTTTGCACAATAGTGGCATAATGCTAAATAATAGATATTAATATCAACAGTATTCCAACATGTTGTGGGGTTCCTTATTTAAAGATATTTCTGTTGTTACATTCAATCTGTTATACACCATAAACAAGAGAATGATACATGCTTTCCTACAATTTTTAGTGAATGTAACTTGATTTATATAAAAACAATGTTGCCAAGCAGTTGGTTTATTTGTAAATAAATATAAAGAAGTATGATTAAAGCATCTTTAAATGCATACTAAGCTTTGTGGTAACTGCTAATTGCAATGAAAAGTTTCTCAAAAAATCTGTCTTTCAGAGTCGGCTTTAACTGTAGAGCTAGCTACTAATTAATAAAATTGACACACGCGGGCGGTGTGCGAAGCTATGTTTTAATATATAATTAATAATAATTAAGTAATATCTGCGCGATCAGTGTTGCACCGATCAATGCTTTCAGATTTAGCGGCCTCATTTCGAACATAGCATAAGACATTCGAGCAAGCACAGGAATGTTGTTGCCGTTGCTACTAAGGACGCATATTTTCAGCTCCGCGCCGGAGACATACATTTGTATACACTTCTCGTGATTTACCTCTTGGAAATAAAAAATCTCCCTTTTTTTCAAAGAGTAATTATGTGGCAACGTATGCTTCCTAAGTTGTGTTATCAAAATTATTTGATGAATATGCGTAAGATATAATAGATACGCACAAACTAGTATCAATGCTTAGAGAACATTCACATGCCCTCTAAGCTGTTCTGTTAAAGGAAAGCGCTAGCTCTAGCACTCTCCTGATTTTGGGAATCTATTAGGCTTCTATTTATTTAATTGATCATTACACACCTTTAGTCAGGATCACAAAGTTGCTTCTTACACCACCCAAGTTGTGTGTGTTAAGTTTATACTTGAATGGCGGGGTATCTACAGTTTAATGTCTACTTCGAAAGACAGATTTTTCAGAAACTTTTTCATGACAATTTTTACGTACGCTTAGATTTTTGTCAGAAGTCTGCTGAGAGGAAGTCGCCGAAAGAAATATTTCTTTCATATTTCATTTTGTGCAAGATGTCTGACCTGGAGTTTGAACCGCGGCCTCACGTCTAATAAGCCAACACACTATCTACTAAGCTACGGCAACAAATTCTGCTTAAATCGCCTTAAAGATGACATTTGACTAAAGAGAGATGCTTCTAGAGCGTACGCTAACCTATGGTATTACTGCGCTGCAAACATTTTTCTAAATTGCTAACAAGCGACGTCCCCAATCGAAAATCTAAAAAACAAGGACTTTTTTGTGATGCTTCTGACGCTCTTCGATCTCATGTATATTTAAGAATTTTGTTTGTTTACATACTCATTTATGAAGTATATATGATATTTCGATGAAAAACCCCATTCAATGATCACATTCCATGGACTATGAGCGTTTTCCTTCCGTCCATAGTGATTTGGTAAAACCGATTGACAGATGTAGCATTTAATAATATGGCCGTTATCAACTGTCAAAGTACAGAAGTCTTTGTTGCAAGACCCACTACAAAAAGGCAACTTTTTAAGAAGATAAATAATCTTACTTTTACTAAAGAGAATGAATTTTTTGCTTTGAAAATTGTTCTAAAATATTTTGCACTTCGCCCTAATCTTTCTTTAAGCTGTCCAGTTCGCTTGTATTTAAACCTTGTTGGTCAGCTCTTTTACTCTGCTGTTTAAGATAAACATCTTAAGTTTTCAAAGTTACTTATTTTTGTTTTTGTCTACGCTTCTTTAAAGTAAACAGTGCGTTTAAATGCCTTTAAAATGTTCTTCAGTGAATGAAATTTTTATTTTCCTTTTGTTTTTTATGGTCAAGATTAATTCAATGTTTAAAGGCGTACAGTGTAACCTATATGGTGTTTATATTATACGCCAGATTAATTGACGTATTTAAGCATCGCAAAATGTGAAACAAAAAACAAAAATTAATTAAAACTTTAAAGACATCATTAAGCTGTGAAAAAGGGTGTTAAATAACGAAAACGAGTTTTTCTTTTTAAAGACTGTTGTTGTTAACTTGCAAAGAAAGATTTCAAAGTTAATTTTTTGTAATAATTACAGACAGTAGTCAAGATTAAAGATAATAAATATACAATCAAGGCAACTTTTCTGCGACACCAAACAAATTACGGGAAATATTTTAAAAAACATTCGTATACGTTTTTACAAAAAAAAAATTTTTTTTCTTGAGATTTATTCTTAAATTGGTGAAACCATTGTAAATCTTTCTATATGTTGGCAAGCTCAAGAAAAAACATATATCAGGGATTACAACATAGCTTCTCATTACTACTAATGTTGCGTGCATAAATTTCATACATGAGTGGCACAACCTACAGTTTAATGTCGACATTGAACGACTGATTTTTGAGAAACTTTTTCATGGACATTATTTTTACACACAGAGGTTTTACCATAAGACAGTTGGCAGGAAGTTACCGAAATAATTTTTTTTCTGATTTCAGGGGTTTTTTTATTTTATGAGGCTCTCGCCCAATAAACCTACTACATACTAGACTACGTCAATCAATCAAAATGGTTCTACTTGTTCAAATCGTTACTGGATTGGAGCAACATGTTGCACAGTAATGTGGAATATTTGAAAAAAGCACCGAATATCCAATATTTCAGTCACAAAGTTTTTGCCAGAAATTTGCTGAAAGGAAGTCGGCAAAGAAATATATTTTTATATTTCGTTCGAAATATCTGTCCTGGGGTTTGAACCGTGGCCTTACGTCTAATAAACCATCACACTACCTACTAGACTACGGTGACTTCAAATTAGATTAGATGGATACAGCATTAAGCAATACTTGTGCAAATAATAAAATTATTTAATTACTGCGGTGCTTTGTACGAGCAATGTACCGCGATTCGCTTATTTTACAACCGAGACCCATTTCTGTATGAACAGGTTCGTGGACAAATAAAATTGTCAACAACTAGGGTTGAGTGTGTGTCACTTAAAGCCATCCTATTGAAACCACATGTCTTTGGTGTCTGGATGATCGAATTCACGTCAAAAGAAGTTGGTAATCATCGACTTACAGTACCCGCTGTAAACATTCATGACTTGTACAATGTCCTTCTCAAAGAAGTATTGAACCGATGAAGATCAGCCAAAATCTACACCCAACAGTGGAATGCATTGGACGCTCTTGGATCTCATGTTGATGGGTATCGACCCATCAGTTTTCAATGAAAATTAGTGTCAGTTCCTGACTTCTACAGGGCCTATTAAGGGATTATACTTCGTTGCTTATGGTCGTTTACCTTCAGTTCTTAGGGCAGTTAGTTCTTGTGTGAGTGCGGGCCCAAATTAAGACAAAATTTCCCAAGTTGCGGTCGGCGAATGGCTGAGTTCTAGTGAGCGACATGAATTCGACTGCTTCTCATTGTTTTCGGTAGATTTTGTATTTCGTTGACGTACTTAAGGAAGAAGAAAACTCTGAGACTCAAATAAAATTGCCATTAAAAAGTTTCTCAAAAAAATCTGTCGTTCAAAGTCGACCTTTAAACTGTTGGTCCTCATGTATCATGTACCCCTCATGTATCAAATTAACACACACAACGTAAGTGGTGTGATAAAGTAGGTTGTAATCCTGACAGAAGGTATGTAATGACCAAATATATGTGTGTGCATGTATGTATGTCTAACAAGGATGCTATTTGTTAAATCGTTTAACATTCTTTTGAAGTCGCCGTAGTCTGATATTTAGTGTGTTAGCTTATTAAACGTGAGACCATGGTTCAAACCCCAGGCCAGACATCTTTAAGGAAATTAAGTATGGAAAAATATTTGTTTGGCGACTTCCTTTCAGTAGACAACAACAGCCATGAAATGTTTCTCAACATTAAACTGTAGGTACTCCCACTCATCTATAAACGTAACAACCACAATGTAAGTGGTGTGTGAGGCTAGATCGTAATCCTGACTGAAGGTTTGTAACGACCAATTAAGAACATATTGTTACGTTTTTACCTTTAAAAAGCGTTTTAAATATGAGCTCGTAGATTGCAAATAAACATAAAATTAAATTTGTGTTTAGTTTTAATTAACTTTTTTATAACAATAACAATTACTAGTCAATTTGTTCAATAGATCTGTACAACGGAGATCTTCAAACCTTTACTTTTTTCAAATACCGTGTCTTCACACAAGACTGACTGAATTTTTACTGCACCGTTGCCTGCTTTGTCTTTCCTTTTATATCGCAGGGTAAACAGTCTGATGGATGCTCTTGAAGGAGAATGAGTTCGCCTTCTCCAAATCTTTATAAATGTAAACAAGTTGTTTACGTTATTGTTGTTTGTGTATTTTGTTTACGTTTGTCCTTTCAGTGTTGTTGTTGGCTTTTTGTTTATTTGTTTATCCTTTTTTATACTGTTTTTTGTTGGTATATTTTTGTTTACTTGTTTATCATGTAAACAAGTTCATTGTTTTTGTTTTTGTAGTTTTCGTTTACAATTTAAACGATGTGAAAGCAAAACTCTATTTCGATTTTCATAACAATATGTTGACGCTGCTAGATCTGACCTTTACAAAGAATGTGAAGTTCTAAGACCGTACTAGAGATATTTATTTCGAGTAGAGCATAACATAGTCGACTATGTGCAGTAAATTTACTGCCTTTAAACATTTTGTTGTGCATTTATTTGTTTATTGTCGTACCTTTTCCTTGCTGGCTGGTGTCACTACATTTATTTGTGAGTTTGCAAATAAACAATCATGGCATATGCTTCACTTTAAACGACCTAAAATCCGTTTTAAATGCTCAGAGATTAAAATCAAAAACTGAAATAAAACTGATTTCCGATAACTGATAAGAATGTTTGTCAATTTGTTTCATTGGTTGAGATTTGGCAGATTTTTTTCATTTTATTTTACTGCTTGCATGTTTTTTGTGTTCACAAGTTCTTTTTTTATATTTTTTTGTTTCGAAATACAAATAAAAATTTTGTTTCTTTTTTTACCATCAGTTCATTGCTCTTTTGGTAAGACTAATAAGCAGCCAAAGACAGGAACAAATAAAAGCAATGAGACGTCATTGTTTTTTGTATTTAAATGTATTTTATTGTACCATGATAATGTTTTGCTTCTTTCGTTGAATTTTTTTATGATATTTTTTTGTTTTTGTTTTCGTTTTTGCCTTTTCTTTTTATTTAATTTCGCCTTACATGTCTCAGAAATTTTTTGTTGTTCAAATTAAGTTCAAATTGTTTAGTCGTTTAGTTTGCCCGTCTGTAATGTGTGATGTAATTGATTGATTACATTTATTTGTAAAAGCTGGTGTATAATAAAGATTCAAATTTCTTTCTTTTTTTGTACAACCAACACTCGAGTGGTGGCCCCTACACATGCAGTGCATTGTGTTGGAACTAGGAAAATATGTTATGTGAAGGAGGAAAGACCAAGTAGTGTTTGTGGATACTAGATTTGAATCACTTTATATCATACGGGACAGGAAAGACCTATGCAGGAAGGAAGTTCTACGTGCGAATAGTCCTGCTAAAGAACAAATTTTGTTTGTTCAGTGTGCGATCCACTGACCCAACGACCACCAATGAATGCGCTCTGCGAGAAAGACGAATGTTGCGTAGAAATGCAGGAATCTCGGAAACAAGTTCCCTTTTTTCGCTCGAGCAAAATCCATTGTAGTAGCTATAGAACAGTGAAACACAAGCCACTTTGCGACGATGCTATAATGAATCAATAGAGTCGCATATCATACAGTCATTTAAGAGCATCTTTGACCCCTCCTGAAGAGAACGAGTAGCCGCATACATGAGAGTTGTATTCCATTCTCGGACTGATATAGGTGATGTAAATATGTATGAAGTCGCCATCTAGTAGGTCGTGTAGGTAGTGTATTGGCTTATTAGACGTGAGGCCTCGTTTCAAACCCCAGGTCAGGCATCTCCAACTAAACGGAATATGAAAAAAATATTTCTTCGTCCTCTCAGCAGATTTCTGCCAAAAACTCTGAGAGTAAATAAAATTGCCATGAAAAGTTTCTCAAAAATCTGTCGTTCAGAGCCGACTTTCAACTGCAGGTCCCGCCACTCATGTATTAAAATTAACGTACACAACATAAGTGGTGTGAGAAACTAGGTCGTAATCTTGATTAAAGGGTTGTAATGACTAATTAGATAAATATGTATGATCAGATGAAGTGAAGTATTTCTTGCACCATCTTAAAAAACCAAGATACTTGAATGTTTCTTTCAACCCTTGTGTTGGTTCCAGCGAACATCACAATTAATTTTCATGACCAGAACATCAAGAGCTGCTTACTCCGATAGATACTAGGCTTATGCGTCAATAGGCAACACTGCGTCTTTTGCGCATTGAAATCGACCCTATTGATTCGACTCCATACGGAGATTGACCGTATGTCGGATGAGAGTGACTCATTCATAATATGCCTTCCCGCCTAAATCTCCAAAGTACTCGGCCTACAATTAATAGAATACGAATGTTGCTGTCCTATTCATATAGAATGTATTTCGTTCACTTTTTATGGTCCCCACAAAATGAAAAGAATTTTTTGGTATTAAAGTCATCAAAATCCTTGTAAAATATTTTGCTTCGTCAAAATCGTATTTCTTCTATCAATCGTGATAGAAGCATAAATAATACCGTGACTTTATTGCAACATCATACCAAAGATCATCATCATCATACATAACCCGCAGCAACAGTAAATATGGTATCCAGGGAAAATAAAAAGGGAATATATTTTAAAATAGTACGTGACCTTTTTGCATTTACTAGGGATTTTTGTAGCAGAAGAATTTTTTCTCAAACTTATGCCATATTTTTCTTTTTGTGGCCCATACATTCTGTTTTTTTTATTGCATCAAACATTTACACCATACCGCTCACCACTAATGTAGGAGATATTGTCAATGTAGTTTAAAATTGGATCGAATCAGGATAGATGTTCTGTTTAAGTAATGTACCGAATGCTCACGTCCACTTTACAATAGCCATAATCGTTCTACTGGGAATGTTCTATTTACAATGTAGTGGCCAAATTCGTGTCTGCCAGTGCAGTAACCGATCTATCAATACCCGTCTAATAAGCTATCACACTACCTATTAGACTACGGTGACTTAAAATTCATTTATTCAGTCTGTTGGTGGATACAGCATTCAGCAATACTTGTGCAAATAATAAAATTATTTTATCAAGCTGTTGTGCTTTGTACGGACAATGTACCGCGATTCGCTTATTTTACAACCGAGACGCATTTCTGCATGAACGTGGACAAATAAAATTGTCAACAACTAGGGTTGTGTGTGTGCCACTTAAAGCCATCATATTGAAGCCACATGCCATTGGTGTCCAGGTGATCCAATTCACATCAAAAGAAGTTGATAATCATCGACTTACAGTACTCGCTGTAAACATTCGTGAACTGGCCAACGTTCTCCTCAAAGAATTATTGAACCGATGAACACCAACCCAAAGTCCACAACAAACAGTGGAATGCTTTGGATGCCCTTGGATCTCCCAATAGTTGGAGATCAGCTTTCAACTGAAATTAGCGTCAGGTCGTTTACCTTCAGTTCTTAGGGCAAGTGGTTCTTGTGCGAGTGCGGGCCCAAATTAAGACAAAATTTCCAAAGTTTAGGTTGGCAACAGTCTGAGTTCTAGTGAGGACCTGAACTCGACTGCTTCTCATAGTTTTCGATAGATTTTGTATTTCGTTGGCGTACTTAAAAGGAAGAAGAAAACTGTGATAGTAGAAAGAATTGCAATGAAAATTTTCTCAAAATATCTGACGAAATGCAAAATGTACAGAAAACATAGACGCTGTCCCTGAAAGTTTGCAGGAGAATCAGAGGCAGTAGATCTAGCGTCCATTACAAGACCCAATTAACATCTGTTTCTAAATGGGCCCTGGAGCTCTAATGTCATCGAAAAATCATCATTAGCGATGAGGCCCATTTCAGTATAAATAGGTACATGAACGAGACAAAACCATATGATATCCAATATATCCTGAAAAAATTCACTGTTTGTTGTGGACTTCTTAAGAATGACGTTGGCCAGCCCAATACTTTTATTATTTTGACCTGAATTAGATGATCTAGACAACAATGACATGTAGTTTTAACACCACAACATAAGTGGTCGTAATCGTCGTAATCCTAACTGCAGGGTTGTATTGACCAATTATGTATGTACATATGTAAGCAAATATATTGTTACGAAAATGGAAAATCTAGATACTGGTGTTCTGCTTTTACATCCTTTAAAAAGCTACAAAAACAAAAAACAACGAACTTGTTTACAAATCATCATACTGCGTTATATAACAACAAACATCAGCATAAAAAAGATAAACAAGTAAAAAAAAATATACCAGCAAACGCCAGAATAAAAATGGTAAGTAAAGAAAAAAGCAACAACAAACACTAAAGAATAAATGTAAACAAAATACACAAACAGCAATAATGAAACAACGATTTTTACATTTATAGAGATTACGAGAAGGGCAAGCCACGAGCCTTCAATAATATTCATCAGACTGAGTTGAGAAAAGTTCAGTCAGCCTTGTGGAAAGTTTGAAGAGAGTAATCGTGGTTTGAAAATCTCCGTTACAATGATCTGTAGAACAATTGCCTAGTAATTGTTATTCTTTATGCAAAGGGTGTAAACAGAGGAAAAACAAACAACAATGGTTGTAGATTTATTTTTATTTTATTTGGAATCTAGCTGTGTTTGCATTTGTTTATCTCTTTTTAAATGGTTGCCACTGCATCTTCACCTTTTAATTTTCCCATAGATTTTTTTGGAATTTTTATTTTTCTCCTTGTGCCTACCATTAGGGCACAAACGTTTTCCCATCACACACATTGTTCTGATAATTACAGTTTCAAGTGCTCATAATTATCGTGCGTTTATTTCTCTTTTGAGTTCAAATACTTAAGTTTATTACAGCACATAAGTTCTTAAGCGCTTGTTAGACTCTTCACTCAAAAGAAAGACCCTTGAAATGTTAGAAAAACTCATTTTAAGAATTTTAATTATCCATCATTTCCTGTAACACAAATATTGTTTGTTTGCCTTAGAAGTGCTCGTCTGGTTGTAAATATTTATTAACCGTTAAACACAAACAAATGTAATCCTTGCAAATCGATTTTAAAAATTATTTGCGTTACATTTCATTTCATTAATTTCGTTTCATATTTTTCTATTCCACATTTTAAATGCAGAGTTTGTTAAAGATTTTTACTTGTCTAAGCTAGAGTCAGAAAATGAAGAAGAAAAAAATAGCGTACATATTTACTAAATGGCCAGCAACGGTTGCTACACAACGGTTATCATGGCGACAGAACGTGACCCTTGCATTTTACGCAGAATTACTTGTTGTTTTTCATGCGAATGACTGAATGAATGCAAGTATGATCGAACAAATGTTGTAAAGAAAGGAAACGACAGATGGAGCAAACCATTTCCAATTGCAAGTGTTAAACGTTTTGTTTAAACTTTTAAGCTGCCATGGCAAATTGTAGGCACATGTGTGGTGTTGAATTTTAGAAGAGAAATTTCAACGAAATAAAATGAAATATTTTTTAAGATTTATTGATTGGCAATGCATTACTGAGCTGCAAATGTAACGCGACAATTTTCTTACTTAATACATACCTACTTACAACCATAATTGGTTGTAATTGGATTACAACCCTTTAGTCAGAATAACGACTTGGTTTCTCACACCACTCATGTTGCGTACGTGCTAATTTCATACTTGAGTGGCGCGACCTACAGTTTTAAAGTCAACTCCGAACGACAGATTTTTCAAAGATTTCATCTTCCTTAAGTATGTCAACGGAATACAAAATCTATCGAAAACAATGAGAAGTAGTCGACTTCACGTCGCTTACTGGAACTCAACCTGTCTCCGACTGCAACTTGGGAAATTTTGTCTTAATTTCGGCCAGTATCCGCGCAATAACCAACTGCTCTAAGAACTGAAGGTAAACGACCATAAGCAACGAAGTAGAATCGCTTAATAGGCCCTTGAGTAGTCAGGAACTGACACTAATTTTCATTGAAAACCGATCTCCAAGTATTGGGTCGATACTCATCAGCATGAGATCCAAGAGCGTCCAATGTATTCCACTGGGTGTGGATTTTTCGCTGGTCTTCATCGGTTCAATACTTCTTTGAGAACGACGTTGGCCAGTTCATGAATGTTTACGGCGAGTACTGAAAGTCGATGATTATCTACTTCTTTTGACGTGAATTGGATCATCTGGACGCCAATGACATGTGGTTTCAATAGGATGGCCCTAGTTGTTTACAATTTTATTTGTCCACGTACCTATTCATACAGAAATGGGTCTCGGTTGTAAAATAAGCGAATCGCGGTACATTGCCAGTACAAAGCAAACCAGTTTGATAAAATAATTTTATTATTGTACAAGTATTGCTGAATGGTGTTTGCAACCACAGCCTGAATAATACATACAGACCTACATAATTGGTAATTACAACCCTTCAGTCAGGATTATGACCTAGTTTCTCACACCACTTATGTTGTGTGTGTTAATTTTATACATGAGTATCGGGACCTACAGTTTAAAGTCGACTCAGAACGATAGATTTTTGAGAAACTTTTCATGGCAATTTTATTTACTCTCAGAGTTTTTGCAAGAAATCTGCTGAGAGGAAGTCGCCGAAGAAATACTTTTTTTATTTTGATGTCTGGCCTGGGGCTCGAACCCTGGCTTTTCGTCTAATAAGCCAACACACTACCTACTAGACCACGGCGACTTCTACAGCCCGAACAAATGGAAACTAATTAGGAAGTCACCGTAGTCTAGTAGGTAGTGTGATGGCTTATTAGACGTAAGGCCGCGGTTCAAACTCCAGAACAGACATCTCGAACGAAATATAAAAAAATATCTCTTCGGCGAGTTGCTTTCAGCAAATTTCTGGCAAAAACTATGTGAGAGTGAATAAAAAATTGTCATGAAAAGTTTCTCAAAAAATCTGCCATTCGGAGTCGAATTTAAACTGTAGGTCCCACTGCTCATGTGTAAAATTAACACACACAACATAAGTGGCGCGAGAAGCTAGATTGTAATTCAGACTAAAGGATTGTAATGACTGGATGCCTCAGACTGCATTCACTGTGTCAAAAACCACGAACACGATGGCCACTTCAAATCAGATCAACGTAAGATAAACCCCGTGGTACAGGCAGAATACTGAAGAGAGGAAGACGCTAAAAGAAATCGAGATGTCTCAGCATAGTTATGAACCACGAGCTCTCGTCTAATAAGCCAAGACTCTAACTACTAGACTACGACGACTTTCATAAACAGGAATATGGAGAGTTAATGCTGATATCTTAGTGAGGAGTGGAATGTTACATCTCCTTAATAAAAGCTTGAATACTAATTTTAGTCGAAGTCTTTGTAGAAAAATGTGATATTTTTCAGCATAAAAGAGGAAGAACGATTATTCAAACCGTTAGCGAAGCAATCTAAGTTATGTTTAGTCACTCATATTGTGATACAAATTTTGGTTTTTGAATGACCAACATTCCTACCTACAGACCTACTCATGCAGTATATTGTGTTGGAACTAGAAAAATACAATATAGGATGGAGGAAAGAGGGAGTAATGTTTGTGGACACCAGATATCAATCTCTTTACATCATAAATGATAGGAAAGACCACCTCTACAGGAAGGTAGTTCTACAGATGAATATCCCGACCAGAGATCAGCAATGAATCGTGTTTTCGCTACTCATAAGCACTCAACAATAGTGAAATTTAACTACTTTGATTCATTCGTACTCACTACAATGTTGATTTATAAGTACAGGGTACAATAAGTTTGCGTACAACGTTGACATCAAACTCATACCATTCGAAATATGTTTGATTCATAAGCCTACTCATTCAGATTCATAACTTTAGAAAAATACTTATAATACTTATAAATGAATCATTTGAGTAACTCGAATTACAGTCTTAGTTGTTGTTGCATTTACAAAGAAAAACAAATACAGCAAGCAGAGCAACCACACAACCTTCTTGTGAGTATTGTAGTGTTCGTACGCGAACATACTTATTTTGTGATTCTTGTAAATGTTGAGTCATGGAGAGTCGAAATCAACAACGTCATACGAGTTGTTAAGTATGAATATGATGAGTAGTTCAAACTTTGAATATGAGTAGAGGTTCCATGGTATTAAAACAAGTATGAATAAGTATCTGAAATTATGAGTATGTTTCGATTTTACTCATCGTTTTGAATACTCATTGCTGATCTCTGATCCCGATTAAAGAACGAATTTAGTCCGTGCTGTGTGCGATGCACTGGCGATGCACTGGCCAAACTTATCACAAACGGATGGATATGGCGAGAAAGACAAATATATGAAAGGAAAAACTTTGAAATTCAATGGAATTATAATTAGAGGCTAAAAAACTATGTAGTTTAGTTTCGAATTTAATTTTATTTTATGTTAAATAATGTTTGGAAATTATTTTAATTGCAACGTGATAACAGAGCAAAAATTTCTTTAAAAATTAATACATGCAACATAAGTGGCGTGAGAAGCTAGGTTGTAATCCTGACTGAATGGTTGTGAATGGCCAATTATGTAAGAAACACAAAAAGAAAGGAACACGACCACATGAATCCTCTCAACATATATGTATACATATGTACCTCGAACATATGGTGATGGTGACTTTCCCTTAGAAAGTCCGTACTTCAATTTCTAATTTCAGGAAACAGTGTAGCATCTATTGCCTGCAATACATGTCAAAACAATAGCGGTTTGCCCATTTCAGTCTTTAACAATGAAACGTTTTTTTTTCTTCATTTCAAAAAGTCTATTCAGTGGAACTATAAATTTTTCAGTTTTTTCTATACCTATGCCTTTTATTATTGTTGTTGTTGCTGTTGTGGTTGCCGTGTAACAAGAGGTGCAAATATTGGCAGTGAACGTTAACGTTTTACAAAAAAAACACGAGAAAACTAATCATACCTCCTGGAAAAAAAATACGCATTCACTGTCAAAACCAATAAAATCTTGTCCTTTAACGGACTAGACCAGGCGACAAACAAATGAAAGAATAACAACAGAAGCATTGTAAAAATTTTACAACAAAAACATTGTACAGATGTGGCAATATACAGTCAGACTTACAGTTGGACTGATTCTAAAAAGCACAGAGTTCCTGGACTTATCTTATGACAATCTTTTAGTGATGCATTTAGCTTTACTGTTTGTATATTTCAATGTACCATGCTTTTTGCCAGCAACTGTATTGTTTGACACAATGAAATTGAAAACTAAAAATGAAAACAATTGAATGCATTCTACGAAACAGTTGCAATACAATTGCAACCACCCTTCCATGATCGTATGGCATTGTTATTGTTTTTCTTATGTTTTTGAAAGCAACCGCCACAACAAGCCTTTGTTGCCTTAACCATAACGCTTTACGTCCGTCGTCACGACAAAATTTTACAATTAGGTGTCGTCAATAAATGTTTCAAGATCATAAAATCTTGCCTCGTTACCGGCTGATATTGTGTGCCGTTGGGAGGTGGAGGTTTAGGGAAAATATGAAGTGAAATATGAACGTTGAAAATAACAGAAATAGGAACGCATAATGAGTAGGTAGCATTGTAAAGGCTTTGAAATGCTTTACAAGACTATTGTTATGATAAGGATCAGAACACAATCTTTGGACCTGTAAGGAATTAATACATACCGGGGGGAAGCACTTTCCATTGCAAAGAAGTAAATTGCCATTGTTGTCACGGCAGCCTGAAGTTTTAAGGCTTGGGAGACACATTATAAGGCTTGGAGGAGCCATTATTAGGCTTGGAGAGCCATCATAAGGCTTGGAGGAGGCATTTCAAAGCTTGCAGAGTAGTAAATTGCCATTGTTGTCACAGAACAGCATCCTGAAGTTTTTATTAGGGTTATAGGCTTGGAGGAGACTTTATACGGCTTAGGAGAGACATTATAAGGCCTGAAAGAGACATTATAAGGCTTAGAGGAGGCATTTTAAGGCTTGCAGGGAAGTAAATTGCCGTTGCTGTCATGGAACAGCAGTCTGAAGTTTTTATCAGGGCTATAGGCTTGGAGGAGACCTTATAAGGTTTGGGAAAGACATTATAAGACTTGGTGAAGACATCATAATAAGTTATAAAGCTTGGAGGATGCATTTTAAGGCTTGGAGGAGACACTATAAGGCTTGGAGGAGACACTACAAGGCTGGAAGAGACATTATAAGGCTTGGAAGAAATATAATAAGGCTTGAAGGAGACACTACAAGGCTAGAAGAGACATTATAATACTTGGAAGAGACGTTATAAGGCTTGGAGGATGCATCTTAAGGCTTGGAAGATACACTATACGGCTTGGAGGAGACTTTATAAGGCCTGGAGGAGGGCATTATAAGACTTAGAAGAGACATTAAAAGGCTTGGAGGAGACTGTAAAAGGCTTGAAGTAGACATTGTATAGAGTGAGGGCAATACAACAGTTTGTATAGTTACCAGCACTACGATACCTCTTTACATCAACAATGATATGATGCCGTTAACCTTGATTTTGAAGAGTTCGAAAAGTGAGAGGTCAAGAAACTAATTCAGGTCAACAGCTGGAACCTAACATGTAATATGGACGATAAGCTTCTTCTCAAATTTAAAGCTCCTCCAGAAGTTAAGTGAGTGAATGCCGAGTTTATCAATCCCTTGTGACAATTTCAGATAGATGGGCATGTGATTCAAGGAATAAACACAGATTAGTTCGGCAGAGTTTAATAATACTTCGCCTATCCATACATCTACCAACAAGCTAGAGCCCCGTAAAACATCGGCTAGGATACCCACTTTAACTGAGATAAGCGGAACGTCTATGTAACGGTAACAGCTCGTAAGCTGTGAGTTCTGTACCTGTTATAGCCTGGTCTTTTTATTGTCCTGATAAATCCATTCGTCTTCAGGTGTGCCTGAATGAAGATGGTCGTTGCAGTGACATTCGCAATCCAGAAGATTTTCAAAGAAAATTCTATCATTCGATGCCATGGAAAATGTCACTGCATCGATCAGACACCCAATACGAGTATCTAATGTTGGAGCCCATATATCAAAGTATCTCAAGTGAATGTTAAGGAACTTCTTTTGAAACAAAATCTGGTATTACGAATCTGACATTAGTAACTCAGGAGTTTCACAAAGTCTTGTTTTGAGACCTCTTACTTGATTGTGCATTGTCAGGATAATAAGCTAGCTTCTCACACCACTCATGTTGTACATGTTAATTGTATCTATGAGAGGCGAGACCCACAGAATAATGTCAATTCCGAACTCCGAAGCTAATACACTACCTACTGGACTACGATTACAAAATACGCCGGATATTAATGGTGGAAGTTTAAGTGAATATTGTTAAGTTTTTACTTTCTTGAAAACGTTTAAAATATGAGCTCGTAGATTGCAAATAAAAGAAAAATAAATTTGTGTTTAGTTTTAGTTAAATTATTTGTTGTTCACACAATTTTATGTGCCACTGCTCACGAATTGATGTTACAACAACAATAATTGCTTGTACAACGCAGATCTTTACAATGGCTATCCTCAAACCACGACTGTTTTCTTCACTCGCAACGCGTTTTCACATAAGCCTGTTTGAATTCTTACTAGTCGTTGCCTGCTTCGTCTTGCCTTTTTATATGCCCATGTATGATGATGAAGTTTTTTGCAGACGAACGTTCATGGTTTCGCATTATCGAGAACTCTATCGCGACTTCATTGTTGTTTGTGTATTTTGTTCACGTTGCTCGTTGTTGCGTTCTGGCTTACTTGTATATCCCCTTTTCTTTCATACTGATGTTGTTGGTTTACTTGTAAACAAGTTCGTTGTATTTGTTTGTGTAGCTTTTGCTTATAGTTTAAGGTTAAATGATGTTACACTGTTTCCATTTTCGTAACAATATGGAGCTGTAAAAAATGATCAAGTAACAGAAGATGATATTAAAGGATTTGTAATGAAGCTAGAGTTGAGCATAAATCCAATAAAAGGCTGAAACCTTTTTAATAAGAAAGAAAACTAAGTTTTACAGTTACTGCGTGTAATAATTCTTACAGAGCTTTTGCTTGTTTTTAACAAATGGAACTCCTTCTATTCCCAATTGCAGCTCGCAATAATCTTCCACAGTACATATTAAATTACGGACCAATTGTGCCACCCACTTTGAGGGTACGGTACTACGTTATTTGACCATGTATGCATGCATACATGTATCATTGTGGGTTTTATATGAGCAACATATTTGCGTTTCAATAATTGCATAAGGCTCCATAAATTTTTAACAGCAAATGCAGTTGTTTTGCTTGGCTTTGCATTTCGTAGGTGGTGACATATTTTAAACGAATTTAGTTTCGGGTCAATACATACGCACTCACGCTTATTTACGTAAAAGGTTTTGCAATTTGTTTCAACTGTAGCTTTGTGTACTTCGGTGGTGTTTTGTTAGCAGCTGCTGGGTAAACAAATAAAAGTGTCTTAGCAGTGTGACGAAGAAAGTTACTGGCAAGTTATTTGCAGCAAATGACATATGTACGCTTGTGGTTATTTAAGGGAATTTAATTGAATCCATAAGATTTGAAAAATGTTGAACACACAGAATTGGTTTTAAAAATGACATGTAAATTCATTCTCCACAATTCATTGATTTAAACATATGCGTGTGTATTCAATAAGTTATGAATCATTGAATGAATAAATAAATGAACGTACAAGTAATGATGACACATTGGCGCCACATTAACAATTGACATGCAAATGTCATAAATTTCAAAATGTCATACCATTAAAGCTCTCTCTCTCTCTCTCTCTTAGGCATTGAATAATGTGATATAAATAAACAATTATTCTGCCGTTATTGGCAATCAGAGAACAGTAATGAATCGTTTTTTCGCCACTCATAAGCACTCATGAAATTTTGAATATAAGTGAGTCAACAATATTGAAATTTAACTATTCTGATTCATTCATACTCACTACAACGTTGATTTATAGGTATGAGTACAATGAGTACAACGTTGACATCAAACTCATACCATTCGAAATATGTTTGATTCATAAGTCTACTCATTTAGATTCATAACTTTAGAAAAATACTTATAATAAATGATTCGAGTTACTCGACAACCATATACTGAGTATTTTAGTGTTCGTACACGAATAATACTTATTTTGTGATTCTTGTAAATGTTGATATCAATCGTGTTGTCAAGTACGAATATGATGAGTACTTCAACCTTTGAATATCAGTAGAGGTTCCATGATATTAAAATATGTATGAATGCGCATAAGTATCAGAAATTATGAGTATGATTTGATTCTACTCATATTTTTAAATACTCATTGCTGATCTCTGTAGGCAATATATTAGGAAGGTATGTTGGAGTGGTAGCTTTGAATACCAAAGCTCAATTGAGCACTCATAGGGGCCTGATTTATCGCCACAGGCGCATTTCCTGTACTGAACGAATTCCACAAAACTCATCGAAGAAGTTGGTCAGCGCGATATATTAAATCTCTTTCAACAGCCGAATATCGCGTAGAAGCTTATTACACTAGAGGTGACTGAAACATGACCGCTTGTTAGGAATTACGTGATTCGTATAATTATAATGAAATTTCAAGAAACTGACTGTGCGCCTCGTATTATACGTGTTCGTATGTACGTAATTGATCATTACAACCCTTCAGGCAGGATTACCTCCTAGCTTCTCGCCCTACTTATGTTGTGTGTATTATTTTTAACCATAAATGGTGTAAGCTACAATTTAAAGTAGACTCCGAACGGCAGATTTTTTTGAGAAACTTCTCATGGTAATTTTTTTTATCTCTCAGAGTTTTTGGCAGAAATCTGCTGAGAGGAAGCCTTTGAAGAAATATTTCTTTATACTTCGTTTTGTTAGAGATGTCTGACCTGGGGTTTAAACCGTGTGGCCTCACATCTAATAAACCAATACACTACCTTCAAGACTACGGGGACTTCTACATTGATAGAATGCATGAGTAAAAATCTTTTCCTATTGTAGCAGGTCCTGGCCCAAGGACTCGTCTCTGCCCGGCTGAGGCGAGGTCCCCTTGTGGGTGCAGCGTTATGGTTGTGGTGTGGCTTTACAGTCTTAAACGTTATCAAAAAGGAGTTTAGATAGTGTTCGACCCCTAACCAAGAGAAAAGTCATATCTATATGTATGGCTTTGAATTGATACTCACGTACGGTGATGCAATCTATGTTAGTCTAATCATGAGGCTGCATCAGTGTGTGTTGGGTCGTTGGCAAATGCATTGTTTCCACACGTGCTTTGAGCACTGTGGGGTGTGCCTCAATGGTGATACCCACGTTAAGCGTGGCAGGTCCTGGGATGTTAGGTTTGCTATTTGCCATTGCCCAGAAATAAAGTTCACTGTGAACATACGTTGGGAGTACTGGTGAGTATCCTTGCTAATTGAGCCTTTTATAAAGCGTGACCTTTCTGAGATGTTAATGATTTGATGCTTTCCTCTCTGACGGTTAAGATAAGTCAGCCTCCTAGTTGAGTCATTGCGCAAGGAAAAACTTCTCTAAATATTCAAAAACCATCCTGAACAGTTTTTCCAATTTCTCCTTGGTTTGAAATCAAACATTAACGGTCTGTCAAACAAATTTTTTTTGGATTTTTTTTTAAATTTAAAGGTAACAAGCACTTAGTAACATATATTTTTACGAAAATAAAGAATCTAGATATTGGTGTTTTGCTTTTACATCGCCTAACACTAAAATTATAAACAAGAGCAACAAAAACAAAACAATGCAATAAAGAAACCTGTTTACAAATTATCTTACTCCTTAATATAACAACAAACACCAGCATAAAAAATGGTAAACAAGTAAACAAAAATATACCAACAACACTATAATAATAAACGTAAACAACGATGTTTACCAAAGGCAAGTTTGCAAGGCAAAGCAGGCGAGTTAGTTATTGAAATTCAGTCAGTCTTGTGTGAAAACGCGGTGCTTTTGAAGAGAACAATCGCGGTTTGGCGATCTCCGTTACAAAGATCTGTCGAACAATTGTTTAGTGGTTGTTATTGTTTATGCAAAGGGTATAAACAGGGAAATAACCAAGAAAAGCAATTGTTGTTGCTTACGTCAAGTAAGCACACAGAGTTTTATTTATTTTTAATTTATTTGCAATCTACTAGCTCATATTTTAAACGCTTTTAAAAGGTAAAAATTTAACAATATTGTAGTCATCTCATCCATATTGCCTTTAGCACATCTTCCATGATGGTCAAACACATCGTACAGTCCACTGAAACAGGCAACCAAATGCATAATCATTAAGGCCATGCCAACTAATCTTACGTTAAAATACTGACTTTAATTTGGCCTCAACATAACGTGATGAAATACAATAAAAACTTCTACAGTACGTTGGGAGTTTTGTTTGGCAATTTTTTTGTTTCATTTGTTTTGCTTGTAAATTTTTTTTTGGTATTTAATTTGTCAAATGTCATATGGTCGCCAACGCAATGACACTCCTACAAAATTATAAATCAGAAAAATAGAAAAATTCTGCTCCATTCTAATCAAGAATAATAATGCTGGGTGCGTTGGTTGATATATAAAAATCACATACCATACATGAAAAACAGTCCCTCAAAAATGTTGCCATATAAACCAAATTCATTTGACTTGGTCGGTAACTCCCACTTTCAGGTTTTTTTCTGTATTGCCAGTAAAACAATGTCAAACGCATGGCTATGCCACTGACATTGTGACACAGTAGATGTTGCAAACGAAAGAAAAAATAAAAAAAATTGGTACGGTAATGAAAATAGAAGAGAAGAATTATTTCTAAAAGATCTTTGACACAGTCAACCGCCTTCAGAGATGAATTTGTGTTGATAGAAGAAGTCAACAAGAATGATGACAATGTCGTGATGTTTCCCATGTTTACTAACATTTTCAAGCATTGTTATCAATGTCGTCTCTAATGAATATATGAAGGACTTTTGTGATTAGTTTTCCTGGGTTGTTTTTCTTTTATGCTGGCCACCCATTGTTATTAACTTTTTCTGAAAGTCAGTAGCATTTTAACCCTTAGGATCATAAAAAATTAATGCTAAAAACAGCAAAAACTTTTTACAAATGCGAATTTAATGGATTTTTGACATTTTGCCATGTAATAAAGCACAAATACAAGCCATTTTTAAGAAGAAATATTACTTTCGGTAAAAGGAACTCAGCAGTCGTTTGGCTATTTATGTGAGACTAAATAAAACTGCCATGGAAAGTTCCTTAAATCGTTTTATCGTTCGGGGTCAACGTACAGCTGTAGGTACTGCTACTCATCTTTAAAATCAGCGTACACAACATGGGTGCTGTGAGCAGCTAGGTTGTAATCCTGACTGAAGCATTTATTTATACCATATTTATACCAGTACAAACAAACGGTCCTGAAACTGTGCAGGTCTCAATAGTCATCGGAATTTTTGTATAAACCGTGCCCCAATTTTGTGGATCTAATAACCCAAGTGCAGATAGGGAATTAGGACACTATTATGTGACTCTTTTTAATATAAAAATAAATCTATACTCACTTGAAACCAGTAGAGCAATGAGTCATGTAGGCTCATTCAGTTTTTCAGCATAATTCTAGGTCACAATGTAGATAGGTACGTATATTAATCGCCGTAGTCTGGTATGTTAACTTATTATACGTGAGGCCGCGATTAAAGCACCAGTTCAGATATTTATAAAAACGAAACGAAATATGAACAAATATGTCTTCGACAACCGCCTCTCAACAGATTTCTGGCAAACACTCTGCAAATAAATAAAAAATTGCCATGAAAAAGTTTTTCAAAAAAATCTGTCGTTCGAAATCGACTTTAAATTTTAGCTCTCGCCATTCAAGTATAAAATTAACCCATACAGCATAAGTGGTGGGAGAAGCTACTTCGTAACTCTGACTGAAGGGTTGTAATGACCAATTATGATTATGCATGTATGTGTGAACGTATGTAGGTTGCAACAGAGGAGACCAAGCAAGAATGTCATGCCTATATTCATACACCTAAGTCTTGGTAGGCTTACTGTACGTTAACCATTAAGGGACTCCAACTAAAGTTTAAAACAAACTTTCAGTTCCTAAAATTTTGGAAAGTTTTGGCAATTGCATAAAAAGTGCTCCATCGTTTCGATATACAGTGAGCGTCACAATGAAGTAAACACCTTAAAATCTCGTAAAAACAGTTTTATTATATTTACTTTGATGACAAAGTTTTGGAAATATTTTTACATAATTCATAAATAACTTAAGAAAAATAAAATTCATTAACGAGAAATTCAAAAACTAAGGAACTTAACAAATTAATTCAATTTTAGCGGATATGTACTATATTTTTCGCATCAAAATAAAGTAAACAGATATATTAAAATTGTCTAAAAAAATTTATTTAATATTTTGTTTGTAATCCTTTTGATTTTATCACAGCTGATAATCTTCTAGGCAATGAATCAACAAATTTTTTGGTAAAGTCAGGTGGAATTTTATTCCATTTGTCCAGTAAAACTGCCTTCAGGAAATATTTCTGTCTCTAATTTTTTTGTCGAGATATTCCCACAGGTGCTCGATGGGATTAAGGTCTGGGGATTGTGGTGAATGATTCAAAATTTTTAGACAGTGATGATAGTTCTAATTTCTCTACACTAGGGGTCACATTTTGCTTCAAAATATCTAGATAATCTTCCTTTTTCATTGTAGATTCTATAAATACCAGATTACCAACCCCTGATGCCGCCATAGGTCCCCAGGCCATTGCTGATCCTCCGCCGTGCTTTACCGTCTTTGTGACATGTTTATTGCTTCGTTTTTATTTCGCCATATTTTAGGTGGTTTTTGTATACCAAATATCTCAAACTTGCTTTCATCAGTGATGATATTATGAATGAATTATGTAACATATTTTTTTAAACTCTATCATTATCTCAAGATTATGTGGTGTTTACTTTATTTTGTCGCTCACGTATATACCAGAGATCAGCAATGAATCGTTTTTTCGCTGTTCATAAGCACTCATGAAATTTTGAATATAAGTGAGTCAACAATATTGAAATTTAACTACTTTGATTTATAAGTATGAGTACAATGAGTATGAGTACAACATTGACATCAAACTCATACCGTTCCAAATATGTTTGATTCATAAGCCTACTCATTCAGATTCATAATTTTAGAAAAACACTTATAATACGTATAAATGATTCGAGTGACTCGAATCATTCATCAAAATTGTTGTTACATTTACAAAAAAGAATAAGACAAAGACAACAAGCAACACAATCACACAACCTTCTAGTGAGTATTGTAGTGTTCGTACGCGATTCATACTTATTTTATGATTCTTGTAAATGTTGAGTTATGGAAAGTCGAAATCAACAACATCATACGTGTTGTTAAGTATGAGTATGATGAGTACTTCAAACTTTGAATATGAGTAGTATGAGTATAATATTAAAATAAGTATGAATGCGTATAAGTATCAGAAATTATGAGTATGATTCGATTCTACTCATCTTTTTGATTCATTGTTTTCATAACTTTCCACCTCGCTAATACAGTGCGTGGTATCACGAGTGTACCATGGGTGTGCTCATCAGTTTGTTAAAATACTCATGGTTTTCTCTTTGTCGTAATTGGCCCCGAGTATCTTTTTGTAATCCTTCCCTACTGCCTCGTTGTACTGCCTCATAGTCGATGTTACGTATCCTCTCAATTTCTTAGCTTTGTCTACCATGGCATGAGATTATCCAAGCTGATTCGCTTCCACATTTCAATCAAGCTTTCCAGATTATCCTTGACCCAAATAAACATTCCCTAATCGTACATACTCTTGCTTGAAACATCGTATTTTGTGGTTCAGTAGGCGGAGACTCGGTTTGATTGCAGATCCTTATAAAGCAACAAGTACCCATGAGTGTCTGCACAATACACCCATTTGGCCAAGACTGTCGATCAGGCATCAAGGTGATGCAATTGCCCGCAAGCGTATACTGTCGAATAATTATGCATTAAGGGAGTAGCCATCGAATATCCAACATTTTCTGTGATAACACGGTATGTGGCTCTGGTTGATACGTAAAATTGTATTCTGAATGTCATTTTGTTTTCCAGAAATTCTAGAGGAAACAAGGTAATGCAACATAAAGCAAAAGAGTTAAACGACAGGCGAAGGGACAGACAATTGAAATGACAATTACACAAGACAGCAACAACAACAAATGTACAAAAAACTTACATTACACAACAACAGTGCAGCACAAAAAAAAACATAAAAAATCACATTAAATACTTGAAGAAAAATATTTAAATAAAACAACCCCCACACACATTTGCTGGACATTTAAATTGTGACACATCATGCATGAAATACTGTAACACATACAAATTACATGCAACTGTGTTTAGACAAAGAGCCGACAGCTACTTTATCTCCATCTCTGATATCTTAAATACGAATCAAACATAAGTAGGCATTGCACAGCAGCATACTCTTAGAAGCAGTACCCGTAGTATGGTTTGTTTAATCCAAGAAACTTGACTACTTGTTTCTCTTCTTCTGTCTTGTCTGACAAACGGTTTATTTCTATTCTTTTGCTGTTTAATGGTTTGCTTTGGTACTCATTTTTGTATAATAACAATGCAACTCCTTTTTTCCTTTTCTGTTGTAACGGATAAGAAAAAAGCTCAAAATCTGCAGAGGAGTTTACATTGTGGTAAATAGCGTTCAAACAGTAGCTAAGCTTCCAAAAAATCTGCTCAACAAAAAACGGATGGACGTTTATGTCCGTCCATTTTCATCTTAGATTTGTGATTGATGGTTCAAAGAAATTGTTAACATTATTTTTAACAGTTTCCAGTAGTTTCTTTCAACAGTACGCTATAGAAAGCCAATATATTTGAATTGAAAATTATTTGCCTTCCATCTTTTGGCTCTTAATCTTGTTTTTAAGATTTCTTCGAAAATATTTCTTTACGTCTGTCAGTCCAATCCAATAGATAGCTCCAATAAATAACACTGCATTTCCAGGAGTAAAGCCCCGGTTAGCCACACGTCCACGGAACGTACGTTTGTTTTGAACATATTGTTACGTATTTATCTTTTAAAAACGTTTAAAATATGACCTCGTAGATTGCAAATAAAAATAAAAATAAATTTGTGTTTAGTTTTAATTAAATTTTTTATTGTTCGCCCAATTCTGTGTGCCACTGTTCACAACTTGATGTAAACAACAACAATTGCTTTATTTGTTATTTCTTCTTGCACTGTTTTGAGTAAACAACAACAATTGTTTGACAGATCTTTGTAACGGAGATCTTCAAACCACGATTATTCTCTTAAAACACACCGCGTCTTAACGGAATGTAACCGCAACAGTAAGAAACAGCTGATCGTTTTTATTATGTATAAAGCAATACGAAGGGTTATAGAAATGTAATGTAACGTAACCGGAACGTAAGAATCTGTAAAAAATAGAATTTTCTTACATATTTACGTGACATCTGTTTAGCAGTGTTAACAACATGTCAATATTAAAAACCATCAAGACTGAAAATTGAAATTATGAACAGAATTCACTCTTTAAATAAAACTTCACATATTTTAAAAACCCAAATTATAATTTATTTCATTATTAACTTTTATAATTTAAAATAAAAATAAACACTATTTTACTATTACATTATGTAAGTAGTGTTTATTTCTGTTTTATAAAGCGTTCGAAAAGCATTTCACTTTACTTTTATTAGAGAATATAACTACGTTTTAACGTTCGTTCAAATTTGGTTTCCGAAATACCTGACCTGTTTCTGTAAAATAAACGATTTCACTTGCTTGTCTATTTATATGGAAAATACAATCAAAGGCAATCAATTTTGTGTCTGTTTTCCTCAACACAAACTAAATTGAGTGTTTTTGTTTGAGAGAAAGTGAAATTGTTTGTCTTACAGAAACAGTACATAAAACTTTTAATAAGTAGCTTTAAATAAATATAAAATCGTTGAAATGAATCAAAAAACTCTGTAGTGAAAACACTGGTTAACAGCTGAATTAAAGTAAAACAAAAGCCACCATATTAAAAGTGATAAAAAGAGTGAAAACGAAGTTTTTAAAATCTTAAAATAATATTAAGTTTGTTTAAAAAGCAATAATAAATATAATAAAATAAAAACTCAAACCCAAAAATAATTTTTGTCTTTTAGTTTTTGCAATTTTTATTTCTTTATTTGTTTTTGTTTATTTCTTTTATTGTTTTGTTTAGCTAAAAACATATGATTACGTGTTTACCTTCTATAATTGCTCTTACATTGTTACGTTCCAGGCACATTACTGTTACATTGCGTTACATTACGTTCCGGTAGCATAACAGGGGCTTAACTCTACTTTTAATAACTCCGTTGCGTGCTTGTCTTTGCCTTTTATATGACAACGTAAATAGCCTCATGAATGTTCGTAGCTTCGCCTTTTCGAAATGTCTATGAATGTAAACATCGTTGTTTCATTATTGTTGTTTGTGTATTTTTCTTTACCTTTATACTTGCAGTGTTTGTTATTGCATTTTTGTTTACTTGTTTACCATGTAAACAAGTTCATTGTTTTTGTTTTTTGTAGCTTTTATTTATAATTTTAATGTTAAATGATGTAAAAGCAAAACACCATATCCATTTTCGTAACAATATGAAGAGCGGTATCAATACTTAAATTAAATCACCGTACGGTAATTACTCTCATTGCTTTTGGTATTCTAAAAACGAACGTACGTTCCGTTACGTTCCACTGACGTTTGACTAACCGGGGCTTAATTCTAGAACTGTCGAAATCAGTTCCTGTTATTTACTTTGGTTACTCACATTATCATTTTTTTAACGATTTATAATCTTTCATTTTACAGAAGGTTTCTTGAGCCATTTCCATACACAAAAAACTGAACGTGCGGGTCAACCTTTGTTTGTTTGGAATTATACGGTCGGTATAAATACATACATATATGGTCATTACAACCCTTAAGTCAGCACTATGAGCTAGCCTCTCACACCACTAATGTTGTGTGTGTTAATTTCATATATGAGTGGAGTGACCTACAGTTTAAAGTCGACTCCGAATGACAGATTTTTTTGAGAAACTTTCCTTGGCAATTTAATATTTACTCCCAAAGCTTTTGCCAGATATCTACTGAGAGGAAATCGCCTAATGTCTGACCTAGGGTTTGAACCGTGGCCTTACGTCTACTAAGCTAACACACTACCTACGTGACTACGACGACTTCGGTTGGCATATTTTATCAAAAATATAGTGTATCGAGTGGTTTGTCGAGTTCAAAAATGGGAATTTTGATTCCTGGCAGATGTAAGAAGAGCTTGCATAATCATTCGATGTCACTGAAGTAGCCATAAAGTGTGTGTAGAAGACATCATCAAAATTTTTTATTTGTTTGATAGTTGCACCACCGATTCCCTGGGTGGAGCGCATCCGAAATGTTAAATTTTCCATGGCTCTGGTACGTAGGTTTAGCTTTAGGTTAGAGGACGTGTACTTGAAAATTGAGACAAGTATAATACCCGGAAGTCCAGTTGACCCATTGTACAACGTCCTAAAGGGGAGAGGATAATAAAGGAGATAGGGAAAAAGGAGAGAAAATATGAAAGGAAATTACACAGATACATTCAGATGGTACATAAATCAAGTTGAGATTTATCAATGGCATGGGATATTATGGCTTTGAGTACCTCCGTGGTTTGTGACCGCATATCATTGCTACTTTTGAAAACACCACAAGGAAAAGTCAGACGAGGCCAAATCACATATTTTTGGTCGCCAGTTTATATCACCACCATTTGATCGCTTTTGTAGAGTATCCAATGTGGCAAAGCTTCGTTCTGTTAAAACCACATGTCTTTAGTGTCCTGGTCTCTTATAGCTCGTTCTCAAAGTAAACTACACCTATGATGCCGCAACTTCTACAGCAAACAGAAACTTTTTGGAGATGCCTTGGACAGTCTTGCAGTCTTCACCTACTCATTCATTCAGAAATGGAATATGATTTTTTGACAGAAATTAAGGTCAGATGACAACTGCTTCAGAGCCATTCACTGCGTAGGGTCAGCCATAACGGTAAAGCAGACTGAATAAATGACAACCAATTTGATAGATGTTAGTTTCAACAAGATAGCCGTTATCAAGTGCCAAAGTTCGGAAGTCCCTGTTGGAAACAAACTCCATCCCAGACCATGGAAACTAAACGAAATTTAAAAAATTATATCTTTGGCGAATTTCTCCCTCAGCATTCTTCTGGCAAAACTTTTTGAGAGTTAATCAAATTACCATGAAAAGTAGGTCCCGCTATTCTTGGATAAAATTGACAAATACAACATGGATGATAGATTGTAATCCTGATCCTGTGTTGTAATAACCAATTGCGTATATTCATTCGAACAGTCAGTTTCTTGAAATTTCATTGTAATAGTACGAATTACATCGTAAGAATCCAATTATGATGACCATAATTATCCCGTAATGCCTAACAAGCGGCCGTTTTCAGTCACCTCTATTGTAATAAGCTTTTACGCGATATTCGGCAGTTGAAAAATATTTAACCGACATTAAATATCGCGACGATAAATTTTTTCAATGAGTTTTGTGAAATTCGTTCAGTACAGGGAATGCGCTTACCTATGGCGTTAAAACAAGCCCCTATGCGTGCTCAAGTGAGGTTTGGATTCAAAGCTACCACTTCAACTTAACTTCCAATAATGGTAAGTAAAGTATGTAAAAGAGTGGATATTATCATGGTAATGAACTTGGAAAATCAACCTTTGCCTTATACAAGTTATAGTCAGAGTCCAATGTGCATTTTAGTGGCGCATGAAGTGGAATGCAAAAATGAATTTAACAGTCTGACACCATACTAGACCACCGGAATATTTGTCTGAAAACACAATTTTGAATGATGTTGAACGATTTAATGAGTTTCAAGATAAAAGTTCATCCTACGTTGCTAGAATATGATGATGATGATGTATACGTATGGCAAATAGTGATACAATCATGCAGCCGTACATGACAGACAATCGTTATTATTTGAAAAAAAAATTTTTTTTATCGATTCAAAATTAAAAGCAGAACAGCAGACAGAATTAATAAGTGAAAAAACAATAGAAGATGAACAAAACAAAAGAGAGAAGAAGAAGAATAAAGACTTTTTTTCAAACAATTTAAAGACAACGAAAAGCAAAAGATTTATTGTCTCTCAACTCTTGCCGTACAAAATACTTGAAATGGCATGAATAGAAATGAGTATGTGTGTGTAACCATGAATTTTCTAATTTGATTTGCTTTTCCAGGGAAACTTATTTTTTAAATAAAAATTAATGAAGATTTTTCATTAAACTCTGATACGACTGGATAACATGGCAACATCAATTGAATTTTTTTTTTGTATTTATTTCTTTTTCTGATAAATGATGAACTGTTGATGAATTGAGGAAAATCGAAATAAAATTGTTAAAATCCATGTAAAATATGAAAAAAACTTTTGAGAAATTTTTCATGGCTCTTGAAAACCATTTTGAATGTAAATGTCACACACATCATATTTAAGAAATAAAAAAAAATACGAAAGAGCCCCAACGAAAGAAGAATGGAAAAGAAAAAAGTGTCATGCTTAAAAAAGAAGAAAAAAGATGAATTTAAATAAATAAGATGGACCGACTGATTAAACAATGCATGGGTGTAATAAAACAGCAGGCAGGCTTACATATTGCATGACTGAACACAAAAAAATAAAGTTTTTATGCAGTTATAAGTCAGGACTGATGTATTCATGTGAAGTAAGCAAATAAAAACATATTGAATAAAGTCCGTCGTAAGACTAGCTTTTTAGCTAACGTACAAAAGTCGCTTAGAACTTTTACATCACACATACATACAAACACAATTGATCATTACAAGTCTTCAGTCAGGATTACAACCTAGATTCTGACAACACTTACGTTGTGTGTGTTAATTTTATACATGAGCGCCGAGGACCTACAGTTTTAAGTCGATTCCGAAGGACAGATTTTTTGTGGAACTTTTCATGGCAATTTGATTTACTCTCAGAGACTATCCACTGAAGGGTAGGCGCTGAAGAAATATTTTTTCATATGTCGTTTTGTTTGAGATGCTCGACCTGGGGTTTGAATCGTGGTTTCACGTCTAATAAACAATTCACTACCTACTAGACTATGGTGACTAATTTAACTACGAGTTAAGTCTCTAGATCGTCTGATAATGTTTAAATCGTTTGATAATTAAAATGAATTGTTCAGAAATAATCTCACTTTCCAGCGAGAAATTAAGCTCAACTCGAAGCCATTTGGCTACCAATAACTTAATCATTCAGCACGAGTAGCTAAACTTCTTCAAGATGGAACAACTGTGCTTATCGTCACGAAAGACACCTTAAATCTCGAGCAGCGCATCTTATGTTGGCTTATTAGACGTGAGGCCATGACTTAAGCGCCAGGTCAGACATCACGAACAAAACGAAACGTGAAAAAATACTTCTTCGGCGACTTCCTCTCAGCAGTTTTCTGACAAAAACTCTAAGAATAAAATAAATTTGACATCTGTCGTTCGCAGTCGACTTTAAACTGTGGGTCCCGCCATTCATTTATAAAATTAACACACACACCTTTAGTGGTGTGAGAAGCTAGGTCGTAATCCTGACTGATGAGTTGTAATGACCAAATATGTGTGTATGTATGTATATGGTACGATTTAAGCGATGTAGGTACGAATCCTCTTTATGTTGTAATAATTTGTTGTTAATTGGCCATTAACCACCCGATTATTGGATTTCGGCCTGCTTTAGCACATCCTCCCAGGCGCTTTAGCTCTTTGAGCACCTTCGCCAGAGCGTTCTCAATTTGGTCCATTCAACGTTGACATGATAGGCTTCTCCGCCGACTTTTGAAAATCTCCACATTAAATACACGCCTCACCGGGTTATCCTCTTTCATCCGAACAGCATGGTCAAGCCAGCACAGTTGCTGTATGTTAATGCGCTGCACATCGCGCATGTCGTTCAGGAGCAAATACAGCTCAATGTTGGAGCGGATGTGGAAATCATCGCCAACTCGTAATGGTCAAAAAATAATACACAACATACATAATTGGCCATTACAATCCTTCAATCAGGATTACGATCTAGCTTCTCACACCACTTATGTAGTGTGGGTTAATTTTATACACAAGTGGCGGGACCTACAGTTTAAAGTCGACTCAGATGGGCAGATTTTTTGAGAAACTTTTCTTGGCAATTTTACTTATTCTCAGATTTTTTGCCAAAAATCTACTAAAAGGAAGCCGTCGAAGAAAAATATTTTTGTTGGAGATATCTGACCTGGGGCTTAAAACGTCGCCTCACGGTTTATAAGCCAACACACTAACTACTAGACTACGGTGGATATTTTTCTCGAATACTCTCAAGGCTGCTGCATCAGCTCTTAATAGCGTCCATGCTTTTGCGTCATAAAGAAAGGAAAGGATAAGCGACTTGTAGTGTATAAGTTTCATCGTACCAGGGAGGACTGCTACTCAATTGCCTATGGAGACCATCGCAACATCTGTTGACAAGAGGGATGCTATGTTTGATCCCCACGCTGACAATATTTTTGCTGGTAACGGTGGAGTTAACATAAATTAATTCATTATCAGCCGGAATCCGGTATCCAATACGCTGCATGTCCCTGCTTTCTTGCTCTACTTGTATTTAAATTACTGTATATGAGCTTTAGTTTGGTTTTGTTAGGAAGGAAGTCAAAAAATCTTAACCATTGCAGTGCAAACCATTGTTTGCATGTAAATATTCCACCATTAGCGTGTTGTTTAAGGGTTAGGGTCACAACGAAAATATTTTTCATGTACGAGAATTATTTTAAACGCAATAACTTATGATTTAAACGGCTCAAAATATTTAGCAAAAACTACATATAAAAGGTATTTGAAAACGAAGTAAGCCTGTATTCATTGTATTTCACAGAAAACTAGAACATGTTCACACAAAAATCTACTTAAACAGGCTCTAATATGTGAAATAATTAACCTCATATACAAACAAGTTTATATAGAATAAAGCCATTAGCCATTAGGTTCTTTAAAACACTAGTCCAGTCTAGCTGACAAATAATAGCCAACCGGCATTTATAATAAAGAATAATTGAATACTGCATACGTTAGCACTCTCTAGTAAGTTTAGTCAGACATGCTGTGGCATTTGCCGACAAATGGGGGGAAACTCTTCTTTTTTAATTTTTATTGAAAGTGTTAGTGGCGCAATGTAACCACAAATTAAGCAACTATTGAAATGGAATTTTCTTTTTGTTTTAAATAAATAGACGGTCACTCACGCCTTAAAAGAGTACAATTTTATAGAGGATTTGATTCATTTATTTTTATACCACGGCAAATAATCGTTTTTCAGAATACTTTCAATAGGTTACTACCTCTATTTTCCAAATTTATTTTGCGTTTTTATTCAATTTTTGTGTGGAAATACTTGAACTTGAAGGAATCGCTTTTGTGCGATGGATGTCCATGCGATTCAAGAAGAGACTTGAGTCGGTCCTCTTCCTGTTTATATTGTTACGAAAATTAATATGGTGTTTTGCTTTTATATCGTTTAACATTAAAATTATAAACAAAAGCTACAAAAACAAAAACTATGGACTTGTTTATATGATCAACAAATAAACAAAAATATACCAACAACATCAGTATAAACAAAGCGATAAACAAGTAAACAAACAGACAACAACAACACTGCAAGAACAAACGTAGACAAAATACAAAAACAACAATAATGTAAACAACATGTTTACATTTATAGAAATTTCGCGACGGCTAAGTTATTCTTCTTCAAGAGTATTCATCAGACTGTATACCCTGCGATATAAAAAGCTAGGGAAAGCAGGCAACGAGCCAGCAAAATTTCTGTCAGCCTTGTGTGAGAACGCGTTGCATTTGAAGAGGGTAATGGTGGTTCGAAGATCTCCGTTATAAAGATCTACCGAACAATTATTAGTGTTTACGCAAAAGAGTGTAAAGAAGAATAACAAACAAAGCAATTGTTACATCAAGTTGTGAACAGTGGCACACAGAATTGTGCAAACAATAAAGAATTTTTATTAAAACTAAAAACACGTTAATTTTAATTTTATTTGCAATCTACGAACTTAAATTCTAAACGCGTAGGTGTATAATTAAAGGCGTAGTTGTACAATTAATATTCAATGAACGTCTTTTAGAAAAACCATGTTAAAGCCGTATTAAGAAACAATTAAATGAGAATAATAATAACAACAACTATAAGCACTTAAAATCAACAAAACCAATAAAGGAGAATACAAACAAGTGGATTTACTGGTCGACTATGGTCGCAACTATCAATGCATTTAAGAGTAGAGAAACATTCAAACATCAGCAGCAAATCGAATCAAAAATTCCCAACAGGTACGGGTGTTAAAAAGTCGCCAACAAAGAAGAATAATGATGAACATTTAAGACACTTGTAGGTGTAGATTGTGGCACATTGAAATGTCAATCAACGTACACATGCACACACTCGTATTTAAAAATAATTAGGGAAATACTGGTGGTAAAAGATGCCTCTGGAAGAAGAATTTTTATATTTGAATGACTCAACCTGCATAATTTTATTGTCATTTTTGTTTTGTGATGTTAAGGAATATATCAACTTTAATTGACCACACATGATTGTTCATTACAACCCTTCAGTCAGGATCACGACCTAGTTCGTTATACCACTCATGTTGCGTGTGTTAATTTTATACGTGAGTGGTGGAACCTACAGTTTAAAGTCGACTCCGAACGACAAATTTTTGAGAAACTTTTTGGCAATTTTTTATTTACTCCTAGAGTTTTTGCCAGAAATCTTCGGAAAGGAAGACGTTGAAGATATATTTTTTTGATTTCATTTTGTTTGCATTTGTCTGACCTAGGTTATGAATCCTGGCCAAAAATCTAATAAGCCAACACACTACCTACTATACTAAGGATGGTAATATATTTCTCTCATTGAAAAAAAAATAAGTATTTTTAACCATACAGTTGAGTAGAAGAGTTCGTTGGCTAGCAAAAAAAAAGCTCCAATAACGCTATGCATCCTTACAAGACAGTGGATGAATATTGACCCGTGCCTATTTTAAAACAATCATACTTACCAGCTAACTATTGCTTCTTTGCGTGCTTTGGCGCTTACCCTCTTTTGGGTTCATGATCCCGGGGGCGTTCCTAATGACAACAATACCTATACACTTGCAAAAGCTAGCCTCACGGAAAATTCAAATTAATTCCTACATGATATTGGAGATCCTCTGCAAAGAGGCAAACAAAGCGGCTCACAAAACCTCCAATCATTGGCAAAGGTAAGTGGTTCCATTTACTTGCAGAGGCACCAGATAGGTCTGGTCGTACATGGATATATGTTGAAGAGAATTTTCATTGAATCTAACAAGATTACATCTAAGGAGCTTTACAGCAGTGGTAACGGGTAATAACTTATAACGCCTTTTCCAGAAGCTACAACGATAAGGAGGAAGAGGCAGGCGTTGAAGAAATAATTTTGTTGGAAATATCGGACCTGGGGATTGAACCCCAACACACTACTTACAAGACTACGATGACTTACAACAGGATTAAACTCTCCAAATAAATCGCGGAGGCTTTCATGTCATAATTCCGTATTGTTTCCTACGTTAATTTGATATAAATATCTTGATTGTTTCCTTCCAGAGGTTAACGAAGTGACTGCTGGTCCTAATCCCTCACATACTAACAATGTTCTCATCATAGAATGACGGTGGGCGGAAGGAGCAGAGGCCATATGAGAATATAAGGCATTGTTTTGTTGCTCGAAACCAGAATTTTGACGACACTTAATAAAGCGAATTTGATACCATTAACTGAGTATCCTTACCGGGCATTGCGGTGCAAAGTGTTTCACATTTCCGGTGATGGTGAGATGTCTGACATGGGGTTTGAAGCGTGGCCTTACGTCTGATTAGTCAACACACTACCGTCTAGAAGGTAGACTTTAAATCGTATTATTCACAAGATTCAAATCGAGTCTATATGTCTAACTACACCTAAAACTGAAATTTGTGTACGGAAATGATGCTCTTGCAACAGTGAACGAATTACATTGCCAGTGTAAACACTTTTCGTTTTTTATATACACATATGTACATTTATTATTTATTTGTATAGTAAACAATACTATTTAATGCAAATTTTTATTGTTATTGTTTTCATTTTATCATGATTTTTTCTTGGTGTTGCATTGCACGTCCGCTCTGTTAAAATACTTGCCATTCCAGCAAATCACTTTAAATGTGGTTTCAACCAAAAACAAAAGCAAAAACGAAAGAATTAATAAAACCCAGTATATGGCAGCATAAATATTTAATCCCTCGTTCCATTTTGGTTTTGTTTTTTAAAATTTATCCCGAATGTATAAAATTGTTTCAATGCAAATGAAGTCACTTTAAATGGTTAAATAAAATTAAAAAATTTTATGGTGTTGCAGTCTTCCTTAGCCATTTTAAACTCTTTATAGCCGAAAAATAATTAAAAACGCCCACTTTTTTCCAGGCATAAATCAATAGTTGACAGTAAATAACACCGGCTGTCGTTTACACTCTTAAATAAGTTCACCGCAAAAATGGATTAAATACCGCGTCTGTTTTTTTTTTTTTTTGTACAGAAGGTTCATTTTGATTGGTTAGTAAGGTTTAAACTTTTAAAACTAAAGAGGTAAAGAATTAAGAGCCCTAAGGCTTTTTAAATACAATAAAAAAAAACGAAAATCATAAGAGGACTACAACGTTTATGGATTCACAGTTTTTTCTTTAAGCAAAAATCTTTAAATAATCAGTAGCAAATTGTGCATAGCATTTACCAAGAAGACAGAACCAAATGCTGTTATTAGGTTTTGGATTCCCAAGAATGCTTCATTTCAGCTTCCCAAGCATCTTCCCGTTGCAAATTCTGCAGAAGTCCTCGCATATGCTACCAAAAGCCTGTAATCCATTCCTAAGGTAAACTTTGATCAGGTTTAACACAAATTTTGTTCTATAGCCGCCTTAGTCTGTCTAGTAGGCAGTGTGTTGATTCAAACCCCAGGTCAGACATCTCCGACAAAACGGAATATGATAAAATTTTTGTCGGCGACTTTCTCTCAGCAGTTTTCTGCTAAAAACACTGAAAGCAAATGAAATTTCTATGAAAAGCTTCTCAAAAATCTGTCGTTTGCCGCACTAAGGTTCAAACCTTAGCTCCTTAGCTTAACTCCGGCAACTTCCTCTCAGTAAACTTCGTTCAAAAACTGTGCGAGAAAATAAAATTGCAGCTCCAAATGGAGTTGGATTTAAACTGTAGGTTCCATCACTCATGAATAAAATTAACACACCCAGCATAAGTGATGTGAGAAGCTTGGTCGTAATTCTAGCTAAAGGGTTGTAATGCCCAATTATGTATGTACATATGTATGTATGGGAATCACTTTTGGCTGACACATCCTGTCATTAGGTTTTGAGTTCACAAGAATTCTTCGTTTCAAGTTCCCAAGTACCGTACAATGACAGAAAAGATGTTCCGTTATCTTCCCTTCTTTCTTGCCATTACAATTTCTGCAGAAATCGTTGTGAGGTCGTTTTGATTTCGATTTCAATAAAAATTTCGATTTCAAATAAAATCTTCCTTCGAACATAACCTAACTTTGGTTATAAGTAATGTTCATGCGAGTTTTAGAGGGTTTCGCTTAAATTCTAAAATAAGGGTACAAATTGGCTGTTATGAGCCGTTAATATTATTCTCTTAATTTTTTTTTTGTTTTTCAAAATATTTTCCAAAATACTTTGAATAGTTGTTTCAAAACATAATATTATTCTGCCCAAGCCTATCCTAAATACTCAAATCCTTTGGTAACAGCAGGGAATATCGACAGTCGAATAATTTACATATGGCGCCATCGATGACATGACACAAAAATAAATAAAAGTTGTCCAGAAAATTTATAACCATTGCGGATACAAAATTTACTCATAAATAAGTCACCGTAAAACTCCCAAAAAATATATGAAACTCAAGTGTTGAAGTGCTGCTAAATCACACACACGCAGAGCGTTAACAAGTTTTCGATTAAAAAGTGTAATTTAAAGGAAAGTTTTTTTGATTGTATTTCACTTCAGTAAAATTTTAAAATCAAGGGGAAAGTACAGAATGCAACGAGATATGCATTGTTTACTTAGCTAGATTGTGCAATAAGTTTCTTTAAAGGAAGTGATGACCCCATAATAAACAATACCACACAATGGTTACTAACTACTCACTCATACATGTGAAACAATGAACACTACAGACTATGTTCGAGTTGCAAGGGTATACGTGTTTCTATTTATTCCCATAAGTATGTGCACTCAGCTGATTAGCATACGTTTGAATGAAAGATTTAGTGGCCAAACATTCTTGGTCTACCATACACGTACCAATGATGACATCAATGATGATTTAAACTTTGTATTTTGTAGTAACGTTTTCGTGTTAAAAATTTTTAAGTTCAATGGAAAGAAACCGTGCTTATTGAAGATCGAAAAATAAACAACACAACACAGTCATAAATTAAATGATTTGAAATTGAGGGCTTCTTTATGTCTGGCAAAAGAAAAAAACTGAGGAACACTAAAAATATTACTTGGAGTGTGATGTTTGAGAAATTTGCGATAGCTAACGATAGCTTCAGAATCTAACATTAACTTCAATTTGAGTGGAATTTGTTGATGTTCAGAACTGAAAGTTTTATTACGCCCTTCCCAACTTTGAATTGAAATGCAAAAAAGTATGTGTGTATGAGAGATATCATCGAAATTGTTTATTTGTTTCAAAGGCCTGTGTGAATGTACATACTGTTACGTTTTTACCTTACCCTTTTAAAAACGTTTAAAATATGAGCTCGTAGATTGTAAATAAAAATAAAAATAAATCTGTGTTCAGTTTTAGATAAATTCTTTATTATTTAACAACAACAATTTGCTTTTTTTTTTGCTGCGTAAACTCTAACAATTGTTCCTCACATCTTTATAACGGAGATCTTCAAACCACGATTATTCTTTTCACACGCAATGTGTCTTCACACAAGACTGACTAAGTTTTTACTAACCCCGTTGCCTGCTTTGTCTTGTCTTTTACATCGCAGGGTAAATAGTCTGATAAATGCTCTTGAAGGAGAATGACTTTGCCTTCGTGAAATCTCTATAAACATGGTGTTTACGTTATTGTTGTTTGTGTATTTTGTTTACGTTTGTCCTTGCAGTTGTTACCTGTTTGTTTACTTGTTTATCCCTTTTTATACTGCTGTTGTTGCTATATTTTTTGTTTATTTTTTGATCATGTAAACAAGTCCATTGTTTTTGTTTTTGCAGCTTTTGTTTATCGTTTTAATGTTAAACGATGTAACATCATTTCCATTTTCGTAACAATACACAACATACATATGTACATAACTGGTCATTACAGCCATTTAGTCAGGATTACGGCCCTATTTCTCTTACCATTTATATTGTGTGTCTTAATTTTATGCGTGAATGTCAAGACCTACAATTTCAAGTCGATTCCAAATGACAGACTTTTGAAAATCTTTTCATAGCAATTGCTGCTGAGAGGAAGTTGCCGAAGAAATATTTGTTCATATTTTCGTTGTGTTTGAGATGTCTGAAGCAGGGGTTTGATACGAGGCCTCACGTTTATTAAGCCAACACACTACCTACTAAACTAAGACGACTACAAAATCTTCCAGGAATTCTCAGAATGAATGGCGTTTTCTAAGTTAAATTTTCCATGATTCTGGCACATAAATCAGGATGAATTTGTGCGAAGGCATGAGTTATGTTGGCTTTGAGAACCAATGTGGTTTATGGCTTATTCGCAAAAAAAATTCAACAGAAAAAAATCTAACGCATCAAACGGCACTATCTCGATGGCCAGTTGAAATCCAAGTCAATTAACCATGCCCTCAAATCATTCGTGCAAAATGTCCACTATGATATGAGTTGTGTGGTATGTAGCGTCGTTCTGTTTGAACTGCATATTGTTGGCATCGAGACCTTTCAATTCGGGCTAAGAGAAGTTGATAGTCATCGACCTATAATCCTCGTCGTCATCCATAATGGCCTAGTCAATATCGTTCTCAAAGAAATACAGACCTGTGACGTTGTCAGACTAAAATCCAACATCCAACATTGACTTTTTCGGAAGGAATTGGACATTCTTAAGCCTCATCTTCAATTCGAAAGTATGTTCACGTACCCCTTAACCAGCATGGGCTTAATGAGTGAAGCCGAAAACTTGAATCAGTAAGGTACTGCTCCAGAGTCCGTTTAGCGTACACATGTCGTTGTCTATGATCGTCTGTCTGCAGTTCACGGTGATTTGGTAAAACTGACTGAATAAATGACATCTAATTTGACAGATGTAACTTCAACTGGGTTATTAGACGTGAGGCTGGTCTTATAAGTATTCATACTTATTTTAATATCATGGAACCTCTACTCATATTTAAAGTTTGAAGTACTCATCATATGTTGTTGATTTCGACTCTCCATGACGCAACATTGACATGAATCACATTAGAAGGTTGTGTGTTTGCTCTGCTTACTGCTCTGTCTTTTTTGCTATGTGTCTGTTTTCTTTTTTGTAAATGCAACAACAACTAAGACTGTAAATTTTGATGATTTATTCATGTCACTCGAATCATTTGTAAGTATTATAAATATTTTTCTAAAGTTATGAATCTAAATGAGTATGCTTATGAATCAAACATATTTCGAATGGTATGAGTTTGATGTCAACGTTGTACGCATACTCATTGCAACCTGTATAAATCAATGTTGTACTGAGTACGAATGAACCAGAGTAGTTGAATTTCAATATTGTTGACTCGCTTATATTCAAAATTTCGTGAGTTCTTATGAGTAGCGAAAAAACCATTCATTGCTGATCTCTGGTACAAACCCCAAGTCAGGCATTTCGAACAAAAAAACATTTCTTTAAAAAATATTTTTTCAGCCCCTTTCTCTCTACAGGATTCTGTCGAAAAGTCTGAGAATTAATAAAATTGCCATGAAATGTTCCTTAAAAAATTCTGCTGTTCGGAGTCGACTTTTAACTTTAGTTTCCACCACTCATGTATAAAATGAAAACACAACATCATGGGTGGTGTGAGAAGCTAGGTCGCAATCTTGGCTAAAGCGTTGTAATGACCAATTATATTATGGCACCCAAACTTAAAAATCTGCTATAAACTAATGATCTTTCATTTATTTTTGGAGAATTTAATAAATTCCCTTCAAATGATTTGCTCTTACAGCTGTGCTGGAATTAAATCTCTCTCTGAATGAATCTCTAAATGCGTAGTTGTCATGTTTAATCACGTGTTAAAATAAATACTTTTGAAAATAATACGAATCCTTGGTAAATATTTGCCAACAGTATTATACTCTCTGTCTCCATTGTTTTGATTGCATAAGGACAGACATGCTGATGATTTCCCAACCATCATAGCCGTTGTAATAAGATTTGTAACGCAGTTACAAGTTATAAGCCATTGCGTAAAACAAATTAATTTTATTTGTTTTAACCATTTGACGTCATTCTGATGGTTTTGGGATTATAATTGAGTGCTCTTCGCTGTTGAAAGAGTAGAAACCATGGAGGGATTAGAGAAGCCTATTTGTTAGACAATATTTTTCCTTTTTAAATTTTTTTTGCTTGAATTGTTTGTTTACTTTTAATCTATGTTTTGCCATTTTTGTTTTATTTTCGTTGTATATTTCTTTCTATTTGGGTTTACTATCATTTCTATTATTTTAAGTGGAGTATTTTTAACACCTGATGCAGAGCAAAAGCGTGAGAGGTTTCATTCATTGGAGTGTGTTCCGTTTTCCCATTTTCCTCAAAAGTGTTTAAGAATAAAAAAATAAAATACAGTAAGCGTTTGTTTATTTTCTACAGATTATTTTAAAAATTAGTTCTTTTGATCCCCAATTCTAATTTTAATCAATGAATTATACGGTGATACAACATTAACTTACATAAACAGACATACATAATTGGGCATTACAACACATCTGTAAGGATTACGATCTAGCTTCTCTTGTGTGTGTTAATTTCATACATGAGTGGTGGAACTTGCAGTTTAAATTCAACTCCCAACGGCAGATTGAGAAACTTTTCATGGAAATTTGATTTACTCGCACAGTTTTTGAAGGAAAATTACTGAGAGGAAGTTGCCGGAGAAATATTTTTTCATATTTTGTTTTGTTGATGTCTGAGCTAAGGTTTGAAGCTTGGTAAAACCAACGACAAATTTTTGAGAAGCTTTTCATGGCAATTTCATTTACTTTCAGAGTTTTTAGCAGAAGACTGCTGAGAGAAAGTCGTCGAAGAAATATTTTTTGATATGTCGTTTTGTCGGAGATGTCTGACCTGGGATTTAAACCAAGGCCTCATGTCTAATAAGCCAACACATTGCCTATTAGACTACGGCGACTATAGAACAAAATTTGTGTTAAACCTGATTACAGTTTACCTGAGGAACGGGTTACAGGCATTTGAAAGCATATGCGAGCACTTCTGCAGAAGTTGCAACGGCGAGCTAATTGGGAACCTGAGATGAAACGCTCTTGGGAACCCAAACCGTATTGACAGAATTTGGTTCTGTCTTCTTGGTAAATTATATGCACAATCTGCTACTGGGTCCAGTATTTGAAGCAATTAATCAACTTGCAAGGAATTTAAGCACATCAACCACAATTTCTCTTTCAATTCTTATTTGAAGATTTTTTCTTGAAGAAAAAAAAAACTGCGAGTAAATAAACGCCGATGTCCTCTTATGCTTTTCGATTTAAATTATATTTCAACAGCCTTAGGGCTTTTAATTCTTTACCTCTTTAGTTTTATTGATTTGATTGATTTGTTTGTAACTTGGTGTAGAATTAATTTAATGGATCTTAACTTGAAGAAATGTAAATGCATGGTTTTCTCTCGCGGGGGCATAATTTCGTCCACTTATGTGATTAATTCTTGCCCTTCGGAAACTGTGACTACATTTCTTGATTTGGGAGTATTATAAGATACGAAATTGTCTTTTATTGATCATATTAGTATGATGCTTGGCAAGGCTCGGGCTGTTCTTGGTTTTGTGAAAAGATGGGCTAGGGAATTCATTGATCCTTATATAACAAGACTGCTATACATTTCACTTGTTAAACCTATTTTGGAGTATGCGCCTATTATTTGGAATCCATACTATCGTTGTCATAGTGATTCAATAGAGTCTGTGCAGAAGCAGTTTTTATTATTCTGTTTACGTGGCTTGGAATGGGATTGTGCCAATGGGTTTCCGTCATATGAGGCTAGATTAGGTTTGATAAAACTTCCAACTTTGGAACGTAGAAGGACTGTTTTAGGGGTTTGTTTTGTTTTTAATCTGGTTAAAGGTGATATCGATTCTGAGTTTTTGCTTCGCAACCTGAATTTCAGTATTCCAGCAAGATTTTCACGGCACTATCGTCCTCTATCTTTAGATTTTTATAGAACGAACTATGGATGTAATTTTGCTTTTCGTAGATTATGTAATAATTTTAACTTATATTATTATTATTATTTCCAGAAATTTGTTGAGAGGAGTTTGCCGAAGAAATATTTTATCATAGCACGTTATATCGGAGGTGTCTGACATGGGGTTGAAGCGTGGCCTTACGTCAATTAAGCCAATACGCTACCCACTAGACTACGGCGACTTAAACGTTAACTTTTTTATTTTTTATTTTATTTTATTACTATCATAGGAACATTGGATAATTGAAATTATTTACAGTGTTTTGAGTTTCTATCTTAAGGATATTTCAACAAATTATCACATTTTGATTATTACTAAATACTTATTAAAATTATCTATTTAATAGGAAAAAGATAATAAAAAACCTAAAATTTAATATCACATAAGAAAATTGAGAAGCTCTAAGACAACATCTAATGAATGTTATACATAATAGTATAGCTGAAATTAGAAGTTATCAAATCAAACCTCTCAGATGGGCGTAGTTTACCCTTCTGCATTTTTCTCTAAATGACAGCGCCAAGTCAGTTATAAAGTTTTCAATCATCTGGATGTTAGCCTTTGAATGCAGTTCAACAGTAGGAAATCTTGATTGACAGATTGTAAATTATTTTCAAATTCTTATTCTGTATTACTAGTAAATTTTCAGGTGTAACCTGGCACAATCATACCAGATTTGGCAGCCATACGTAAGAATTGGCCGTATACATATTTTGAATAAAAGTAATTTATTTTTAAAAATCAATTTTGACTTCTAGGTGCTCTTTCAAATTTAGCTCTTGGTCTAATGTAATTCCTAGATATTTTACGGATTTCGCGAATTCTATTTCATTGCCTTGTATCCTAAGTTTCCTACAAGGAATTCTCTTAGGTGACTTGTTGTAAGGAAACAAAATGGTCTGAGATTTTTCTTCATTGATTTTAAATTTCAATTTAGAAAAATATTTTGCGGCTGATAACAGAGCGTTCTGAATTTTCTTCACAATTGAGTTAGAAACCTTTCCGTGACAGATTATAGCACTGTCATCCGCATAAAATGCCACATCATTGCCTCTGACAATTTTGAAGAGGCAATGAAGAGGGAATACAGCAATGATGATAAAATCGAACCCTGGGGAACACCAGCTGGAATGTCACGCATTGTGGATTGACTTCCGTCAACATCAACCACAAACTGTCTGTCCTCAAGGAAACTTTTCATTAATTTAATTAGGTATTGTGGAATATTCATTTTGTGAAGCTTGAATATAAGGCCTTTATGCCAGATAGAGTCAAAAGCTTTCTCCGCGTCAAGGAAAAGAATACCAGTAGTGTACATTCGGTTTTTATTCGATCTAATCATGTTGACCACTCTCTTAATCTGGTGAATAGTGGAGTGTTCTGCTCTGATTGTTATTGAATTTAAGTCTGCTTCCAATAAAATCTTTGATTTGATAAGTGCCTAACAACAGGGACTTTTGAAATTTGACAGCTAATAACGGTCATCTTGTTGGAGCTACATCTATGAAAACAGTTATCATTTATTCAGTTATTCTAGTCGAGCAAAATACCTGGCAATTTTCATCGATAAATCATTTGCAGAGAAGAGATTTATTTCCGGTTGAATGGGTACGTAAACAAGCAAACAATTGTCGAATTCGAGACGAAACCACTTTTAAAAAAATTCAGGATTCGACTTCGTGTCGTGTAGTGTGTATTCGAAGCTCGAACATCTTAATAGAATGTATCGATTGAAAGCGCCGTAGTCTAGTAGATAGTGTGTTGACTTATTCGCCATGGGGCCGAGATTTAACTACTGACGCAAACATCTCCAAACAGCAAAAAATATTGCCAAGGAAAGCGTCTAAAAAACTATCATACGCAGCAGACTTTGAACTGTGCATAAGAGACACAGTACTATAGCTGTGGGATCTAAGGTACGTTCATACTGATAACATGTCTGCTGTATAATGACTTTATGACTGACTTCAGGGTTAAGATATGGAAAGTCGCCGACTTCAAGATTTCGCTCTTCATATCTAAATTTCTCTTACGACTCTACAAATTATTGGTTCTCTGAAACCATCGCAGCCAGTGGTGTTATAGCTAGTTGGTGTTATTGCCAGTACTTTGATTTTGGTGGGCTGTCACACAATTTGTTGGCTGTTGTGATGCTGTGACCATATTGTCCTCCTTTTGTGGCTTGTTTGTTTGTCCCTTTAATGTTGGCTCTTTAGTATCGAACTGTGTAAAGCAATAATTTTCTTTTACGCTGTGAATCTTGATCGACTTCGAAGAGGCATTAGTCTAGTCGGTAGGTGTGACAAGAGCCCTCGGCGACTTCCTTTCAGCAGTTTTTTGGGTAAAACTCTGAGAGTAAATCAAATTGCCAGGATAAAGTTAACACACACAACATAAATGGTGTGAGAAGCTGGTTCGTAATCCTGACTAAGAGGATAATTTATGGGCATTTATTTTTTTAAAAATGTGATTTTCAAGATGTGAACGTATTATTTATGGTCCATACGATTAATTTTTTAATATTTTTTTCAATAAATATAGCTAAGGAAAGGCTTAGCTTAGCTCCATAAAAAATAAATCACGTGAATAAATTTTTTTTAGAATAAATTTTTTGTATAAATTTTTACTTGTAGTTTAAAACGAAAAATAATTTGTTTCCAAACTACCGTCCCTTCTTTCCTTTCTTATGCCGAATCTCTACGTGTTCTATAATAAATTTCTTGATGCAATATCCTTACGTTTTAAAATAAAATACGAATAAAATGTATGGAAAAAAATTATTTATTAATATTTACATTGACAGCATTGTTGTAGTTGCAACATGTTGCCAGTACAAACAACCAACTAAGCAGGTGGCAGGCAATCGGTCTGAGAGGACTAAAAGTTTTTGTAGTCCAGTTTGGTATGTTTTATGGTAACATGCTGACATTAATTGACCACAACAATTTGCAAGTGTAGTAAATTATAATAAAATGGATGCGGTTCGGTATACTCTTTCTCTCTCTCCCTCTGACGCTCTTAAAGCACTTTGTTTATATTGCCTTTTTGCATTTTTATTTTATTATTTGTTGTTTTTTTTCACCATGTTTTTTGCATCTACGCGTGGTTATTTTGTCTGTTGCCTTATAATACACAGGTATTGGTTTTGAAACCTATGCCATCGTTTAACCGATTTTCTGTGTTGTAGCTGTCATTGTCATTGCCATCATCACGCTTGTTGTTGTTTATTTTAATTTTTAAACGTTTGCTCACTAGTTTGTTTCTTTTTTGAAGCATTTTTTAAATTTTTGTTTTTGAAATAATCGCTACACTCGATTAGTTTTGATAAAGAGGCCTCTTGTTTGATTATTACCATACGCTGTTTATTTCCTTACTTATTTGCAACTTCTAGAATCCTACTGTTGGTTGTTAATTGCTATTCTTTTGTTTTGAAGTCGCCGTAGAATAATATATAGTGTGTTATCTTATTAAACATGATCGGTGATCGGTCTTAACTTCAAGAGTTAGAAAACAAAAAAGTATTTGTGGATTATTTTCGAAACAAAACTATTCTAAAGTGATAGTTTAATAGATAGGATGAAGGAAGCTTATACCTCCAAAAGACCCATGAGCAAGATTTGGAAACTTAGATGCGCCACCACATACTGGCTTTACTGTTTACGTTTCGAAGATGGTGTACAAATACAAATACCAATGCCGACTGATAGACAAATTGTGCAGGTTGTCTGTTGTACTAGTCAGCAGTGCAGTCTGTGCAATTCTAATGTATTTTTTGCTCAAATAACTCCGATCTGATCTTATATTAAAGCAGTAGACTGATATGGCTTAATGTAAGGCTTAAATCTAGTGAATCCTGGCTCAACTCAAATTATTTATAAGCTGCGATAGGAGATTTTATTTCAGAATTCCATAAAGAGGCCTCTTGTTTGATTATCCGCCTGATGGAATCCTTATTAGTATTGTTACGAAAGTGAAAAAATCTAGATACTGATGTTTTGCTTTTAAATTGTTTAACATTAAAATTATAAACAAAAGGTACAAAAACAAAAACAAGTAAACAGAAATATACCAACAAAACACCAGCAGAAAAAAATATAAGCAAGTAAACAAAAATGCAACAACAAACACTGCAATGATAAATGTAAACAAAATGTACAAACAACAATAATGAACGTAAACGACGATGTTTACATTTATAGAGCATTCGAGAAGGCATATTCACGAACATTCGCCTTCAAGAACATTCATCAGAATGTTTACCCTGCCATATAAAAGACAATGCAAAGCAGGCGAGTGAGTTAGTGAAATTTAGTCAGTCTTGTGTCAAGACGGTGTACGTTTGAAGATCTTTGTTACAAAGATCTGTCGTATAATTGCTTAGTGATTCTTATTGCTTATGCAAAGGGTGTAAACAGAGGAATAACAAACAAAGCAACTGTTGTTGTTTACATAAAGTTGTGAATAACACAGTATTGTGCGAACAATAAAGAATTCTAATTAAAACTAAACACAAATTTATTTTTATATTTAATTGCAATATACGAGCTCATATTTTAAACGTTTTTGAAATGTAAAAACGTAACATTATTTATATACTGAGATAGGAGATTTTATTTCAAACATTAGTATTTCGTATAGGCTGACTAACCACTCAAATGACTTCTACAGTAGCTGAGGAGAATAAGCCAGTGCCCTTGCCATGAAGAAGAAGAGACAGCAATAACAACATTTATTAGAAAAACAGGGCTAGTAGTGAGTGAATCACTGCAATTAGCGCTGTGTTCTAAGAAATTACAACGAGATGACTACCTATTCTCGAAGGCTTGTATATTTAGCCAATTCCAGATAACATCTGCATTTTTCCCCACCAGGCGAAGTCTTCAAGGCTGCAAAATCTCAATATGCGCAAAGTGCACTGGTTTCTACAGCAGACCAACAGGTTTATTCTTTCGTTTTGGAGTCGCCGTAGCGCAGTATGTAGTGTGTTATCTTATTAAACGTGAGACCACAGTTGAAACCCCAGCTTAGACATTTTGAACAAAACAATATTTCTTCGGCTTCTTCCTCTCAGCAGTTTTCTGGCAAAACCTCTGAAAGCAGATAATGAAAAATTTCTTAAAAATTTGTCGTGCTGAGTCGACTTTAAACTGTAGATCCCACCGTATATGGATAAAATTAACACACACAACGTAAGTGGTATGAGAAGCAAGGTCGTTGTCCAGTTTGAAGAGTTGTAATGACCAATTATGTAAGTAATGTGTGTCACAGGATCAATTTCGATTAAAACTTCCAAGACCTCATGTATGGAGCGTTCAATAGTCGAGTTTGAATGACTGTCAAGTTTTTATTTTTTAATTTTTCCATTATTTTTGTATTGTCGTTGACAAGCTGTTGTTGGTTGTCTCGTTTGTATCTTTGAGCCAACCAACCAAAGTTGATGATATTGATGATGTTATTTTTATTATTGGTAATTTACATTGTTTTTGTTGTTGTTGTTTTTATAAATTTTATCATACTTTGTTCGGTCAGCCTGTGTTAATGAATTTTCCAACTTTTATTTTTTATTCATGCTATGTTATTAATACACCGCGTAATTTTCTTTAAACACGTTCAATTGGCTGCTGTTGACATCATGCAACAACATACATTGCTGCTGTTTTAATGAAATGACAACAGCAACAAAAAAGTGCTGATGACAAAACTGTCAACAAGGCACTTCAAAAGCAAAATGCCATTAGGAGCTATTGAGGTTTGTTTTTTAATTGTTATATGAGGATACAGATTTAAGGATTAAAACGGGCACGGTTTGGTAGCCAAGTAGGAAATTAGCTACCAATTGTTTTTTAAAGTGTGCCAGAAAAAAGAGGCTAAAGATTGATAATATATTGGAGAAGATTTTAATGTCGAGTGTGCTTAAAAGCTTACATAAAGGGCTTGATTTAAGGACGAAATTCTTTAAAATATTGTTGCATTTTTACCTTTTAAAAACGTTCCGAATATGAGTTCGTAGATTGCAAATAAAAATAAAAATGCATTTATGTTCAGTTTTATTTAAATTATTTATTGTTCGCCCAATTCCATGTGCCACTGTTCACAACTTAATGTAAACAACAACTATTTGCTTTGTTTGTTATTCTTCTTTACACACTTCTGCGTAAACACTAACAATTGGTCGTTAAATTTTGACAACGGAGATCTTCAAACCACGATTATTCTCTGCACACGCAACGCGTTTTCACACAAGACTGAATGAATTTTTACTGATCCCGTTGCCTACTTTGTCATGCCTTTTATATCGCAGGGTAAACAGTCTGATGAATGCTCTTGAAGGATAATGACTTTGCGAAATCTCTATAAATGTAGACATGTTGTTTACGTTATTGTTGTTTGTGTATTTTATTTACGTTTGTCCTTGCAGTGTTGTCATCGCCTGTTTGTTTACCTGTTTATCCCTTCTTTACACTGATGTTGTTTATGTCTGACAGTCTAAACTTCCCATCCTCGCCGACATAAACGGAATTATTTGAACTATGGGAACAACCAATAGAGGGCGCTGTAATATTAATTTAAGCTTTTGTAATGTAATGTAATTTTATCTAAGCTTTATGTTTTTAACTTTACGCTGTAATTGTGTTTAACTTAGGCCTAACTTAAATTTTTTTATTCTTCCTGTAACATCCAAAAGGATGCAATACTTTGGTTAAAAAATTCAATATTTTGTGTGATAATTTGGTATATACAGTGCTGGACACTTTTCTTAAAATGTACTTTTTCATTGTAAGAATTCGAAAAACAAAAACAATTTCTGAAGAATTCAACAGTTATTTAGGAGTTTTGTTTTAAAAATTCTGTTTGATGACAAACAAAAAAGAATTGCATAAAAATAACATTGTTCTAAAATTATAAAAAAAGTTTCCATTGTTTTGTCAATACCTCAAAATTGAATACTTTTACTTTTCTTTATAATTTTAGAAGAATGTTATTTTTATATAATTTTTTTGTTTCTTAATACATCAAACAGAATATGTAAAATAAAATTCCTAAATAATTTTTCAGTTTTTTCAGAAATTGTTTTTGTTTTTCGACTTCTAGCAATAGAAAAGTAAATTTCAAAAAAGTTTCCATTGAATTGTCCAGCACTGTATATTTAAATTATAAAACCTTTGTAAAATAATTTGTGATAAAATATAAAAAAATTTGTTAAATTAGAAGAAGGAAAAGAAAATTAAAAATTTGGAAAATCAAAGAGATTAAATGTGACTTGTGTTATTTTATCCAGTGAAATAAAAGCTACAAAATAAAATATGTATGTGTAAAGTGGCATTACATTCATCTCGACATTAACTTAAAGGTTTTTTTGTGTGGATTTGTTTGTTGGAACTTTTCTAATTTGGTTCCCTTTTTTGTAGTGTCCTGAGCAATGGCCTTTTATTTTGTGTGTTCTTCTCCCCCTTATACAGTCCACGGATTTAACAGATGTTGTTGTTATATTTTTGTTTACATGTAAACAAGTCCATAGTTTTTGTTTTTGTAGCTTTTGTTTAGCATTTTAATGTTAAAGGATGTAACACCATTTTCATTTTCATAACAATATTGAACTAAAGAAACCAAGGGGTAAATTTTCAGGGAGTTTCGAACTTTGACAACTGATAGCAGCCATTTTGTTGAAGTTACATCTGTCAAGTTACATGTCAGAGTCAAATTTTCAGAGATTTTATTTTAATTTTTTCCAAACTCTCCAATTCTCGTCTAGTCAGCATTTAACAACACAAGGCAGTTGTATGTTCGCTGAAAGGAGCAGTTGCTATTTGACCTGAATTTTTTCGTTGCTTGATGAATAGATCATCCCACTTGGACATGAAGACAAGCTAACTTTAGGTACATATTTAGAACTTACTTTAGGCATTGTACCTGTACCATTGTGCTTGTTACAACTACTACTCCTGCTTAACAGGAATTGATTTTTATATTTTCTAATGGGTTTCGTCACAGCCACAATAACAAATATTTTGCAAAAAATTTTATCATTCTATTAAACATATTTCGTTTATTGTCATTTATTAATAGAGCAAATGATGAGTGAAATTTATAAAAAAAACTAAATCATTTTTTCAATTTATTTTTGTGGTAATTTGATAAACACCATCACAATTGAATGAACAAACAATGGTTTGCGATAAAAAACCAGGATACATTTATTTGAAATCTTCTTTAGGATCAACAGATTTGAAATGGTAATGCAGAGTGCTTTAAACGATTTAAAGCTGAGGAACTGTACGGATAGATTTACAATAAAACGAAAAAATATCTGTCCTTGAAATCAACAGAAAGAGGACAAAATTTGCTATTTATGAACGTACATACATTATTGGTCATTACAATCCATCAGTTAAGATTACGACCTAGCTTCTCACACCACTTATGTTGCGTGTGTTAATTTTATTCATGAGTGGCGTTACCTACAGTTTAAAGTCGACTCCGAACGACAGACTTTTGAAAAATTTTTCATGGCAACACCCTCAGAATGTTTGCCAGAAATCTAATGAGAGACAGCCGCCGAAGAAATATTTTTGTTCATAATTCGTTTTGATGAAAATGTCTGACCAGGGGTTTGAACCGTGGCCTCACGTTTAATAAGATAACACTACATACTACGCTACGACGACTTCAAAATAAAAGAAAAACAAGTACAAACTAACAGTAGGATTCTAGAAGTTGTCACGTGCAAATAAGTAAGGAAATATCTCCAGAGAATAGTAAAACACTGTTGTACTATACGGGGTGAAAACGTAACAATAGCTTATGCAGAAAATAGTTCTGAATAACTTTGGGGACTCACACTAACAAGTACTACCGAAGTAGTTTACGACGAACAGTTTGAATAATGCTGCAAAATGTATTAGGATTTTGGAGCTTTGAAGACTTCGTCTGGTTGGAAATATGACAGAGGTTATTTGGAATGTTCTAAATATATAATCCTTCGAGAATAGGTAGTCATCTTGTCCTAATGTCTTAGAGCACAGCGCTAATATTAGAGATTCAGTTACTGCTAGCCCTGACTTTCAAATAAATGTTGTTATTGCTGCCTCTGCTTCTTCATGGCAAGGGCATTGACTTATTCTCCTCAGACTCAGCTACTACATTATGCATATGCAGCATTTTGATCGATGAATAAGTGCCAAAGCACTCTTACTAAAAACTCTGTTATTGAAGATAAGTATGGAAACCTTACTTACTTACACAATAGATCGTTAGAATCCTTTTTTTTTGCAAAAGAACAACATTTAGGGAATAGCCCCTACTAATGCGGTACAGACGGGCTTTTGTGTTAGTGTTTGTTAATATTTTTATATTGTAAGTGGCAGGAAAGACCTCTGCATGTAGTGGGTTCCACATACGGATAAAGAACGAATGCTGTCTGTAATGCAGTATACGATCCACTGACCATTCTGCCACAAACGGATGTGCCTCTGCGAGAAAGATGAGTGATACGTTTTCGGGAACAAGTTCCTTTATCTCCTTAGAGGAAAATACATAGTAGTAGCCATAGAACTGTGAAACACAAATCAGCATTACGAACTAGTTTCTCATACCAACCATGTTATGTGTGTTAACAGTTTCCTTCTACAAGAACAAAGACACACTCTGGCACTCCCATTTTTCCAAACACAACAGAAAAAATATTGCCTGTGTGCCACCTGGAATATTCTGCACAATCAATTTGAGGGCACAGTCATCTCACGTTGAGATTTAACCAGTTTGGACTTTCTCTTGTGGGGTGTTTTTAAGTCACAGGTAAAAACGAGAAATGCGTAACGAACTACAGCGGTACTTTAATAGGTAGTGTGTTGACTTATTAGACGTGAGGCTACGTCGGACATCTCCAACAAAAGTATTTCTTCATGCCACAAAATGCCAAAAAAAAAAAAATAATACCAGCCAAGCAATTAATATAGACGCCACAGAAAAGCCTCAAACTTTAGCAAAAGTGACCAACTATTTTCTTATATTTGTTAGAAATGAAAAGGGAAGAAAAGAACCGTAGTTTCAGTGTACTATTCACTTGTGTTGCAACACAAGTCATTATTCGTGTTGTCGCCGTAGTGTCGTAGATAGTCTCTTTGCTTTTTAGAGCCTGTGTTACAAGTCACAGCTAAGACAAATCGAAAACATCCAAATTTAAAAAAAAAATTTCCTTTGTCCAGTATTACTATTCAAAAATTTTCTGGCAAAAACTCTAGGTTAGGTTAGGTAAACGGTTAGCTTGCTGTTTGCAGACAACTTCACTAGGTGGCCTATATAGACCATTGTGGTATCCTGTGTGAGGTAAGCCCCCTTGTCATGATCTATTAGTGGAGGGCTTGAACCACCCCGAGGTTCGGATGAAACGTGCCAGTTCCCTTAGTGGCACGTTCGCCACCATGATCAGATCTTCAAATGTTTTGTCACCCAAAAAGCGATGACGTTTGTTTTAAAGTCCACGGCACTCAGATATAAGGTGTTGTATCAATTCTGATTCTTTCACAACATAGCAGCTCCTGTAGTAATCCGGGTGAGATTGACTGAGATTGTCAGCGAGATTGTCAATAGCACTGTGTGTTCCATTAGAATTAGAATTCAATTAGCACTCAAATAGGTCCTGCTGGACACTGCAGTTTAGCAATTCGGCAAACAGGTATGTTGGACGCAAAAACTCTAAAAGTGAAGAGAATTGTCATGAGAAGTTTCTGAAGAATCTTTCATAAGGAATCGATGTCAAGCTGTAGGTATCGTTACTCATGAATAAAATTGTCACTTACAACATGGGTGGTGTGATAAGCTAGGTTGTAATCACAACTAAAGGATTGTAATGACCGATCTAGTATGTAATGTTTCTCTTCACAAGAAATCAAAAGTAATTACGTACTGTATTGTAATTTCTAGGAATAGTCGACGTAGTCTAGTAGGTAGCCTGATTGCTGATTAAATGTGAGGCCACGGTTCAAACCCCAGGTCGAAACGAAATATAAAAAAATATTTCTTCGTTGACTGCCTCTCAGCAGATTTCTGGCAAAAACTCTGTACTCTCAAGTAAATAAAATTGCCATGAAAAGTTTCTCGAAAATCTGTCGTTCATTCTGCCGACTTTAGACTGTAAGTTCCGCCACTCATGTATAAAATTAACACACACTCCAAAAAAGGTTGTGGGAAGCTAGGTTGTAATCAGAGATCAGCAATGCATATTCAAAAAGATGAGAAGAATCGAATCATACTAATAATTTCTGATACTTATACTTATTCATACTTATTTTAACATCATTAAACCTCTACTCATATTCAAAATTTTAAGTACTCATCATATTCATACTTAACATCATCATACGTGTTGATGTTGTTGATTTCGACTCTCCATAACTCGAGTCACTCGAATCATTTATAAGTATTATATTTTTTATTTTTCTAAAGTTATCAATCTAAATGAATAGGCTTATGAATCAAACATATTTCGCATGGTATGAGTTTGATTCCAACGTTGTTCGCATCCTCATTGCAATCTGTACTTATAAATTAACGTTGTGGTGAGTACGAATAAATCAGAGGAGTTAAATTTCGATATTGTTGACTCACTTAAATTCAAAATTTCGTGAGTGTTTATGAGTAGCGAAAAAACCATTTATTGCTAACCTCTGTTTGTAATCCTGACTGAAGAGTTGTAATGACCAATTATGTATGAATGTATGTATGTATGTAGTCCTGTGTCTTATTTACGAAATAGTTTGGGTCAATGCTTGCATAAAAGCTACCAAAAATCTGCGTGCCTTTTTAAGTTTACGTTTTTAAATTTACCGTTAGTTTAAGTTCTCTGCCTATTAAATAAAAATTGGGTTGCCAAGTATCGGGTCCACCATCTAACGTTTTTTTTTCAACTAGTGCTTATTTCGTGAATGGTAACACTTAGCTCATGTCTGATGTGACAGAGAATTAGTTTTATCCTTCCGCTGAACGAATATGGTTATGTATACGCTTGAACAACGCTGGGAAATATTGCGACATTACTTTGAAAATCATGGTAATGTTGCAGAATGTGTGCGTAAATTGCGTACGGATTTTGGAAGAAGAGAAGCACCGTCAGCTCCGTATGTTCGTTATCTTGTGAAAAAGTGAAAGAAACTGGCATCCTCATCGATAAACCAAAGCGTGAAAAGCCAAAAACAGTGCGTACACCCGAGAATATTGCTGCTGTGGCAGAAAGTGTGCGTGAAGCGCCATCAAATTCACCATCGTTCTCAACAATTGAACATTTCGGAGACATCATTGAAACGAATTTTGTATAAAGACCTTGGTTTGACGCCATACAAAGTCCAATTGGTTCAGGAGTTGAAGCCAATTGACCATCCAATGCGTTTTCGCTTCGCTAAGTGGGCCTGCGATCGACTTACAGAAGATGCCGCTTTTGGCAAAAAAAATAATCTTTTCAGGTGAAGCTCATTTTGATCTTGGCCGGTATGTAAACAAGCAAAATTGTCGCATTTGGGGCACAGAAAACCCGCACGCATACATTGAAAAGCCACACCCAAAACGAGTCACTGCTTGGTGCGGATTTTGGTCCAGAGGCATAAGTGGGCCATTTTTTCTTCGAAAATGAGCAAGGAGTGGCCGTTACAGTCAATGACGATCGTTATCGGGCCATATTGAACGAATTTTTGTTCACAAAAATTGAAGAGGAGGATATTGGCAACATTTGGTTTAAAAATGACGGCGCTACGTGCCACACAGCCGATGCTCGATGTTTTGCGCCCTGTTTTTGAAGATCGCATTATCAGCCGCAGTGGTGATGTCGTTTGGCCACCTCGGAGCTGTGATTTTACACCTTTGGACTATTATTTGTAGGGTGCCGTCAAAGATAAGTGTTACGCCGGCAAGCCAGAGACAATTGACGCTTTAAAGGACAATATTCGTGAAGCCATTGGTGAAATACAGCTGCACACAATAGATAATGTGCTTAAAAACTGGACCGATCGTGTAGGCTACTGCATGGCCAGCCGATGCAGCCATCTGAATGAAATTATTTTCCATTATTAACCGGAAGTATTGAACTTTCAAATAAAAAAAGAAATTTGAGAAAATATTCAGTAGTTTTTTTAAAGCATTTTCAAAAAAAAAAGTTACTTGGCGGACCCTTTATATGAAATCAAATCTGATGAAAAAAAACAGTGTAATGAACAAATGAACTTCTGTTAAGACAGACATACTTGCCACATTTAACAAAAAACAATTCAAATTCATGCAGTTTGAGGTATGTGAGGTGAACAATATTTTAAACATACTTTCGTTTTATAAAGATACACATCAGAAAAGACCTGAAGAGAAGAAGTTCTCCACCAAAAATGGCAAACGAAGAAAAGCCAACACCAAAAAGAAAAACAAACAAAAGAATGTGGGAAATCAACAGAATACAGAGAAGTGAGACAAGAAACGGTAGACAGACACTAAGAAAACTTATGCAGTGATGGCAAGCATAACAGGCAGTCAAATCGAATATAGAAATAAGGTGTCGGTCGACTAAAGTCAATGTTGCCGTTTTAATGTCGTTTATAATTTTATTTATGCATCATGAAGTATCATATTGTGCTCGTAAGCCTCATGCTACAGGCAACAAAAAAATTTTTTGTTTGTTTTTTGTCTGCCTTTTTCAACGCTGCCGTTGCTGCAGCACCAAGCTAAGGCCTCATTCTTCACTTTCCACAAAATTTATATGCATTTCGGAGAACAGGTGGGACAACATTAAAGCGATGAAATAAAATTATATTTTGGTGTGTACGATACGCTTTCAACATCATTGTTTGCATAAACTGATATGATTATTTGAACAGCTTGCAAATGTGACAATGCCTGTGTTTCTTCTTTAGAATGTCTTCATATTCGTAGTCAGATAATATAGTTGTATGCTGTATTAAGTTTTAAATAAGATATCAACATACAATCAAACACATACACCGCGGTGTGTGTAGACCTTTTTTCTTTGACTGTGAAATATGAAAAGCTTAACAACAGCATTCTATTTCAAAAGCATTGTGCGCCATCGATTCTAGATACGTATTATTGATGGGTTGTTCCAGGAATTTTTAATTTTTCTGCAAAACCTTAAGAATATATTTCATGTGAAGCACCTCTAAATAACTGCACCTTAATAAACTGCGCCACATGTAAACTATATACATCACATCCAAATGTAAATCATCTCTAAGATCTTTCTCTCTGTAGCAGAAAGCGAGATATTTGGTCGTTATCATAACATGTGTACTTGAGAATTTCATTATTGAAGATAACAAACAAACTTAAGTCCTTGCGAACAGGGCAGACAGCAGAAAATTCGAATCAATTTTTACGTGTGATTGGCATACCCCTAACATTGCCTAGCAGATAATAACAATACCAAGAAGTTTGAGATTAGATTGTCAGTTTTCGTAGTCGAGCATAATTTACCATTTGCAGTTACAAACCATTTTTAAGGTTCGAATATAGCTACTAAGTTTACCCTAGGAAGACCAAAGGCAAGTGCCATTTTTTTCTTCGTACGACCAACACTCAGAGGAAGGCCTCTACTCATGCAGTCCATTGTGTTGGAACTAGGAAAATATGTTATGAGCAGGAGGAAAGAGGGAATAGTGTTTGGGGACACTTGATTTGTGATAGAAAACACCTCTGCAGAAAGGTAGTTCCACATGCAAACAGTCTGACTACAGAACAAATTTTGTCTGTAATGCATTGTGCGATCTACTGGCCCATCGAACGCAAACAGAGGTGCTCGCCGGGAAACACGAGTGTTACATGATTCTCGGGAACAAGTTTCCTTATTTCGCTCGAACAAAATCCGTTATAGTAGCAATAGAACAGTGAAACACATGCCGCATTGCAACCATGCTCAAATGAATCAATGGAGTTGGATACCCTATCGTCATTGACGAGAACCTTCGCCCTCTCCGTACGTGGTCAAGAAGTCTCAAAATGGAGTATTTCATTATCAGTCGGATATAATGGTACAAATACGAAGAAGCTGAGATGAAGTGAAATATTTCTCGCCCCGTCTTAAGAAGACAAGGCTCTGTTCGCTAGAACGAACAATACACTTCATTTCCATAACGTCAAGATCTGCTGACTACATAGTATTTACACCACCCATAGATATAGCATATGTGTCAATAAACAACACTGAAATAGGTTGTAAAAACCTTAGACAATTTTTTCCTAAAAATTGTATAAAACTCATCTATTTTTTGATAAAAAAAAAAAATATCAGCAATGAAAATAAGAAATGGTAATTTTTAATTTCCAGCATTGATTAAATTTATTAAGAAATATTAGTAATACCACATCCTTCAGCTAATGTAGAGAGAGTATTAAGCCAAGTTAATTTAAATTAAACTAAATTCCTTAAAAGTGTATTCATTAAAACTGAAACTAAATTCCTTAGAAGCAATGTTGTATAAATAGATCATTTAGGATTTGTTGTAACTGCTTCGACCTTAATATTGTATCCGATTTGATTAAAATATTTAATTCTAATAAATATAACTTTCACATACAAATTTATTATATAAAACTCCAGTTTATTAAGTTTATTTTTATAATTACTTGATAAAATAACTTGATAAAAATAACACGGTGCTACAGTGAAAATACACCCGAGTAACTAGATACATAGTCTAAGTTATTCACTGTGTTGATTAGAACTCAAAAATAATTGTTTTTATTTTTCTCGAACCCTATTTGACAAAAACGGTTTTTTGATCTTTTCATACAAAATTATTATATGTTTGAACCTATTTTAAAAATCAAAAGTTTTTTTTATAAAGGGAAGAGATTAGCCTTTAAAACAGTATACAGAAACATTTTGTTCAAACTAATATGTTATGAGTTTTGATAGGGTAAAATATTATTTTTTCTTATTTTTCATGTTCGGCCATTCTTAATTGCAAAATTTAATTAAAAAATATGAAATAATTGGTGACGTTCTGAAAGTGCATTATCTTTTGAAGAGATTGACACCTTTTTAAAATTGGACAAAAATTGCCGTAGTTATTTAATATTATGTATATGTATTTTGTCGCATAGTATAATTATTTTAAAAAACTTACAATATATTTACTTATTTTTCCTGAACGGCTTTGACGATTTGACGTTTTTTTTTCTAAGATTTGACGATTTATTTGTCTGGCAACTATGACTATAGGTACAATTTTTTCCCGCTGATTTTTATTAAATTGAAAAAGATTTTAAGGCGTAGTTAAAGGCATTTACAAATAAAAGTGTTTGAATGTTTTGAAAAAAAAACCTAGAAATTATTAGAAAACAAAAAACATAAAATACAGTGATGTATGTCGACTTGTTTCTTTGACTGTATGATCTTCACACATATTCAATAGAAATACGGGATATGCAGGACAAACCGGATACTGATAATACTGGTTATGAATTTGAATAATTCAGAACTTGTCCAGTACGACTACTTCTTTCTTTCCGTTATTAAAGCACAGGCTTTCATTTCAAGCGATGTTGACTAAAAAATGGGTTAAAGGTTAAGAAAATGGGTTGGAGATGAAACGCCCTGCAACATACAAAATTATTTTAGAATTTCGAAAATTAGGTTTAAGCTTGGGTTAGAGAGCGGGTACTTACCAATTGAGACAGAGGAGGTCCAGTTGACCCATTGTACAACGTCCTAAAGAGGATAGGATAATAGGCGAAATAGGGAAAAAGCAGAGCAAGAAGGAAAGGGAGAATAAGGAAGAGGAGGAATTACACAGGCTAACAAACACACAAGAGAGCGCGACTACATTATTGAAACCCTAGCACTTATCAACCAGCTCAAATTAATAATGAATCTATGGGGAGCCTTGATGTCGGCTCTCGATACAGAATTCAAACCCTCAATGAAGCCCCTGCCAAGGGTCTTCAACCTCAACCTACTAAGAGCTAGACAGTTACAGAGGAGGTGTTCGATAGTCTCCAACTCCTGCAAAAGTCCGGCTGGGATCTATTCCAGATCCTTGTCAGCGATCTAATCTCGCAGTGCCCCGTAATAAACCCAATAACTAATCTTAAGCTGGCCTTTTCCAAGCCCAGCGTCCAACCTGTTCTTATACCGTATAGACAGTGACATAGACACCTAGAAACATAACAACCCTATCCATTCCCCCAACGCCTCTGTTCATCCATTGATGAGGCCGTAGATTGGGGGATCAGGAACAAATATCACGTCACCCTCAGAAAATTAACCTAATCTAGCGAGAGCATTCGCCCTCTCATTACCGAGTATTCCGCTATAACCCGGAAACCAGAATAGAGGGATTCGGTCTAGTCCAAAAGTCCTAACGACTTCTTGCACTCGCGAACTACCCGTGATTTACACCAGGCCGACGTAATGGCCCTTAGGGCAGCCTGACTGTCAACGAAGATCATATAAGATTCCGAATCCGAAGTAGGCCTAGAAGCTATGGCCTCGATAGCCTTCAAGATTGCGAAGATCTCTGCCTGAAACAGTCATCCTTCAACCTGAAGTGAAGTGCAAGACCGAGTTCCCTACAGAAAACCCCAGTACTGGTACCTCCACCTAACTTAGATTCATCTGTGAAGATGGGTATACCCTTCTGCCCTGGAGTACAGCACCATTCCATAGTGCCCTATCCAGTATAAGTATTCTCAAACCAGGCAGGAACATAGCCTCAGGCACAACATAGTCGGTGGAATTTTCCGGAAGTTCATTCTTCTCCTCAGGAAAGACAACGTTCAGTACTCTGGAGTGTCTTATCGAGCGCTGTTTCCAGCAGCCCGATTCCCTCAGACGTATGTCACTACGCTCTAAACACTGCTTGCCATACAAATCAAGTATAGTCGGGCAGAGCATAGTGTCAAGAGCAGCCTGAGGGCAACTCTTCCTCACTCCAGTGATACTCAAGGAGGCAATTTCTTTCGAGAATTTTTGTAATCTTCTGTGCAGACTTATTCCTGTTCTGCAGCATTAAAAAAGAGTTTATGAATTCGTTTATTTGAAATATACGTTAACCTTGAACGAAATCCATAACGTTTGCCAATAAATTAAAACTAACCAGGTTTAATAATAAAACAAAAAGACATGAAATGAAATTAAAGAGTGAAAACGCCATCAGTGGCATACGCACAAAAATATCCTTTTTTTGAATTGTTGAGACCACACACAATACGACAGCAAGCAACAGAATTGTAACGCGAATACAACAATCTGTGAAGTACTCTGAGCAAATGTTGATTTTATTTAAATTGAATTCGAAACATATTTTGGTACTGGCCCTGTCAGTGTAATAAATCCTACTTTTTGAATTTCGATGCACAGCAGGAGCTACATGTTGAGTCTCTTCATTACGGATTAACAATGATGACGGCGCCAAGCCTCTTAAGCTTATACATTTACTGTTGCATTTGTTGCTGTTGCTTTTGTTGTGTTCCCCCCCCTTTTGCAGTAGGGAAAGTGAAATGAATGCCTCGTATATATGACAGTTTGTTTGTTTACCAACTAAATGACTGCCATCATCATCAGGCTTGTGATTCCTTTTGTTGCCTTTTTTCATTTAAATTTTTGGATTTTTTTTTCTGTGGAAATGTTTTATCATCATTTCAGTGCATAGGCCAAGGTATTCGCGTTTGTTATGTTGTTGTACAGCACGAATACACTCACGCAAGTATGAAATGAAGCTGTTGACGATATTTTAATTTCATTTTCTTTTCATTATGATTTCCTTTATTTCTGCCTCCTGATATTCTGTTGTTGTAAATTTAATGCCTTTTTTCGTATTCCATTGACTGTTGATTTCATTTCATTTTTGTAATCTCTTGAGCTGTAGATCCTGTGCCCTGTTTTTTTTTTCTTCTGTTATAATACTTTACCCCCGGTATGTAAAACATAATTAAAGCCTGTAATCAGTCTGAAATTTCTATAGCCATCCTCGCATATTAATTTGTATGGCATAAAATTTCGTTTTTGATTTTTTTTCTTGCAAGTCATAAAGGCATCGTATTTAAGAGTTTATTTTGATGATTGCCAAGGCATCGTGGCCAACATGATTCAATAGGAAGGATGGAATAACAAAAAGGCAACAAAAATTTGGGAAAACACATCTCTTAAGTCCCTTATTATTCCTAATACATATCGGATGATCATTAATTTAGAGTACCAACGTAAATCAGGCGTAGATTTTTCTATTGAACAAGCTGCACGCAAGACTAAAACCAAGAATCTACTTCCTTCAAACATGATGTGTAGACAGTCAAGCAACAATCAAAGCGCTGGAATCCAACCTCGTGAAATCAAAGGGCGTCAGTAATTGCGTGGACGCTCTACATCGTATACGTCGAGACAACACCTGCCCCAACTGGGTTCCAGGCCACTGTAGCATGGAGAGGAGAGGAAAGGCGAATGAACTGGTACAGAAGGTATTGGAGATGTCTAAGGAGAAGACGCCCCTACAAAAATATTTTTCAAAATTGGAAAAAGCAGGGTGGAATTCAACAAATCGTGTGTGTTTCAACATAACCGGTTGCCGAATTTCAAAGCTGCTTTGTTCAGCAGTGATCAGCAGGAAAACCAAAGCACTACTTGAGTTTGACGAAGAGAACGGTTAGCACTCTACTAGGGACTCTAACGCGACACTGCGCTATTGGCAATTTCACATGAGGTGAAAAGTAGTCTCTTTATCCTCCTCATACCCACAGCTTCACGGAATGTCTAGCATTTCGGCATTCTTGTCAAAAGGGCAGTGGACTGTAAGAATTGTCATTGTGCGATGGATAGCTATGCAATTTAAAGACTCAAGTGAGCCGATCTTCTTGCTGTCCATACCTATCCAGCAGAATCTAGCAATTTTACACGTACTCTCCTGCTACCAACGAGATTGAGCCTCCTCGTAAAATTAATGGACAGAATGCAAATTAATTGAAGCAATCGTAATATGCCGTAGATTACGAGCTCCGTATCAGCCCTGGCCAGCAAAGACATCCCTATGTCCTGGAACCCATGTAGAAGTTACTTTTAAATGATCTAAAATTTCTCTGGGAAACCATCGGCATTCATGAACAAGGACGGACGTTGAAAGTACGTTCGTTAGGGGCCTAATTGCAGCCTAGGTGTCCGAGTAAATAAAGAGATTTTCAGAGAAAATCCCTGCCACTGAACATGCATTGCGGCGCTTTTAAAATTGCTTTGACCTCTGCTTGAAAAACACTGCAACGATCAGAAACTTATAAGAAAGTTTGATATTAAGACCCTTAATAATGCAGCCCCAGCGCTGACCAATTTTTCTATGAGTTTGGTGGAGTTTGGTCAGTAGGGTGACTACGCTTACCCGTGGCGTCACAACGGGCTACTATGCGTGCTCAAGTGAGCTTTTGGTATCAAAACTACCACTACAACCTAACCTAACCTAAGGCCCTTAATAAATATTTCACAGACCATTCTTTCACTCATCTTTGAGTCATCAGTGTAAACTAGAAGGGTCCCATTGGAAATATCCGATTCTTCAGGCCAGAAGTCCCTTATTGGTATTCAAAAATCGAACGTTCTATTCAAAAAGTTATAAGGAATCATATAATCGACTCTAATATGCCTACGCCTTCCTTGAATAGCAGCATAGTCCAGTTTAGATTAGGATTTGACTGCATTGAATCTAACTGCCAATAGTCATGGCCACCTCATCAGCATTGCACTTTGCCGCTATACTCCTATCTTCCTTAATCTTGAATAAACCAAAATTTGCTTCAGAAATCCTCGGTATTCATGTACAAGGATATATGGAAGGAGACCTAAAAATTTAGGAGTTTTTTTTTGACCGCTGATTCGAGGATTTCGTTTTGAAAAATACACGAATTAAAAGTGCTACAAAGATCAAACTCTACACTGTATAATACGACAGTGTTTATACGTCGCAGTTTTTAATGTTTAAGTCTATCTTTCTTATCTTGTACTTCATCAATTTGCAGTGTGGCAACTTCTAGAAACCCTAAGACAATCTGTTATTGTGTTCTTTTGTTTTCCTTTCCAATCTTTCGAAACAAAGGAAAGTTCTAAACCGTAACTAAGTTTGTTTTTTAACAGAACAGATTGAAAAAAAAATTAAATTCAAAATTTCCCTATTTTGCCACAATTTGGCAACCCCTTTTACACAGTGATAAATAAATTGCATGTCTTTAGATCGTGTTTATTAAGACCTTCAGCTAAATATTTATCATTTTTATGCTGATTTCTTTAGTTTTTCTGAATGTTTTATAATGACACACACACACACACATGTCAGCACCATAAAATTGATATGTATTTTGCCAGGAGTTTCATATGTCCACAGTCGATTAACGCAAATAATTTTGTATCCATTAATCAGTAAATCATTTTGTTTTTTAATATTTTACCACGGGGATAAGATAAATGAATGGAAGAAGTCTGTGTAAATAAATGGTTCATCAGATGTATGGCATGTAATTAATACTCATCATTAATGATGGCAATTAAGACCAAAAATTTAATTTCATTTATTTACTAAGTTGCGGTAAAGCATATGCCAATAAAATTTGTGTGTGAAGTATATGTGGAAGCAGGTTTTATGGCATGTATCAGGAAAAAAAAGGAATTTATGATGGAAGGTTTTCTCAGTCAAAAGCGAAACAAATAAGTGCCATGAGGGATAACCGCATTTACAAGTTTTCGTTTAGTCAAGCGAACACAATCCTCGAAATTGGCAAGTGAGTAACCGAGACGATTAAGTCGCATTAGGGCGCTTTAACACGGTTTCGTTGGTTTGGCATTGGCGTTGAACGCCAAAGAAATATTTTTCTTCATACTTCGTTTTGTTTGGGATGTCTGACATGGGGTTTGAACCATGTGACTCGTGTCTAAGAAGCGAACACACTACCTACTGGACTACGACAAGCTAAAATTAGTTGCTTTCCCTAAGTGGAGCATATTTAAGCTCTTAAGCGTGGTACTTTTGGGGACATCGGCTTTATGAAAGTGGTTTTACAGCTCACAGTATATTATGTTTATGGTTGCCGTAGTCTAATTAGTAGCGTCTTGACTTATTACACTACGTATTGAGGATCCAATTTTGAGTGTGAAATTAAAGAAAAAATATAAAAAAATTACTTCTTTCTGTAACGCCCACAACAGCCTTTTTGAATAAACTAATGGTCGTGAACTAATTATCAAAGAGAAATCTGATCGCCCGTCCGAATAAATAACCGAATGCTACATTAATAATAGCAAATTAAGGTATTACACCTTGATAGACGCCAGAACTGGCAATTTCAGATTGAAAAAAATTTTATAAGGAAAAAAATAATGAATAAAAGCAAAAGCATTCAAAGTTTGGTGGTCTTGGAAACAATTATTTTTTAAAGTATTTAAATAAAAAAGGCATTTCGATTACGTGGTACGGAAGCGTGAAGAACACATCAATTGGCGACATTTAAATCCAAACTTGCTATCTACGTATCGCGATGTCTCTTTGCTAGAAGTTTATCTGAATACTTATCTCCATTATATGTTGAATTTAAATTAGATTTATTAAATGTGAAAATGTAAAAAAAATTTGTTGTACTCATACTACATCATAATTTTGCTTATAGGCCATTTACACTACAGCGAAATCTAGTAGATTAGATTTCAAATCTTGCTCAAAATCTAGATCGTTTACACTAGATTTATTTGACAGTAGCAAGATTTCATTTTAATAACAAAAGCAGCTGACTGAAATTTAAAAGAAAATAATAATATTTGCAAATTTAGTTTTATACCAAACAAAAATGAAAAATATAGGGCATTAAGCATATATATACATATAAGCATATAAATAGGTAATAATATATAAATATTAAACCGCACTTTAATACAGATTCGTCATGGGTCATTCTGGGAGCAAGATGTTCCTAATACTTCATACGATATGTTCATCGAAAAGCCGCCAAACTTTTCATTTGTTATACTTAACCTCTTCCAGGACGATTTTTTTATGGTGACAAAAAATGATAAAATTTTGTTTTCTTTTTAAATTAATTAATTTTATTTTAATAGGAATTCAGAAAACAAAAAACAATGAAAATTCACAAAAAGGAATAACGTCCACATTTGTGGTCACTGAGCGTTAATGGTAATTTATGTGTGATATGATTTCATACATTCCGGGCATATCAGGCATATATATTCTTAAAATTTCTTACAAATGTAGAGAGTTCGTCTTACACAATTTTTGTCGTGACATCCGGGGGTGATTTTTCAGTTCCTTGTATTTAGGATAATGACCCATACCATCCAGTCTAATTCCAGGATTCACTTTAGTCCAGCTTTTAGATTTTTTAGGTAGTGATGGTAAAACTTATTATATTAAATATAACTGTTACTATTTTTTTCAAATATTAACGGTTTCTTGATATAATCCACTAAAACAGATTGCCGAAGAATTATTTCACTTTTTTGTTTATTTATCTAACTATGGGTCGGAAATAATATCATCAGTGCAGACAAACGGTAAAATGTTTACTTCTGTTGTTGGAGGATTTGGTAGTCAATAACTTACTATAAAATTTTTGTTTTTTTATTATTATTATAATTATGATTATAAAAAATTAAACGTACACATATGTGGCCAAGGGCGTGAAGAGGTTAAAGTTTTGTTTTTAAATTGAAATGTCATTTTTTCCTGCCTAGCGTTGTATTTTTAAGTACCATTTGGCAAAACACATAGTTGCATTCCTATTTTTCTAGATTTTGAGTAGATTTTGCCGAAATCTACTAAATAAGTAGATTTTGTTTTGTATGGGAAATCTAGTTAAAATCAACTACATTTGGCTCGAAATCTCATAAGTACTAGATTTCGCTGTAGTGTAAATGGCCTATTAGATTCAATTTACACTCAAGTAATGGATGGGCCATCTATCGATTTAAATTTGAACCATCGGTTATTTCGAATCTAGCAATACTTATGTCGTTCCATTTTGTCACAAAATTCAGTATATTCCCTCCACTAAACGTAATGAATCGATTTACGTTTGAGAAACGTTGGAATTTATTTGGCCAACGAGTAACTGCACGATGATGTGGATGTTGAAAAAAAATCATCTTTTCGTAAGAAATACATTTTCATCTTGGTGGGTACGTTAACGAACAAAATTGCCGTATTTGGGACTCAGAAAACCCATACATTGTCTTACAGAAGCCAATGCACCCATAACAAGCGACTGTTCGGTGCGGATTATGGAGCGGAGGCATCATCATACTTTTTTGAAAATGAGGACGGCGCAATCATTACGGTATTTTCAATGGTATTGATGTGAACGATGTTTGATTTCAATAGGGTGATGCAACTTACCACACATTTCATGCTACAATCGATTTATTGCGTCAACGTTCGATGGCCGTTTAATTTGCCAAAATGCTGATGTAAATTGCCCACAAAAAAGCTGCGGTTTGATACTGTTGGAACATTTTATGTGGGGCGCCAATAGAGAAAAGTGTTATGCAGACAAACCAGAGACAATCTCGAAAAGGTGCACGAGTGCTGGTGCTGGAATAAATATTTAAATTTTTTGTCATTTCCTTGGAGGTAGAATCTGTAAGAAATATGCATAACACAAGCTGCACCTACATCTGTGTGCCTAGGCTCTTAAAAGGTTAGAAATTTTTTGTAGGTTTTATTTGAAAAAATAATGACAACAAGACTTTATTAACACACGAATTTTATTGTTATTATTTTACCTTGTAATTGAATTTAACAAGACCTACGGCAATCTATGATTTTTGCCTACCTATCAGTATATGTGCACATATGTATGCTATGTATGTATGTATACAAAACAAAAACTGTTGAAAACTTTTCTGTCATAAGACCATACGTTTATGCCAATAAAACAATAAATTTTGTTTTGTGATAGAGGTTTAGCATATTGAACGATGAATGAGGGTTTTGAGAGACGCCTGTCATTTGACTTGTCAGTGTTTCTGTTTTACTCGAACTGATTTATAAACATCTGGGGCAAAGGAATGTGGGTTGCTTAAGAAATAGTTCAAGGTAGACTTTCTTATGAGAAAAATTCAAATTTAAAAACAATTTGTATCGTTCAGTAATACTATTAATATCATATAATAGTCACCGTAGCGTAGTAGACAGACGCTGTGTGTGTTTAATAAAATTTCTCCTAGAACTGGGTACCATAAGCACAATTTCCACGTGTATAAGTTTCAAGTCCATTGCCCTTATTAAGGCAAAAATAACACAAACTTTGGCAAGCAATCTCAATTAAGTCTCCTAGAAAATTCAACGAAAAGTAGCTTTTGTTGTGCTTATAAATTTTTAAGTTTTTAAAATAAGTTTTGTGAATAGAGGCTCTGTTACTCGTAAAGCCACCAGAAACAGATTGAATATGTGTTGTAAACCATTGTTAACTTTGCATGAATGGAAGTGTTTTATATCACATGAGTTTAGCTGGTCCATATGGCGTTATTTGTTTAGAACAGCACCCTAAGATGGGTAATTTATGAAAAAGTTCTTATTTTACTCCAGACATTTACTGTGGTACTACGGATTTCATTTATAATATGTATGTAGGATATAAGGAAATTCGTATCTGTTTATGTTAAGTGTGATGCTTTATTTTGTTGTAAAGTACACTTTAGTTCAGATAATAAACTTTATTTAAGAAGCTTAAAGGCATTGTATGGAAAAGATCATGATTCAGTGGCAACAAAAATGATTACTACCGTATACATAGTACATACGGTGTTATGTATACACACATGATGCATGCACAAGAGATACAATGTCTCTACATGTTGATATACAGTGGAACTAAAACGTACTTTTCTTAGCATGCAGCCTAATGTCACAAATATTGTAAGAAACACATAAGAAACCAAAATCGATTGATAGTTCTTCACAAAATGTCACAATTACTGGCTAAATAAACCTCTGAGACGCTCTGGAAGACAATTTTTCCTTTGGTGATATGTTACTATTAGCACTCACCATTACGACGAAATTTTTTGAAATTTTAAAGGAATAAGAAAAAAACAAACCTCTATTCTCTGGTATTTGAATGACGCAGTTTCTCAAAAATCTGCCTGGTCCCGCTGCTCATATATTAAATTAACACACAAAACATAAGTGCTATGAGAAGATAGATCTTAACCAGAGAATCGAATCATGCTCATAATTTCTGATACTCATACGCATTCATTCAAAGTTTGAAGTACTCATCATATTCATACTTAACAACACGTATGATGTTGGCGATTTCGACTCTCCATGACAACATTTATAAGAATCACAAAATAAGTATGATAGGCATATGACCACTAAAATATCGAATCATTTATAAGTATTATAAGTATTTTTCTAAAGTTATGAATCTGAATGAGCAGGCTTATGAATCAAACATATTTTGAATGGTATGATTTTGATGTCAATGTTGTACTCATACTTATTGCAACTTGTACTTTTAAATCAACGTTGTAGTGAGTATGAATGAATCAGAATAATTAAATTTCAGTATTGTTGATTCACTTACATTAAAAATTTCATGAGTAGCGAAAAAACGAATCATTGCTGATTTCTGGTCGAAACCCTGATTAATAGGTTGTAATGACCCACTGTAATCACTTAAAAAGCATATGGCCACTCTATTCACCACAGCTCATCATTTTATCTGCGGTATTCATTTGCTAGAGTATATGAATACATAGAATTACGTTACTTATGCTTACTATAGTTGTCTGCTTGCAAATTATGACATAATAATCGTACAATAGGATGTGTATGTACAATAAGGATGTGTATTACTCCTACAATAGCGATATTCACCCACATACACTCCCGTACTTGTATGTGTAACGTAAGCAAATATGGATTTAAGCCACTGAGCCTTCAATTCCAAAAAAACGACATCCCTTAGAGTGGCTTAATTAATTTTTTTCTTTATTTCTAAAAGGTTTAGAAAATATTTACAAAGGAAATTTGAAAATTAAAATTTAAAAGATTTTAAAGGGGAAATATAGAGATTGTGTGTGTGTGCTATATACAGTAACATATACGAGTACAGTTAAGAAGCGTTTAAAAATGAATGCCGCAAAATAGACAATTAGGAAGAGCTGTGACTTATGTATGTATGTATTTATTATTCTACTAATAAAAGCAACAACCTTTAGTGAAGTGTATCTCATGTTAAAGTGTACAATTTATTAGAATTGGATTTTGGGTCTTTCATTAAAAGCTTTCTATTTTTAGTGTGTGTGAAAAATATTTTTTTTCTATTTTTGTTTATTTATCGTCCTATTAACTTTAATATGTGAGGAACATAACATCGTTCAAATGTCCGCCACGGCTACTCTAGACGGAGTGAATCCCAAATGTTAAATTTTCTATAACTATTCAGTCTGATTTTGACCGATGTTTGTGGGTTATCTCAGCTTTGATGAATGTCGTCTGTAGTTTATTCAGAGAAACTTGCTGTCTTATGAAAAACCTGCAAGAAAAACTTTATTGGTGTCAAATCGCACTATCTCGGTGGCATACATACATACATACATACATACATACATACATTCATACATACATACATACGATCATTACAAACCTTTAGTCAATATTACAACTTAGCTTCCCATAACACTTATGTTGTGTGTGTTAATTTGACACATGAGTGTGGCGGGACCTTCAGTTTAAAGTCGACTCCGAAAGACCGATTTCTTCTCTTCCACTTCAGATGCCGCTCGTGCAGAATATCCCATATGGCATTAACCGTTCACATGTTGTTTGTCTCCAGATCATCCAATTTGGGGCAAAAGTAGTTGATAATTATCGGACTATAGTGCTCGTGGTTGACAAGGATGATCGGGCTAACGTCGTTCGTAGGGCTAGGTGAACGGATGGCTCTCTCAAGCTCAAACTCAATATCACACAGTGACTTTTTTGGTATGCATTGGACGCCCTTGGACAACATGTTTGATTTTGTTTGTTCAAGCACTCATTGAGCCCGAAATGGGCCTTATCGTTGAAGATGATTATTCGATGAAATTTAAGGTCAATTGCCAACTGCTCCAGAACCCATGCATACATAAATACATACATAGTTAGTCATTACAACCCTCCAGAGAAGATTACGACCTAGATTCTTACACCATTTATGTTGTGTATGTTAATTTTCGACTCCGAATTACAGACTTTTAAGAAAGTTTTCATGTCAATTTTATTTTTACTTTCAGAAGTTTTGCCAGAAATCTGTTGAGAGAAAGTCACCAAAGAAATATTTTTTCAAATTTCGTTTTGTTGGAGATGTCTGACGTGAAACGTGTCCTCACGTCTAATAAGCCAACACAATTACGGCGACTTCATTGGCGCCTTACGACTAATTTTATTGGTCAAAAATTTACGTGATCGAATAGTCCCTATAATTCTAATTCTCTGCGGACATATGCCTCTGAGATGCATTAATACCTCACAGGCATTCCAACAATGTGTCCTGATAATTCCTTCTCATTGTCAGGGAATCTACATTCGAAGCGATCACCATTGCAAACAAGTGTACTCTGGAGTTGCCAACTTCTCTAGAACCCATTCAGTAAACACAAATTACCCTGTAATTTGGTAAAACAGACTGAATAAATTACAGCTAATTTGACAGATTTAGATATCGTCAGGATATGTGTAGAGACCTGTAAGATTCATGTTATTAAGCCAATATCTCTTAAACACTATCAAAGCTTTTCTATGTTTTGTAAAATTGTCACTTTTATTGTGTTTGACGTCCTTCAACAAGATTGCCCATATTCATGGCTATTAGGGGTCGTAAATATTTCAATAAAAATGTAAATTAACTGAACAAACGATTTCATGCTAAAATAGCAGCGACATTTCTAGGTATATAGCAATGGAAACACAAAGTAATTTATGCCGTTCCACTTGAAACACAACCAACAACTGTTAAGTGACCCAACCAAGTCTTTAAGCAGAAGACTTTATGACACTACGAGTGATATGTGTATGTATGTATGTATGTACATATATTGTATTCTCTTGTATGGCCTTGGGATTTATAAAGAGTTTTATGTTCGTAAAGCTAAATGAAGGTTTTTCTCCCTGTTTATTTCCTCTATAAAGCAGTCCCTGTGTGTAGAGCAGCGGAAAACGCGGAAACGCTGTCTTACTTGCTGGCTAATTTCTTATCATTGCAGGAAATAGATTTCGTATTTCGAAATAATGAAATAATGTTTCGAAGTTTTCTTATTTACTTACTTTTATTTGCGAGTAATGCACCCCCCAGTTGAGAAATTTCTCTGGCATAAGTTATTGCCATCTTGGGGTCAGTTATTTATGCTAATTTCCATTCATTCTTGAAACTACTGGAGACCGAAAATTCAAAACAAAAAAAATTTACAAAAACAACAACAATAAGAACAGTAAAAGAAATCAAACACTAAGAAATTTAATTAAAAGTGAGGTTAAGAACGCTCTTTTATTTTTCCCCACAAGTTATATTTCATGGCATTTTTCCTACTGCCATATGATAACAGACTTTTTGGTCTGTAAGGGTAATTTAGAAGTTCGGCAATCACAAAATCACCATACAGTTCATGTATTAATTTTCAAGATGGCCATTCAAATGTCGTTTATCTTTAAGCCTGGTAGACTTTAAGCCTGGTAAACTTAGAGAGTGTGATTAATTGCTCAGATAAACCAACAAATGTTGCCTTTAATGGTTTTTCCTTTTCATTTTTCTATATTTTCTATATTTGTCCTTTCTTGTTTGCATTGTAATGGCCATACAACTGCCAACAAGTAGGATTTCATTTCAGTTCTTTATGCCACATACAATTCCATCGGCTTTTTTTCTATTTTTCAGAGAATTCTTTGTGCAATTGAAGCCACATTTAACCCATTTCGCTCCGAGATTAAATTTTATTTTTTTGTTTCAGAAGAAAAATACTTTTTTAGGGTAATTAGGACCTACTGATGTCAAAAATCAGCTCAAAAAATTTTTCCGAGTTTTCATTTTCGGATAAGCGCCAGAGTTCGAAATTTCGAACAGACAAGTTTACACATATGTGAAGGCACGCATGTGCATGTAAATCATACTTTTTATATTTTATAAAACGGTTACACATATTGGCAGTAATTCCTCATAATTATCTTTTTAATTTCATTTTGTTTATTATTTTTAAAAATTAATTTAAAAAGTGTCCAAAAATGTCCAAAAAAATTTGCCCTTAGCATCGGGTGGGAGGAAGATATTTTACGGGGGATTTTTTTATTTTCCTAAAGTTGAGACTTAATACCAAAACCCAAAATTTTTTTAAATTTTACCTTTTTCATACATAAATATTTTTTGAAAAAAGGAGATTTTTACTGTTCGAAAAATCGAACAGCGGAGCGAAATGGGTTAATAGGAAACTTGGTAGCAATGTTTAAAAAAATGTAGTACAGTTTAAAACTTGTGTGGTAATAAAGATCATGATTGGCAAGAAGAATTAACAAAAAGAAAAGAAAAAATTTTTCTTTGTAATATGCAAATCAGCAATGAGTATCATACTCATAATTTCTAATACTTATACGCATTTATACTTAATTTAATATCAAGGAACCTCCACTCATATTCAAAGTTTGAAGTATTCATCATATTCATACTTAACAACACGTATGATGTTGTTGATTTTGACTCTACATAACTCAACGTATACACGAAGCACAAAATATGTATGAATCGCGTACGAACACTAAAATACTCACTAAAAGGTTGTGTGTTTGCTCTGCTTGCTGCTCTGTCTTTTTTGCTTATTTTGTAAATGCAACAACAACTAAAACTGTAAATGAATGTTGGCGAATGATTCGAATCATTCGAATCATTTATAAGTATTATAAGAGTATTTTTCTAAAGTTATGAATCCAAATGAGTAGGCTTATGAATCAAACATATTTCGAATGGTATGAGTTTGATGTCGACGTTGTGCATAAATTCATTGCAACGTTGTAGTATGAATGCATAAGAATAGTTAATTTCAATATTGTTGACTCACTGTTATTCAAAATTACAGGAGTGCTTCTGAGTAGCGAAAAAACGATTCATTGCTGATCTCTGATATGCACGTGAGTGCATTGAAAAACTGAGATTATCATTGAAATATATCAGGTTCCCATACAGGAACTTCCAAACTTTCATAATTAATAACGGCCATCTAGTTGAAGCGACGTCTCCCAAATTAGTTTATTCAGCCTATTTTGTTAACTCACCATACGCAACGAAATGAGTTCGCTGAATGGCATCTGACACAAACGTAATTGGTCACTACAACCGTTTAGTCGGGACTACAACCTAGCTTCTCACACCACATATGCTCTGTGTGCTAATTTTATCCATGAGTGGCGCGACCTACAGTTTAAAGTCGACTCCGAACAACAGATTTTTGAAAAACTTTTCATGGGAATTTTAATTACTCGTAGAATGTGTGTCAGAAATCTGCGGAGAAGAAGTCACCGAAGAAATTTCTTTTCATATTTCTTTTTGTTCAAAATGTCTAACCTGGGGTTATAACCGTGGGCTCACGTCTAATAAGCCAACATACTACCTACGTGCCCTCACGTTTAATAAACCAACACACTAGCTGCTAAACTGCGGCGAAATCTGATCTTAATTTTCATTGAAAAATCTATTGAAGAAAGGCCTCTGGAGTAGTCAGGAACGGCCTCGAATATTCATTGAAAAATATTCATCATTTCTATATGAATGGGTAGGTTAGATTAGGTTAGTGTGATAGCTTTGATCATGATCCAGGATAGGTTGGCGTCTCTGAAGAATTTCCGCGCGATGGCCAGCTTGAAAGAGACAAGTGGCATTCCCAAGTTGGTTGAAGAATATTCCCGAAGTAGTGCACCAGCTCTGATGCACTCGTCGGCTCTGGTATGAGTGAGTACGTTAATAAACAAAATTGTCGTATTGAGAACGATTCCCATCCCCATGAGATCCAAAAGCGTCCAATGCATTTCGAAAAAGGCACTGTTTGATGTGGATGTTCTGTCCATATTTCTGTGAGAATGTTGGTGGGGCCATCACTTTCTATGCTGAGTACTGTAGATCAATGATTACCAATTTCTTTTAGCTTGTCATATGGTTTCAACAAAACGACGCTACATCTCACACAGTTCATGCTTAATTGGATATTTTGCAAAAGCGATTAGAGGGCATGGCCAACTCTAATGGTGGTGGTGTAGACTGGCCATGAAGATCACGCGTTTTGATCTCGTTAGACTATTTCTTGTGACGTTTTCTTAAGCTACAAGTGTAAGCGAATAAGCCACTATATAACCCATGTCGTCGGTCACATTAAGCCCGATTTATATGATAGATCCATAGAAAACAGGACATTTCGAATGCACTCTATCCAGAGAAGTCATTGCAGATATTTGAACGTCATGAATATGTATGTCTTCTAAACAAATAAAAAATATCGATGGTATCTCACACACACTTAATTTTATTTAAATGTAAATATAGGAAGCTTTAACAGCAAAATTTACGATGACCCGTGTAGGATTGAAAAATTTAAAGTGTAAGGATGAATACGTCTTTTCTTCTTAAAATGTATACCCTAGTATACATAGAAAACTGGAATACAGAAATGAAGGCCTATCATGTTCTTACGAAAAGGAAAAATCTAGAACATAGCTTTTACATCGCTTAATATTAAAATTATACAGTAATCCTTCAATTTACGTCGCCTCGATTAACGTTGTTTCGATTTACGCCGTCAAATTGTCTGTTCCCTCTAACTTTAATTTGCGTCGTCATTCGATTTACGTCGCATTTTTTTGTAACCAACTGCGAATTAAATCGAGGGATTACTGTAAACGAAACCTACAAAAACAAAACAATAAACTTGTTTAAAAATTATCCCACTGCATATTATTACAACAAACACCAGCATAAAAAAATTGTAAACAAGTCAACAAAAATACAACCACAAACACTGCAAGAATAAATGTAAACAAAATACACAGACAACAATAATGAAACAAGAACGATGTTTACATTTATAGAGCTCTCGCGAAGTTGAAGCCACGAACATTCGCCTACAAGAACATTCATCAGACTGTTTAACCTGCAATATAAAAGGCAAGGCAAAGCAGACGAGTGAGTTAGTAAAAGTTATACGGTGTGTTTGAAGAGAATAATCGGGGTTTGAAGATCTCCGTTACAAAGATCTGTTGAACAATTGAGTAGTAATTGTTATTGTTTACGCAAAAGAGTGTAAATAAGAATAACAAACAAAGCAATTGTTGTTATTTACATCAAGTTGTGAACAGTGTCACAAATAATTGGGCGAACAAAAAGGAATTTAATTAAAACTAAACACATTTTTATTTTTATTTTATTTGCAATCTATCAGCTCATAATTAAAACGTTTTTAAAAGGTAAAAACGTAACAATATTGTTGACTTCCTTTAACATCATTCATACGCCTCTCTTACAACATTTACCTCACCTTTTTGTCTCTAACTGTTCGTGCATCAGTATTTGGTATGTTCGTCGTTAAAAATATGAAATCATTTAATTTTCTGTCGAAACTAATTTCTGTTTTTCTGATAACTGAAATGAAAAAGGATTTAGTATGATGACTATACCAGGTATTTGAAAAATAAAATTTTTTCATTCATATTTTATAAAAAAATTCTATGAAAAATGTTGTCCATACGCCTACAGCCATTTATCATCATTGTCAAAATGGCTTAAAATGACGGTTCTTATACACACAAACACAGTTTCGAATGACCGTTATAAGCTATATTACAATGTTATCATAATTCATAAACCACTTACACACACGCACACACACACACATTTGCAAATTTAATATTTGCATGCAGCATGCAGCACAAAGTTAATGATGTTGTTGTTTTATAATTTCGGTTGAGTGTATATCAACCAGCTTGTTGCCCTGGTAGCCGACGCTGCATTGCGTGGTTAACAATATTTAGCTTTGCAGTGGCCTATGAATGCTGTCTTAACAACTTAACTGCGTGCTGTTGATTCTTTTCTTTCTGTTTTTGTTTTTGTGTGAATAAATTTTACAAGTAATTTGAAATAAATTGTGTTAAAAGGAGTTTCAATTGTGCAAGAGCTTATGTTATGACCGTTAAAGTGAATGCAGTTTTGCCTTAATGAAGACGTTTACTTATGGTGGGAAATTGTAAAAGCAAAATTCTTCTACAAAAATATTAATACTGTTAGGAAAATTTAAAATTTAAATAATTTTACATCTCTGAACATTAAAATTATAAATAAAAGCTACAAAAAGAAAACAATGCAGTAACCAAACCTGTTTGCAAATTATCGTACTGCTTAATATAACAACAAACACCAGCATAAAAAAATGGTAAACAAGTAAACAAAAATATACACACAACACTACAATAATAAATGTAAACAACGATGCTTACAACGGTGTTTACATTTGTAGAGATTTCGAATAGGCGTTTGCCTTCAAGACCATTCATCAGACTGTTTACTTTACCATATAAAAGGCAAGGCAAAGCAGGCGACGGAGTTAGTGAAGTTCAGTCAGTTTTGAGTGACGATGCGGTGCATTTGAAGAAAGTAATCGGGGTTTGAAAATCTCCGTTACTAAGGTCTGTCGAATAATTGTTTATTGATTGTTATTGCTTATGCAAAAGGTATACAAAGAGGAATAACAAAGAAAAGCAATTGTTGTTGTTTACATCAAATTGTGAACAGCGGCACACAAAATTGTGCGAATAATAAAGAACACAAAATTTATTTTTATTTTATTTGCAATCTACGAGCTCATATTTTAAATGTTTTTAAAAGGTAAAAGCTTAACAATACCTTGGCATGTTGATCTATATGATGGCCAGTTTCTATTTTAAACATAGATTTTGTTTCCTAAGAACGCTAGAAATGAAAAGAACAGGAATAATAAGTAAGGTCTTTTATTCGGGACCAGATAACAAGCAATCACGAATTAAGATCTGTACAATCAAACATTTCCTGATGTGCCCAAATATTGGACCCAAAACAGTACAGTGTTAGCATAGCTGAATTGGGTGCCGTTGTAATACTAATAGTACCTATTCCGTCGACCGGATTATTTTATGATGGTGTGGATCTAATCTAACAAAAATAAATTCTGGGTGCCAAAGAATCCTATGCCTCATTACAGCTTCTGCAGAAGTCGATATGAAGTATTTCCAGCATCAGGACATATGCAAACAAGGGGACAGTATCCCATTATAACTGACATGATGGACTGTGATTAAGTTTACTCCGAACATTTCTTGTTTAAACTCAACTGTCTTTTGAGATAAGTTTGGATTAGAATGTCCATATAACTTGTGAACTCATTTGAAATTTTCTGTTGTATCAGCTCTTGCAAGTGCAGCAAGTTGTTGTTACACTCAGTGTCACCATGTTCAAGAACCCACACAACCCTCGCCAGTAATAGTGCACGATACACAATTTCTTCTTTTTATGGTGCTGAATCAGCAATTTTTTCATGCAAAACTGACTTACTCTCAGCATCAGCTTGTAAGATAAGCCATTCTACCTTTTTGGTGTCCAATAATTTTACAAGTTTTCCTAGAGTTTGACACCAATCAGCATTTCTGTAAAAACAATACACTTTCCAACAACAGATATGTCTTTCAAAAGAGAAATCGAGTTTTATGTTGCAGTTCCTTTGTTCTGCTGTAGTGCTGTAAGTGAATAATTGTTGATGGATACTGGAATTCTCTCCTAATATTCCTGTGGGTTAATCAAGTAATTTGAACACGATATTTATTATCACCTTTGGCTCTCATGCCAGGAAGTTCAATTTGTATTATTGCCGTGCAGAGATTCTAGAGTATTTCCATCTTACGATCCATTGTACATGTCTATACAGGGTCTCCCTATGCTGTATCTCCCCAAACCCGTTTACCAGGCAAACTTTAGGCTGATGATGTCAGAAAGGATAACTTCTCTGCCTAGCCATTGATGAGCACCCAAATGTTTCCTTCTGAAATGTTAACGCTGCACGTTTTTCAAGCTGTATAGTCTGATACAAAACTAGAATTTCTTTCTCTTGTAAGTAATCAGCAAAGGTAAAGATGTCTTAAGCGGATCCAAATTAAGAAGAGTCTTCGCCTTTCTACACCTTCCCTTTAGCCTCGAATTCACCAACACATCTGCTTGTTCATAAGCATTTATTGCCACCTAACCTAAACCAAGTACTCGTAGGGCAGTCTGACTGTCAGATACTTTTGATATGTCCCAACCTGTGCAATTCCTATTTCAGTTGAACTACACAGATCCTTGGATTGCTTAGACTACCGCTTGGAAGATACCCACGAGTTTCACCTTGGCCATCGAATATTTCACTTGTTGTTACCTTCAGTGTCACCATGTTCAAGGACCCACACAAGGCAATCGTTGCATTTTTAGTTATCCCTTCTTTAGACAATATTAGGCCTTCTTGGAGAATCCGTAGATTATGGATTTAATGTCTTTCGCTAAAAATATGTATTTATCCTTACCATATATATTTTTTTACAGCGACAATCATTTTAGACACTATTTAAGCCAGCATTGATTAGTGCGAGGTACAATCTACGGTTCAGCTGTTCCGAAAAGTTTCCACATCCGATTTCTTTTTCGCCTAGTCTGAATCGGTTCGTGAAACTTGAATGAGGTTCTCGGGGAAAGTAATATTTTGACAAGACTATAGCTTCTTCTAAATAATTTAAAGCTACTACCTTGATATTAGGGGTACAAATTCCAACGCTGTAAAAATGTAGACCTACTTAAGTATACGTCACTGTCTAATATAATCCATTAAAATTATAAAATTTTCCTGTTGTATTCGTATAATTTTTGTCTTATATTCTACGGTTATATTAGAACAAAACCTTTTGATTTTTATATGAAATTGTTTTTCCTTGCAAATCATCATCACATAAAATATTAGAAAACCGTGAAACCGAATGATGTTGCCATTCGTTGTACGATTTCTTGTTTAATAGAAAATGATTAACGAGTACGATTTATAAAATTGATAGTTTTGTGGCAAATGGATTCAATTTTAAAAGATTCAACACGTATATAAATAAATAACAACACCAATCCAAGACTAACTGAATTTGAAAATCTCTGAGAGATTTTCTATGTTTTTTCTTTGCAAAAATTGTTCGTAATGGAGCCATGCCTACAAGAGTTTTTTTTGGATAACTTTGATTTTAGATTTTATACTTCCTTTTAGTTTTTATACTTCCTAAGCCACGTGGTTTAATTTCGTTCAACTTATAAAAACATATTTCAAACTCTACAATGCATTGAATACTCGAAATGATTCATACGTTTGTATATAAATGTACGTCTGCTTGGGAAAAATTTATTGTTTGTTTTCGTTAGGATTTCATGTGTAAATTGTGTTGGCATGAATTCCACACACGTTTCTTTCTACAATTTGCACAATCGTTGCAATTTTCATTACCTTAACATGTGTTTTATTGGCATGATTATGGCCGTAAAAGTAAATGGAAATACATATTTTAAATGGCTTTAGGCGGTTATACATACGTACATAATTGGTCATGAGACCCGTTCAGTTAGGATTACGACCTAGCTTCTCACATCACTTATGTTGTGTGTGTTAATTTTATACACGAGTGGCGTTACACACAGCTTGAAGTCGAATCCGAAACATAGATTTTTGAGAAATTTTTCATAGTAATTTCTGACTAATTCCCAGAGTTTTTGTCAGAGGCTAACTATTATTGCTTCTTTGCACACTTTAGCGCTTACCCTCATTTGGGGTTATGGTCACGGGAGCGTTTCAAGTGACAATAAGGCCAATACACCTGCAAAAGCTAGCTTCACGGGAAATTAAAATAAATTCCTACATAATATTGGTAATCCTCTGTAAAGAGACAAACAAATCGGCTCACAAGAACTCCATTCATTGGCAAAGGTAAGTGGGTTCATTTACTTCCAGAGACACCAGATAGATCTGGTCGGACATAGATATATGTAGAAGTGAATTTGCATTGAACCTAACAAGATTACTTCTATGGAACTTTATAGAATATATATATAGTGTCTTGGTCACACTTATCCACTGTTGTGTGTTGGTTACGTTTGTGCTACCTAAAAATGCATTTTGATACGTTCCTCAATAATATAAACAAAACTGTCAATGACCAATGGCACGAGGTATCAAATTGCATTATAAAAATTTTCAGTACGTAATAATTGTAAAGTAACAAAATGCTGACCATGCACACTCTAAGTTAAGTAAAAACTAAATTAGGTCATAAGTATTATGTAAAGAAATTAGACTTAAGTAAAAAAAACTAAATTAGGTCATAAGTATTAATATGTAAGAAATTAGACTTAAGAAATGTATATAAATAGCTGTAAGTTGATTGATAGAATTAGAATAAAAATAATGATCAAAACGGCTTCATAGCTGAAAAATATTTGATTTTTATTCTCACCCAAACTGCGGCTTATTAGCCATAATCAAACGGCGTTCTCGCCTTAATAATAAGCAAAACCGAACAAACACAAAACTGACTGAATCTAAAATACGTAGACATGCATTACATTCATTACATGGCGATCCTGTCATATCATTGTGGCAATCATTACAAGTGCTAACTTGTAGGTGCTTAAGCCTGGAGACTGGGAATACCTCATAACGCCTTTTGCAGAAGTTCAAACGATAAGGAGAAAGAGGAGACCACATAAAATCTTCTCCGTCATTGTCTAGCGTTTGAGAACCTGAAGACTAGAATTTTTGAACCCCCAGAATTATGTGACAAAACATATCATGTAGGTGCCGCTGTCTAGTAGGTAGTGTGTTGTCTTATTAGACGTGAGGCCACACGGTTTAAACCCCATGTCAGACATCTACAACAGAACAAGAAATGTGAAAAAATATTTCTCAGGGCTGCTTCCTGTCAGCAGATTTCTGGCAAAAACTCTGAATACAAAATAAAATTGCTATGAAAAGTTTCTAAAAAACAAAATTTGTCGTTCGAAGTTGATTTTAAACTGTAGCTACCGCCACTCGTGTCTAAAATTAGTCGTAATCCTGACGACAGGGTTATAATGACCAATTCTGTATGTATCAGAGATCAGTAATGAATCGTTTTTTCAATATTCATAAGCACTCACGAAATATTGAATATAAATGAGTCCACAATATTGAAATTTAACTACGTTGATTTATAAGTACAGGTACAACATTGACATAAAACTCTTACCATTCGAAATATTTTGGTGTTCTTACGCAAATCATACTTATTTTGCGATTCTTGTATATGCTGAGCCACGGAGAGTCGAAATCAAAAACATCATACGTGTTGTTAAGTATGAGTATGATGAGTACTTCAAACTTTGAATATGAGTAGTATGAGTATAGTATTAAAATAAGTATGAATGCGTATAAGTATCAAAAATTATGAGTATTATTCGATTCTACCCATCTTTTTGAATACACATTGCTGATCTCTGGTATGTGTATACGTGTGCATGTGTAGTCAAAGGTGATCTGAGAGAAATTCATAAAACTACAATTATATGACAGAATAGGTACTAACGGTGTTGAAACGTAACCATATAGGGCCCAACTAAACTGGGCTTATTAAGGCGGATGCCAGTTTAACCTACCCTACGTACAACTAGTTGTGATCGAATTTTATTACGATATTTCGTTGCTTGCTTTCGTTTGTTTATTACTGTTTGTGCACAAATTACATCAGTTGCCTGTAATTTTCGTTAAACATTGGCGAGATGTAACTTACTAAATGCATCCATTTTGTTTAAAATTCTTTAGAAAGTAAAGTTATTTAAAGAAAAGTTCAAGACAAGTCTACACGATTACCTTGTGCAAAATGACATGCAAAACTCTTGACATAAAAACTAACAAAAAAAAAAAACTAGAAAGCATAAGAGAATGCTTTTGCGGAAATTGTCTAGAAAATATTTTAAATGACAGATAATGCCAGAAAATATGACATTTGAAGTAAAATTTTGACACACAATCCAATTTTGTATACAAACCGTAGTAAACAGTATGTATGAAGGGAAATATTATTTTGAAAAGTTAAACTTCTTTTAAAATTCAATACGTTTTGATATGGAAAATCGAAAATATTCTGTCATACAATATCCCGCCAACATATGTACATGTCTTGTTAGTACTGACGTCTCTAGATGAAATACAATTCTTTACCCTTTTTTTGATTTGCATTTGCAGTGAAGCAGTCTCCTAATGTATATGAATGCAGTAAAGTACATCTAAATATTTTACATTTGTTACATGATAAATAAATTAAATTTAAAAGGATTGCGCAATGCAAACTAACAGGCTCTGGTCATAGCAATGTAAAGGAAACAGTTTTGGATGATATGCAACTGTATTGCATAGCTGCAATAACTGCAAATGAGTAAATTATATACCACACCGTAGTCTAATAGGTAGTGTGTTGGCTTATTAGACGTAAGGCCAGGGTTCGAGCCCCAGGCCAGACATCAAAACAAAATACCAAAAGTATTTCTTCGGCGACTTCCTCTCAGCAGATTTATGGCAAAAACTCTGAGAGTAAATAAAATGAAAAGTTTCTCAAAAGTCTGTCGTTCGAAGTTGAGTTTAAACTGTAGGTCCCCCGACTCATGTATAAAATTAATACACACAACATAAGTGGTGTGAGAAACTAGGTCGTAATCCTGACTGAAGGGTTGTAATGACCAATTATGTATGTTATGTATGTATATACCACACAAGTCTCCTGAAACAATCTGGTTCGCTCAGGTACCAAATTTATTCCCTTTCTTAGTCGGGCCTCCCATACGTATTTTTAACGCATCCATTTATCCTCGCCAGTAATGATGTACAATACATATTGTTGTAAATGGTGTTTTACTTTTACATCGTTTAACATTAAAATTGTAAACAAAAGTTGCAAAAACAAAAACAATGAACTTGTTTACATGATAAACAAGTAAACAAAAAATATACCAAGAAAACACAAGCATAAAAGAAAACCCCAAACAAACATAAAAAACATGTAAAAAATGCAACAACAAAAAACTGCAAGAATAAACAGAAATACAACAACAAACAAGAATAAATTCTAAACAACATGTTTACATTTACAGGGATTTCGAGAAGACGAAGTCATTCGCCTTCAAGAGCATTCATCAGACTGTTTACCCTGCTATATAAAAGGCAAGGCAAAGCAGGCAACTGGGTCAGAAAAAGTTCAGTCAGTCTTGAGCGAAGACGCGGAGTGTTTTGGAGCTTAATCGTGTTTTGAAAATCTCCGTTACATAGATCTGTCTATCAAGTGATTTGTTATTGTTTATGCAAAAGAGTGCAAAGAGGAATAACAAACAAAGCAACTGTTGTTGTTTACATCAAGTTGTGAACATTGGCACACAGAATTGTGCGAATAATAAAGAATTTTAATTAAAACTAAATACAAATTTATTTTTTATCACTCCTCTTGGGGGCGCCTGGCTTTCACAAAGCACCCAATATGAGTTTACTGGTCTGAATTACTTCCAGACATAGCCTCCAATTTCTACTTTATATTGAGAGCACCTTGAAGTCGCCGTAGCCTAGTGGGTAGTGTGTTGGGTTATTAGATGTTGGATCCCCAGGTCGGACATACTTAACAAAAATATTTCATCAACGATTACGTTTCAGCAGATATCTGGCAAACACTCTGAGAGTAAAATTAAATTGCCATGAATAGTTTAAGAAAAGTATGTCGTTTGGGGTCGACTTTAAATTGTAGGTCCTCCGCCACTCATGTATTAAATTAACACACACAGCATAAGCGGTGTAGGTTGTAATCCTGACTGTGGGATTCTAAGGACTAATTATGTATGTATGTATTGATAGTACCTTATTCAAAAGTCGAATATTCTTCCAATTATGAAGTTTCACATTGAATGATTAGCAGTAAGCGGAGGAGAACGAAAACCAATTTCAAGTTCTTAAATTGTGTATGGTTTCACTGGTTGGTGTAGGAGCGTTTAGAACTTAACTAAATGACTTTTTGCTACAGATTGTACAAAATCTCGGTACCCATATGGACATGACTTCGTTTATTTTAAACAATTTCCTCTGTTTTCTTAAAAAATGATAGAAAACACGCTTCGGCCTATTGATTGTTGTTATTTCCATTAATTTCTCTTGAAATTATGAAAAAAAATTTAATGAAAAATTGGTGGGTAATTAAACATTCTGTTATCTTATAATTTTCTTTTGACAATTAAACATTCGAATGCCACCCAACTGTGGTGCTTTCAAACTTAATAAAAATAAATTTGCATTCTTAGTACTCTCGCCTCTTCTTGAGAGGCTTGCATAAATTAATGCTTCTGAAGAAAAACTTACAATAAAATGTACAAAATTTATGAGTTCTTGTCATTCATTCATAAAAATAATGTTTCCCTTAATTTTTCTGCTTTATTTGAATGCAAAAACGAAGAATAAAAGAAAATTAAGCAGGAAAACAGAAGCATATTACGGCAGCAAACACAGATTGTTGTGATACAAGTGATATGATTGGGCAACAAAAGTATAAAATTATCATAAAAAGTGCCACAGAGAGAAGCAAAGCATATGCTTTAGCAGAGACACAGTAGTAAACCTAATAGCATGCGACTTGTTAGTGCCCGCTTTTACATTTTATATTTCTTGCCACCAGTCAAAGGGACATTTTATTACAAATAGTTTTTGTTCGTCTTATGACACGATAGGATTTAAAGGCAGCTTTATTAAATGGTTTAGATCCGTAGATTAGTAGCTAGTGTTGTTCAACACCTGGCTTAGCGAACATAACGAAATATGAAAAAAAATATTCTTTCGACAACTTTCTCTCAGCAGTCTTCTGGCAAATCTTTGACAGTAAATAGAAATTGCCTTGAAAATGTCTTCTCAAATATCTGTTGTTCGAAGATGACCTTAAACTCTAGCTTCCGACATTTATGGATAAAATTAACACATAGAACATGGGTGGTGTGAGAAGCTAGGATTTAATCAGAGATCAGCAATGACTATTAAAAAAGATGAGTAGAATATATACTCATAATTTCTGATATTTATACGCATTGATACTTATTTTAATCTCATGGAACCTCTACTCATATTCAAAGTTTGAAGTACTCATCATATTCATACTTAACAACACGTATGATGTTGGTGATTTCGACTCTCCATGACTCAACATTTACAAGAATCACAAAATAAGTATGATTTGCGTACAAACACTAAAATATTCGCTAAAAGGTTGTGTGTTTGCTTTGCTTCCTGCTCTGTCTTTTTCGCTTATGTTCCTTTTTTTTTGTAAATGCAAGGCTGTAGTCGAATCGCTTATAAGTATTATAAGAGTATTTTTCTAAAGTTATGAATCAAAGTGAGTAGGCTTATGAATCAAACATATTTCGAATGGTATGAGTTTGATATCAACGTTGTACTCATACTCATTGCAACCTGTACTTATAAATCAACGTTGTAGTGAGTACGAATGAACCAGTACTGTTGACTCACTTATACTCAAAATTTCAAGGTATGAGTAGCCAAAAAACGATTCATTGCTGATCTCAGGTTTTAATAATGACTAATGGAACCAGCTCTGGATGTTTAAGCAGTAAAAATTTTATATACTCTTCGTTTTTGCAAGATTTTCACTCATCTCTTTCCCTAAAATGCTTAAATGAATGTAAGTTTCATAATGTCATCACTAATTTGCTGCAATCATGCATATTATGACGTATGTTGTTCACACACTCTAAAGGATTTATAATTACATGTGTGCACTTTGTTAAGAAGATTAATTGCTATTTGAGTCTGACAAGAGTACATTTGTGAAGTGATTGGTTTACATGTTTTGAGAGATAATTTCGAAGAAAAAACATGCCAAAGGGGAGTGTGAGCACATGTGCGGCAATTTACAAATTTCACTGTTTTGTTTAAAGTCTCGCTCATAGTTTTAAGAATTGGTTTACGATGCTAACAGATGTTGAATTTTTAAATGTATGGAGTAAAGTTTTGTAAATTTATGAGTTTATTTCATGTAATGTCTAATTAGTAGTTCAGCATGTATTTGGCAAAAAAAAAATAAAAATATTAAAAAAGAAAGTACAGTCGGTCCTTGTCGACTTTATATTGTCCTCAAAAGCCTAGATCGTTATGTTTTTATTAACGCCATCACTGTCAGTAAAATGTTATCGAAGCTTACACTTGATCACGCATGACATGAACATTTATGAACATCATGTCGAGAACTTTACTCTTAGATTACAGTGCCTTAATTTCAAAGCTTTGTCGGAAAATCTTTCATCCAAAAACAGATCAGGTTCTATCATATTTTATCACTGTTCAGGTACACTGTTGAGACATTCATACATACATATGTACATAGTTGATCATTACAATCCTTCAGTAAGGATTACAACCTAGCTCTCACACCACTTATGTTATGTGCGTTAATTTAATACATGATTGGCGGGAGAAACTTTTCATGGCGGTTTTATTTACTCTCACAGTTTTTGCCAGAAATCTGCTGAGATGAAGTCGCCGAATAAATGTTTTGTTTTTTGATGTCTGACCTGGGGTTTGAACCATGGCCTTACGTCTAATAAGCCAGCATACTGCCTAATAGACTATGACAACTTCATGAAAAATTCATTTAATGTAAATGAAGCGGGTATTCAGCTGCAAGGGAAATTACCGTTCAAATAGTCTCGTAGCGAACAATAGGCAATATGTTTCCGTATAAATTACACCATACGTTTGGGCGTAACCCTTTGCAATTAACCTCGCCTTAAAGCGCTCAATACGATCTTCAACATCTCTCTACAAAACCAATACGCATTTACTCTCTTAAAAGACCGGCCATCAACCTCAGACTGTTCCTGAATAGTCCGATGCATGACTCAGATCTCCTCTTATTGCAAATTTATCTTCCTTTTCAATGACCACAACGTCCACTCCTTGAAAAAGTTCTGGACCAATCAATGGCGTTGGAGCTCAACTCTTCACAAACTCGTCTGCTTGCTCATTGTCGAGAGTCATTGCCCCTCTTACCATCATTTTCGCATAGCATACCGTCCACGTTGCCACCAGAAAAGTTCTGGTCCCACCAACGACATGGAAGCTTCACTCCTTAAAAGCTCATTTGCGCCCACTCCGTAGAAGAGTTCTATGCCCATCAATATCGTAGGAGCTCCCCTTTTTGCAAACTCGTCTGCTTGCTCATTATTGAGAGTCTTTGCCTTTCTTTATTTTCTTCTTCGTAGAGCATACCGTCCACACCGCAGAAAAGTTCTAGTCTCATCAACGACATTGGAGCTTCCCTCTTTGAAAGCGCGCTTGCTAGCTCATTGTCGAGAATTTCCACATGATCTGGAACTTAGCAAAAGCTAACCTTGTTTTCCCTACCTAGTCGATTTAACTTCTCCAGACAGTCCCATAATGTGTTCGATTGAACCTTATACGAGTTGAGTGCACCACTGGCAATGTTAGCTAGTATTGCCATGTCTTGTCTTTTGTAGATTAGTATGCTGATCAACTTCTTTAATAAGTTTAATGGAATTAAGTCAGCAACTGCACCTACCTGCGTCGCAATTAACGGGAACATGGCGTGCCTACCTGCATATCTACGTGTATTTTGTGCTTCCACTTGCATTAACTTCCACTGGAATATACCCGCAAGATTCTCCATGGGCTTGCAATGTTTCATTTCTTGCTTCTGTTCAAATATCCTTTCCTGACCTTTGATACCACAAAATAGACCCTCTTTTAAAAAGAAGTATGCAGCATTCAGATTACTTCATACATTTTGGTTACTAAGTATGGCTGCGAAGCATTTCCAATAATCATAGAGTCTACTGGTTCTGATCAGGGGCCAGTTAAAGAGGGAACTGTTAGCCAATCGATTACTTTGGTACATAATTTGAATTTGATATGTGATGAATTTGATATTAAACTTTAGTCCAATGAACCTTATACTATGTTCAGATATGTACTTTTATTGAGTCAATATTCGGTTAATTGAGTACAATATTTTAAGTGTTCAGGCATAATAATATACGCAGTTCAGCTGCTTATTCAATATTCATTTAACAGCTGGTAAACTAAACAGATGGTTGTTTCAACAACATTGCTTTTATCTTGTTTTTTTTTTGTTTGTCGTTGTTGACATTTGAGTTGTCAAATATCAGCAGAAAGTGTTCGGTTAATTGTAATATGCTCACTAAACACACTTATATTAGTGCTGCATTTTAAATTTTACTAAATATTATAACAATTTGCGTATTTATTGCGCAATTATTAATTGAAACTTTATGTGAAATATTGACCTCAATAATGGCTTATTGAGCTCAATAATGGCTTATTGAGCTCAATAATGTTGGTATGCAAACCCAGTTAACTACAGAATTAATTCTGCTGGCAAAATATTTAACCAAAAATGAAAAATTCTTGCGGAAGTTAAAACGTTTCTGGAATACGAAAATACCTGATTGCTTTTCGTTTTTCGTTTGTATATTCAAATAATTGCAGGCCGGTCAAATTTATCAAGAAAAAGACAAAAAAACCTGAATTCTACACCTCGATAGTGGTCGTTTGCACAGGAATCTGGTTGAACTGAAGCTGTGTTCCTTTGTAACAAGCATTCTTGCGAAAATACTTTGTTGTACTGGTTTGTACTGGTTTGTACTTTATTTGTGTGGCATATCATGGCATGTCTCTCTTCTCTCTATTTTTCTTCTGCTTCTTTTTCCTTTCTTGGATTTACGAGTACATTTGTTTAATCGTTTGTGCCAATGTTGTCTCCAGACAGACAGACAATTGAAAGGTACATTGGTTTTTATTACATGTTAATGTTCTTTAATTAAATGATTAAAAAGGAGAACAAATTAACAACATAAAAAATGTCCAACAATGTTCACTTTAAGACCATTAACATGAACGTGTAAAAAGTGAAGGCGATTGGCATACAGCAGATGTAGAATTTGGACCACCAATTAAATTTTTTTCAGTGTTTTTAAAATTATAGCCACCCACTTTAGCTGGTGGGTATCAGAGATCAACAATGAATCGTTTTTTCGCTACTTATAAGCACTCATGAAATTTTGAATATAAGTGAGTCAACAATATTAAAATTTAACTTGTACTCTGATTCATTCGTACACACTACAACATTGATCATAAGTATAGGTTGCAATGTGTATTAGTACAACGTTGACATCAAACTCATACCATTCGAAATATGTTTAATTCTTAAGCCTACTCATTTAGAGTCGTTTGTTGCATTTATAAAAAAGGAAAAAAGACACATAAGCGGAAAAGACAGATCAGCAAGCAAAGCAAAAACACAACCTTAAAGTGAGTATTTTAGTGTTCATACGCGAATCATATTTATTTTGTGATTCTTGTAAATGTTGAGTCAGGGAGAGTCGAAATCAACAACATCATACGTGTTGTTAAGTACGAATATGACGAGTACTTCAAAATTTGAATATGAATAGTATGAGCATGATATTAAACTAAGTATGAATGCCTATAAGTATCAGAAATTATGAGGATGATTCGATTCTACTCTTCTTTTTGAATACTCATTTCTGATCTCTGGTGGGTTTATATCGAGTTACTGTTGCTGTCGCTGTCCCATGAACAAATGCGGCAATCTAATGATGATCATACATACATTCATACACACACAATTGGCCATTACAAGCCTTCAGTCAGGATTACGGCCTAGCTTCTCACACCACTTATGTTGTGTGTGTTAATTTCATACTTAGTGGCGGGACCTACAGTTTAACGTCGACTCCGAACGACAGATTTTTGAGAAACTTTTCATGGCAGGGTTTATTTACGCTCAGAATTTTTGCCAGAAATCTGAAGAAATATTTTTTGTTCATATTTCGTTTTTTATGCCTGACCTGGGATACGAACCCGGGCCTTACGTGTAATAAGCCAACACACTATCTATTAGACTACGGCGACTTCGATGGTGATGATGAAAGATGATCATAAATCAGATTATTTTCAAAGAAATTATTTCCAATTCTGTAGACGATATTTTAATATAAGAATATACTTTTCTTCCTTAATTTATGTTTAGGCATCATAATTATATTTATTCCTTATCCTGTATTAATGGGTCAAAATTGCCCAAACAGTTTTTATTGCTCATTTATTCTTTAAATACTCATCGAATTTTTTTGAAACTTTTGTACAATTATTTTTTTAGTGAATATTATTAAAATTTAAAATATAATTTTTGTAGATCGTTTCACAAAAGGTATGTAAAAAAACTTACGCAATTGGTACTTTTGGGTCAAAATTGCCCAATGCAACAAAATCAGTTTACTCATGTGATACGAGCTCAAAACAAAAAATAAGTAAAAACGCAGCTATTTGTTAATAACACACAAGTGTTTTTAGTTGTTTTTGTTTCTTATAACGGTATTGCAGACTTCAACAAAACCAAAAAACGAAAATAAGTAGTGAAAATATTTCATTCGTTTATGTGTTTTTGATTTGAATATGAAGTAACAAAAATTTTAGTTATTTTGGAACAATGAAACCAGAAGAAATAATAACTTTTCTTATGCTGTCAGACTCAGGCGATGAAAGCCCCAGGACACATCAAGTGAAGATGAAAACGATCTCATTTCTGAACCTGCATCTGACTATGACCCCAACTCCTCGTCAGGCGCTAGCATGGACACACTACGGATGAAGTTTTAATGCATCTAAACAGGACATAATAAATTTGACTCCTGGCCCAACGCGTTATGCTATTTCAAGAGCTGATAGTATAAAATCTTTTCTTCTGTTATTTCTGTCTTTATTGCCAGTAAAAATTTTGCAATTAAAAGGCAAACCTGAAAACTGTGATCACTTCCTCTTCGACAATGGGAAGAAAACAAAAAAAGGTAATATACCTAAAAAAAATCGATCAGTGTTTTTGCTTAGCATGTTTCATCACGACGAAAAAATAAGAGCAAGCTCCAAAAAATTAGAAATAATTCATTTCAATAATGAAATGAAATCAGGGGTCGATACATTAGATCAACTTATAAGAACTTACACATCTAAAAGGAGAACTAATCGATTCCCTCAAGCACTGTTTTACAATATGTTGGATGTATCCACTTATAATGCCTATGTAGTTTTTCTAAAAATTAGTCCACACTGGAACGAAAATAAGAAATATAGCGACGCATATTCTTGGAAGACTTAGGCATGGAGCTTATAAGCGGAGAAATATCTCGTAGACACAAAGTAGTCCTGCAGTCGTAAAAAGACTTCAAAAGGATTCTGCTGAAGTTCCGCAAGCAAAAAATTTAAAAAGGGGACGTTTCAACTTCTGTTCAAATCGTTATTACAGTACCAAATATGCGAATAAATGTTCTGAATGTCAAAAAATTTATTTGCCAAAAGCATTCTAAGACCAATATTGTATGTAATGTATGTAAAAAAATAAAAAATTGAATAAATATTATAATTTTTTGTATTGGGCAAATTTGACCCACTAATGTCATATGCGTTTTATTTTTGAAGTACAGGATAAGGGTTAATGTCTGTATAACTACTGCCATAAAGTGCCATGTAATTCTAGCCACATATGTGCGTCTGCCATATGCCTACCACTGTAATTAAATCCATGTTTATGTCATAAAAATGTTACACAATAAAAAGTTAATTTAAATGAAATTAAAACCACCCCTTGAATTGCAACTTTACGCGGACAAACACTTTAAAACCATAATTTTCTACACAATAAATAACGCCTCCGGATATCTTTACGTTTGCAATACATTTTCTTTGGCTTCTTACTTTCCATAACCATCAGTGCAACCGTTTCATGAAAATCATCATCAGATAATGTCTAGCATTTGATTCTCCCACCTTGATTTTGTTTTTATATGTTTCCATTGCTTTTTTAACCATTAATTGATTGGTTTGACGGTGTAATAAATAACATCGTCTACGAATTACTAAAATTTGTTAAACCCGTTCCCATAAACAGAATCTATACCGATGTGCTGCTCTACGCTATACCTTATCATATATTTGGGTTTTAATCTGTTGTCTGGATGCATAAGAGTTGGCTAGTAGTACTGCTTGGTAGATTATTTGTTTGACTGCTTGGTTGCCGACTGGCGTGTGCGGCCTAATTTTAATGTTTCCTTTAAGCTGACAACACATGTAGACAACAGCAGGCATTTTTCTCTATTGCTGATTCAATAAACGTACAATTATGCTGCACATTTATATCACACAGATGCTGTTATCTACACCAACTAGTTCTGGTAAATACTGAATTGCAATAGTAACTGCAGCAACTAAGTGAGGCAAATTTATGCTGGAATACAAAAGTTGCAGAGTGGGATTATTGTCAAGTTCGTAAAGACCAAGTTGCCTAGCAGGTAGTATGTTGGCATATTAGATATAAGGCCACGGTTCAAACCCCATATCAGACATCTCCAACAAAACGATATGAAAAAATATTTCTGTGGCGACTTCCTCTCAGCAGATTTCTGACAAAGCATCTGAAAAAAAAAAGGATACTCAAGGATATGGTGAATATTTTTTTAATTTCTGCGTGCATATCAGGAAAGATCATTCCTCGATGCGGTTTCCCCATCATAATTTTCGGTATGTACGGTATAATCCAGATGGAGTGTTAGGGCATCTTTATACATCAAGAGAATGGGACAAGAGAGTTAGCATCAGGCGGAGTCATGAATATTGTATTCTTCAGTTACTGGCTCTTAAGTGACTAAAATATTACCGCGCAAACGTAAGAGATAATCCTTGCAGCCTTGAAGGCATTGTGTGGTGTTTACATGAAATTCATCGTGATAAAACCAGATGCCGAATATCTCTTAACAAAATGAAGAGTCGCTCTACAGGTATTCCCATGACAATCCGAAACAACCGCACCTCACATCGGCCAAGAATTGTCAAACCGCGAAAGCTGTGTCAAGCGGAAGTTGTTTGCCAAGGGGTAGAGTTTCGGACATAGCAACAGAGTTTTGCAACAACAACAACATTCTAAAGGTTTACTGGTAACAGACAGCACGTGCGTGGAATGAAGGGAAAACAAATATCTCACTGTCTATCTAATGTAGCCCTCTAAGTTGTAAGTCGCTAAGCTAACCATCCGCATCCCTCCCTCTTCCTGTGGAGGATAACACCAGCAACGAATGTCCTTGTCAACTCTAACACAATCCTCTCTAAAGAGATTATAGTATTCAATCCTTACCTCAACACTCAACACATCTTTACAAATGGCTGTGTTTTTATTTAACGAATCTTGGCAATCCTATCATTCTAGAACTTGTCACAGCCTATCAATCTAACGCTTAGCTGGAAAAATTTATTACTGACACCATACCTATACTAAAAATATTTCAATTACTCCCATATTAGCCTACGTTAACTCTGGTAGCTAAAAGCATAAAATACCAATGCATACAACAACAATAATAAGTACTTATTAATGGATACATTCAATTATTGTAATCTTCTTAGAAGTGGAATTATATGGCTGCGCTTATAAATGCGGATTTGTGTATGCATATGCGGTGCATGAATCGTTGCAAGTCTTCTGCCTGCCAGTCTCAAATGTTGACATGTTACATTTGTATTCAATTCATAAATGTTGTTGTAGTTACTACTCAAATATGTATGCAATTTAATAGTTTCAGTAGATGCTTTTGCCACAAGCTACAACAGTTTTGCTTTGCTTTGCTCATAAAAATATTCAAAATTATTTGCAATTTAACTGAAAATATTATGATGCATGTGACATTGATTTGATCAACACATTGATTTTGTCTCATGGTGGCTTATAAGTGTGAGGGCTTATTTGAAACTCAGCTTATAAAATGAAGGAATTTTAAATGTTTTATGCCTCAGGCACAAGCTATAAGCTGTATTTAAGAATTAACATTTCTAAGATTTGATTAAAGTTGTTGATCAAACTAAGTTATTCAGCTAAAACTAAACATATACGGAGGCTATATATGATATGAAAACGAAATTTATTACAATATTATCCGCTAGTTGTAATTATAGAACAAGGAGTTAAATGTAGCTGTCTGCTTGTAATACAAGGGCCATTATTACAACTTGTCATTAAAGTTGGGTTTATTAAAAGGTAACTTTTGCTAAAGTGAACTTTAAAGTCACATTTAACATTTTTTCGTTATTATTTGCAGATAAATTTTTTCAAAAATATGACAGTGTCGGAGCAACGTCGGAGCAACTGTTCAATTAAATAAGTTTTTTTAAGCGCAGTGAGAACGACAGGCTTCTTTTTTTTATTGTATTTACTCATTTTGTTTATATTATTTATATTATATTTGATATAATATGGCTAGTTCAGACATAAACTTCACTTTAATAGTTACAAGTAGGATGATCTTCCCTTAAGCTTAACGCTCACCGCTAACTTATTGTCCACTTATAATAATGAAAAACGAATTATCTGCCCGTTAAAATCATCCCTTTAGTTAAAGGCAAGTTGTAATACTGGCCCTAAGAGTGTAAGTTTGACAAGACTATTTATCTACTAGATATTACAGGGAATTGTTTTGGGAGATATATATACGGCATCTGGCCTTCTGTAACCCAAAAATAATAAATAAAAATAATCACGTTATTAAAAAGCGAGTCCATACTGAATTAAAAACCTCTAATCTATCCTTTCCTTGGAGTTTAAAAAAAACTAAGCAGCTGAGCCTTATAATCAGAAACTACTTTTCAACTCGAATGGTAAATCATATCATTAAGATTAAGCTTCCGTTCAGAAACATACATACATAATTGGTCATTACAACTCTTCAGTCAGGAATACAACCTAGCTTCCCATAGCACAGATTTTTAGAGAAACTTTTCATGGCAATTTGTTTACTGTCAAAGTTTTTATAGTGCTGTAATACAATGAGGCTGGTCTCGACAAAAAGAATAAAAGTTAAGCCTTCGATACACTTGACTTTCTTTTGCTTTGCTTAGAGAATATTATAAGCTCCTCTGTTGCTTTAGGAGTTGCCAGGAAAAATTCTTTCCATTTGATACATAACTTGGTATTTCCTTCTGAGATGCATTAACGCCGCATAGGTTCCTTGTATGTTTTTCATATTGAAATTTAAGCGATTCCTGTCCTAATAAGTGTTCATACAGTCTGCTATGTCCCAATAAAAGGCCTGTAATGGTTCTCAGGGTAACACTTGACTTAAAACTCTACTCATTGGAAATACCCAACAAAAGTTAAGATTGCCTTCTTTGCCTGAGTATATCCTTCCAAACAGCTCTTCCTGCTACTGCATCGAGGACATAGAAGCTCACTTCTCTCAAGCTTCTGACTGGTGAGTTCATTTCTGTGAATCTCATATAATTAATAACATTTGGTGATCAATCAAGAAATCCCTTACTAGTCACGAGATAAGCTCATATAAGCCGAGAGGTCGGATGGCGGCGTGACTGTCAGACAGTCCCATCCTTTGTATTTCTTCTTCAAGTTAAAATGTGCACAGCTTTCAATGGCATAGCTTTTAGCATGAGAGACAGCATCGAGTTTCCCCCATGGATTCCAAAAATTTAAATAAATTAAAATAAAACCAAAAACAGCTCCGTTTCTGTGCTACTATCTGTACTCATCCCAGCCATATACCACAAAAAGCACACTTTCTTAAAAGAGGAAGTAGCCTCCTTATTGATTCATCTACTTTTAGTATCCAGTGTTCATTCAAAGCATTTGCCGAAACCACTAAGTGTGAGTTTTCATTCCAGGAGACATTTAAGCAGGGAGCTGTCAATTGCACGGTCAAACATGCCAACAGTTTCGAGAAATAACTCTGAGAGTAAATAAAATTACCATGAAAAGTTTCTCAAATCTGTCGTTCAGAGTCGATGTTGAACTATAGGTCTTGCCACTTATAGATAAAATTAACACAAGCAACATGGGTGAAATGGAGTGCTAGGTTGTAATCCACCGCTCATGGAGAAAAGTAATGCCCAACATGGATGATGTGCAAACGGATTATTATGTGACTGAAGAGTTGTAATGACCAATAAAGCTTCGTATAGCTCAGAACTTCATCATCATGGGGATCCTGCGCTACTGTAAGACAGCCTGGCATGCTAAAGCAAGCCTGAAGCGTTCCCCTTATGGGTTAAACATCTAGCAAGCAACTCTAGTCTTCGTAGTCTAGAAGGCAGAGTGTTGGTTTATTAGACATAAGGCCATGGTGCAAACTCCGGGTCAGACATCTTCAACAAAACAAAATAAAAAATAAGAGAATTTCTTCGACGAGCTTCTATGCAGCAGTAGGAAGAGCTGTTCGGAAGGATATGCTCAGGCTCAGGTTGTAAAGAGGCAAAGAAGGAAATCTATACTTTTGTTGGGTAATTGCAATGAGTTTTAAGTCAAGTGTTAATCTATAAAGAAGAACCTTTTATTCGGACATAGCAGACTGTATGAACACTTATTAGGAGAGGAATCGCTTAACTCTCAATATGACATACATACAATTAACCTATGCATCTTAGAAGGATTACCAGGTTAGGTTAGGTTAGGTTAGAGGACGTGTACTTGTCAATTAAGACAAGTACAATACCCGGAGTTCGAATTGACCCATTGTACAATGTCCTAGTTTCTCACACCACTTATGTTGTGTGTGTTAATTTTATACATGAGTGGTGGGACCTACAGTTTAAAGTCGGCTCCGAACGACAGATTTTTATGTATTGAGAAACTTTTCATGGCAATTTTTATTTACTCTCAGAGTATTTGCCAGAAATCTACTGAGAGGAAGTCGCCGAAAAAATACTTTTTGTATTTTGTCTTTGATGCCTGACCTGGGGCTCGAACCCAGGCTTTTGCGTCCAATAAGCCCACACACTACCTACTAGACTACGGTGACTTCCTAGAAGTTATGTATCAAATCGAGAGAATTTTTCTTGACAGCTCCTAAAGCAACAGAGGAGCTTATAATATTCTTTGAACAAAGCAAAAGAAATCCAAGAGTATTGAAGGCTTAATTTCTTTTTTTTTCTGGCGAAACCAGGCTCGTTATATTACAGCCTTTGGTCCCGTTTAACATGATTTTCTGTAAAACTAACATTGTATTCGACACCTAATACTGGGTGGCCCAACTACATCTTCTAGCACAATTTTAAACATCAGAGTGTTGCAGACGCCGTGTCTAATAGGTAGTATGCTGGCTCATTAGATGTAAGGCCACATTTCAAAGCCCAGGTTAGACATCTCGAACGATATATACAAAAATATTTCTTCAGCGATTTCCTCTGAGCAGATTGCTATCAAAAACTCTGAGAGTTGAGAAAAATAGCCCTGGAAAGTTTCTTTAAAAATCTGTCGTTCGGAGCCAACTTTAAGCTGTAGGTCCCGCCACTAATGTATAAAATTGAGACTCATAACATAAGTGGTGCAAGAAGACGGGTTGTAATCCTGACTGAATGGTTGTAATGGCTGATTGTAAATATCGGGTCCGCCATCTAACGTTTTTTTTCAACTAGTGCTTATTTCGTGAATGGTAACACTTAGCTCATGTCTGATTTGACAGATAATTAGTTTTATACTTGCGCTAAATGAATATGATCATCCAATGCGTTTACGCTTCGCTAAGTGGGCCTGCGATCGACTTAGAGAAGATACCGATTTTGGCAAAAAAAATATCATATTTTCAACTGAAGCTCATTTTGATCTTGGCCGGTATGTAAACAAGCAAAATTGTCGTATTTGGGGCACAGAAAACCCGCACGCATACATTGAAAAACCGACGCACCCAAAACGAGTCACTGTTTGGTGCGGATTTTGGTCCAGAGGCATAATTTTGTAATTTTTCTTCGAAAATGAGCAAGGAGTGGCCGTTACAGTCAATGGCGATCGTTATCGGGCCATGTTGAACAAATTTTTGTTCACAAAAATTGAAGAGGAGGATATTTGGAATATTTGGTTTCAACAGGACGGCGCTACATGCCACACAGCCGAAGCTACACTCGATGTTTTGCGCCCTGTTTTCAAGATCGCATTATCAGCCGCAGAGCTGATGTCGTTTGGCCACCTCGGAGCTGCGATTTGACACCGTTGGACTAATATTTGTGGGGTACCGTCAAAAATAAGTGTTACGCCGACAAGCCAGAGACAACTGACGCTTTAAAGGACAATATTCGTGAGGCCATTGGTGAAATACAGCTGCACACAATCGATAATGTGCTTAAAAATTGGACCGATCGTGTGGGCTACTACATGGCCAGCCGAGGCAGCCATTTGAATGAAATTATTTTTCATTATTAACCGGAAGGATTGTACTTTTAAATGAAGAAAGAAATTTGAGAAAATATTCAGTAATTTTTTTTAAAGCATTTTGAAAAAAATAGTTATTTGGCGGACCCTTTATAAGCAACCCAATAAAAAAATGTGTATATGTATAAAAAATTGTGTATATAGATTCTTGTTCTGTGTGTTAATTTTCATTATCTTAAATCTTTTCAAAAATTAAACTCCCAACCAGCTCTTAATGAATATTTTCTCATTTTAATGATAATCACAGAGCCATTGTACAATTTTGTTTAATAATTTAGACCTTTTAAGGAAGAATTGTTATGGGCTTATTAAGTTGCAAGTTTTACTTGTCTATTACTGCTAAAGACGATGTTAATGGACTAAATTATCAACTTAACTTAAGAAAATGTATAGGTATAGTACGTGCTTGTGTTTGTGTTTAAAATTCCATTATCAGTAGAAATGTTGTACCGAAACTTTCTTTTAGTTTTGGTTGGTAATGTTAACATTTTTGTGGTTAATTATGATGATGATGTTGGTGTTGTTGTATTCTCTTATAAATTATGCCTTGAGTGTAGAAGAGGAAGAAGAGAATCCCAACTGATAATGGAAGGAAGAATTAAAATAATGGCAACGGAAACAAAACAATGACAATAACTTCTCAAGCGGTTAGCAGAAAATAAAGTTGAAGAGTTTATATTTTTCAAACAAACTTTCTATTTGTGAAAAGAGGCTTATCACCATGAAGGGATTTTAAGGCTACATATCCTATTTAAAGTTAAAACTTAAACAATGAACTTTACAGTCCCTTCCAGTCTTTCAATACAAAAATTCAAAATCATATGGCCACTCTAGTAATCCTCTTTAAATATGGCACGCACATGCAATTTTTTTTTTTGTAACGCAAATAGCAATTCCCCCTGCTGTATGTGTGAAAATGTGTCATTTAAAACGGGGATTTTATAGTTGCTGTCATAAAATTAAGACATTGTACATGCATGTATGCAATATGCTGCTGTGGCCCAACACTTTTATGACACCACAAAGAACTTAAAATTACTTTCAGTTCTTCTTGTATGTCATCTTAAGTAAAGTTTACAAAAAAAGAAAAAAAACAGAAGAAGAAAAAGCGGAATTTAATTTAAAACGTTTTTGCATAATTAATCTCTTAAGCAGGGGATTTTAATAAAATAATCACACACAATTTCTAATTGAAAAACAATTTTAATGCAAATGCCATGCTCTCAACTTGTAAGATGGTAGGCAGGAGGGTTTTAAATGTATAATTTAATTGAATATCATTAACTAAAATATTACGAAATATTCACATGAAATATAATGTAATAAACGTGTCATAATTTACGTGACATAAAAGGCATTGGAGAGCATGATAGGAAATAAAAGGAAAATTAATATTTCTATTCAATTCAAGTGTTATAAATATCAATTACGTCTTGATAAGTAAAAAGAAAACATGAAATAGGGATTTAGCCATGTAAACGCTGACAATATGTCTTAAACATCAATGTAAAGAAGAAATATAACTCCAAATCATACCTTTTAAAAACGTTTAAAATATGAACTCGTAGATTGCAAATAAAATAAAAATAAATCCGTTTTTAGTTTTAAATAAACTTTTAATATTATTAGCACAATTCTGTGTGCCACTGTTTACAACTTGATGTAAACCACAACAATTGCGTTTTTTGCTATTCCTCTGTTGACACCATTTGCATAAACAATAACAATTACTAGACAATTTTTAGACAGATATTTGTAATGGAGATCTTCAAACCACGATTAGTCTCTTCAACCACACCGCGTCCTCACACAACACTGACTGAAGTTCACTGACTCAGTCGCCTGCTCTGTCTTGCCTTTTATATGGCAAAGTAAACAGTCTTGAAGGCGAACGTTCATGACTTCGCCTTCTCGAAATCTCTATAAATGTAAACATCGTTGTAAACATCGTTGTAAATAACGTTGTTTACATTTATTCATGCTGGTGTTTGTTGTTCTATTTTGGTTTTATTGTTTACCGTTTCTTTATGCTAGTGTTTGTTGTTATATTAAACAGTACGACAATTTGTGAACATGTTAGTTTACTGCATTGTTTTGTTTTTGTTTATAATTGTAATGTTAAGCGATGTAAAAGCAAAACACCAGTATCTTGATTTTTCTCATGTTCGTAACAATATCATGACTTATAAATGAACACACGCAGCCCATTTGACCAACTTCTTTAACCAGTTTGATGGAATTCACTCAATACAGGAACTTGTGACATCACAGCGGGCCGCTCTGCATAGTCAAGTGAGCTTTGATATCAAAGCAACCACTTCAACCTAACTATCTATAAATGTTCACAATAAGAGTGTAGGAATTCATATTGGCCATTAAAATCTTTTAGCGGGGATTGCAACCTAGCCATACAACCCATATTATGTGTGTTTATTTTTTCTGCCATCCACGGGACCTACAGTTTAAAGTCGACTCCGAACGACTTTTTGAGAAACTTTTTCGTTACAATTTTATTGTGCCAGAAACAAAAAAAGGCAGTCGCCGGAGAAATATTTGTTCATATTTTGTTTTATTTGAGATGTTTGACCTGTGGATTGAACCATGACCTCACGTCTAATAAGCCAAGACTTTACCTACTACCTACGACGACTTACAACCTGCCTAACAAACCTACTTACACGTAAATGTACACAAACGAGTGCCAACTCGTGAATTAGTCATTACTTAATTGCCGATTACAACCCTTTACCTAGTATTACAACCTACCTTCTCATACTAACCATGTTGTGTATGTTCATTTCAAACATGAGTGACGGGACCTACAGTTTAAAGTCGACTCCGAGCAACAGATTTGTGAGAAATTTTCCCATGCAATTTTATTTACTCTCCGAGTTTTTGCAAGAAGTCTGCTGAGGGGAAGTAGCCGAAAAAATATTTGTTCATATTACGTTCAGCTGGAGATGTCTGACCTGAATTTTGAACCAATACACTGTCTACTAGATTACGGCGACTTCTAAGATGACAGCAATGAGTATTCAAATAGATGAGTGAAATCGAATCATACTCATAATTTCTGATACTTATACACATTCATACTTGTTTTAACGTCATACTCATACTACTCATATTTAAAGTTTGAAGTACTCATCATACTCATACTTAACAACACGTATGATGTTGTTGATTTCGACTCTCCATGACCCAACATTTACAAGTATCTCCAAATAAGTATGATTCGCGTACGAACACTACAATACTCAATACTACAATACTAAAAGGTTGTGTGTTTCTCTTTTTTTTTTTTTTTTTTGTAAATGCAACAATAACTAAGAATGTAAATTTTGATTAATAATTAGAGTTACTCAAATCATTTATAAGTATTTTTCTAAAGTTATGAATCTAAATGAGTAGGCTTATGAATCAAACATATTTCGAATGGTATGAATTTGATGTCAACGTTGTACTCATACTCATTGAAACCTGTACTTATAAATCAACGTTGTAGTGAGTACGAATGAATCAGAGTAGTTAAATTTCAATATGTATTGTTGACTCACTTATATTCAAAATTTCATGAGTAACGAAAATACTATTCATTGCTAATCTCTGGAGCCTATCAAAAAGACAGTAGCCCATGAGAATAGATTTGTGCTATGGATGGACTTGCGATCCATATTGTCACGTATGTATGTCTAGCTACTACTACCTATCTCACACACACTTACAACAATTTTTTGAAATTTTTTCAATTTAAATTTGAAGGCAAAAATGCCATGAAAAGTTTGTCAGAAATCTGTTGTTCGCAGTTACTGTTCTAGTCTTTAAATAATTAACTACTTGCGAGTATTTTCACTGTCGTAATATGTTTTCATTGAATCTATTTTTCCTTTTTCCAGCAAAGCAAACCGCTTTTTAATTGATTAGAAATGAAAAGTAATTAAAAGTAATCAAATAATGATTAACGATTAGTATTTGCGTGATTATTAATTCATTTATTGAATATTGTTTGCCTGCTAAGAGGCGCAGGGGGTTGGGGATGATGCCAAACAATCATTGGCCACTTAACGCATTATTAATAATGACGGCTTTCTTAATTCATTTGGCTAATCAAAGCAAATTATTTACCATGACTTTGTACTAGAGTTGGGTTCGTTAGCTCTTTTGAGTGTTCGCTCTTTTTAGTTCAGCTCTCTGTAATGAACTAGTTCGTTCTTTTAGTTCAATAGTTCAGTTCTCTTAAACAACGCCGCTCTCTTCCTCAATTTGTATAACTTCTTTATGGCAACGTTTGCTCATTTATATTTTAACTGATGGAAACAATACCAATAAAGGAATTAATGTATTGCGTGTAAATTTATCATATTTGTAATATTTTTTTTTTTTCATTTCAAAAATGTTTCACTTTAAACAATTTGTGGTATTTAACATTTTTTAATTTTTATTAATTCATAATTATGTATGTGCTTGAAGCACTTGAAAAGCATGTGATTTATTTTTAAATATTTAATGAGAATTTCTGTTCGTATTTCTATTCCAACCCATTCTTTTAGTTAAATAGAAAAAATATTTTATATTTATTTGCTTAGTTTCGTAAAAAATGTTTCCATAAGTTCTTTTTTTAATATGTGGTAACACCGCCACCATTCCAATAGGAATGTCGCACACAAGAACGATAAACAAAATAATAGAACGAATAAGAATGAAATGAGCGAATAAGAACGAAATGAACGAATAAGAAACGAGAACTATACGAACTACTGAGCTAAACGAACTACTGAGCTGAAAGAACTACTGAACTAAACGAACTACTGAGCTAAACGAACTACTGAGCTGAAAGAACTACTGAACTAAACGAACTACTGAGCTAAACGAACTACTGAGCTAAAGGAACTACTGAACTAAATGAACTACTGAACTAAATGAACTACTGAGCTAAAAGAACTCATTATTATGAGCGGCTCTCTTAGTTCAATTGTGTGAATAGTTCAATTGAACTAGTTCGTTCGTGAACTACACAACTCTACTATGCACTAACTTTCCATGGAGCCCACTTAGAAATTTTATTAAAAGAAATATATTATAAATTTTTTTTAGCTATTATGCGCTATTACTTCTAATGTATAAAATTTGAATTATATTCAAGAAATTCAAAAGCAAAAAATTTTAATTTTAATACATCGTCAAAAATTACATATGTTTTTATAAAAGTATATTTAATAAGAATTTCTGTGCATATTTCTCGCCTAACCCTTCTTTGAGTTAAATTGAAAAAATATATTATTTTAATTTGCTTATTTTTTTATTTTTTGCAATTTTCGCGCTTTTGTAGGAAAAATGTTGCCATAAGTTATTTTATTAGTATGTGGTAACACCGCCAATGATGGCACTACCATTTAACACTACGATAAACAACAGAAAAGAACGAATAAGAACGAAATGAACGAATAAGAAACGAGAACAAGAGCCAACTGAACTACGGAGCTAAAAGAACTCATTAGTTCAGTTGGCTCTTTTAGTTCAGTTGTATGAATAGTTCAATTGAACTAATTCGTTCGTGAACTACACAACTCTCATTGAATAGTTCAATTGAACTACATAGTTCGTTCGTGAACTACACACATGAGAACGATAAACAAAATAAAAGAACGAAATGAACGAATAAGAAACGAGAACAAGAGCCAACTGAACTACGGAGCTAAAAGAGCTCATTATTATGAGCGTCTCTTTTAGTTCAGTTCTGTGAATAGTTCAATTGAACTAGTTCGTTCGCGAACTACCCAACTCTACTTTGTACATCAATACACAGTCAGCATAAAATTTAAGACAAATGGAAGAAAAAGACGGAGAATAAAAATTAAATAAATAAACGTATTTTTGTTAGAATATTATTTTTAATTACCAGCAGCCTTTATCATTTTTTTCCCAACCCAATTTTGATGATGAGGCCCACCAAAGGATACAAAGTTTACTCAAACAAATAAAATATTTGTTCAGGGATATTATGAAAATGAATGAGGAAAACTGGTGGAGAAAAACTGACAAATATATGCAACATCATTCCTTACTTATTATTCATTCTTATTATTTCATTTTGCTATTCATTTATCCATTTATGTTGAATAAGCCAGGCAAAAAGTGCAAAAATGAAATGGAAAATGGAACTCAAACTGAAGAATGGAAATAAATAACCAGACTCCAAAAAAGTCCATGATAATGATGGTGAATCAGTGAGTATGCTCACGCAACATCTATTTTAATTATTATAAGACAAAAAAAGACTTAGATTGACTAATATATTTAGTTAAGTAGGTTGGAGTAACAGCTTTGATTACCAACGTTCACTTAAGCATGCTTAGCGGCCCGTTGTAACGCCATAGGTAAGCGCAGTCCCTGTGCTACCGAATTCCATCAAACTCAGCGAAGAAGTCGGGTCAGTGCAAGGACTGCACTTCCAAATAGTTTTTGACAGGTGCTGCCTGTCATATATGGCCAAAGGTTGTCAGGCTGGAAAATTACTCCCACGTATCTAAGTTGCATATTCAGTGCACTTTCGTGCAATGTCTGTTGCAAACGAATTAATTAATATTTGTATACGGGAAGTCACCGTAGCCTAATAGGTAGCATGTTGTCTTATTAGAAATGAGGCCACAGTTCAAACCCCAGGTAAGACGAAACGAAACATAAACAAATATTTCTTCGGCGAATTCCCCTTAGGTGCTTTCTGGCAAAAACCCTGAGAATAAACAGACAATTGGCCTGAAAAGTTTCTCAAAAATCTGTCGTTCGGATAATGTTAATGTATAAAATTAACACACACAACATAAGTGGTGTGAGAAAGTAGGTCGTAAGCCAAACTGAATGACCAACTATGTATGGACGTTGACTCAGCATTCCAGCAAATGACTTCTGCAGAAGTTGGTGGCCTGGGAAGAAGTATACTGTCTTTCAGCTCATGACCGAGGTCCTTGCTCATGTAAAGAAATGTGGAAGTTTCTGACCTCTAACTTTCCGATATCCTTAAATAAGCTCCCTAATATAAGGATTGCTGCAATAACAAGATTTACTTTGCACGTGGGTTGGTTTCCTCTGGGGAATGTTTGATCGCCCAACTGAATATTGATTGTTATATCACAATGAGCCTAAATGCTGGCCTATGTTTGAACTCATTCTTCAAGGGAAGGTTCTGGAACCTTGTCTAACCTAAGGACCTCGATATCGTTGCTTTTTCTACACATTGTAGGCCATGCACATACACATTTAAGGGGTCCTAAACAGCCTCACTATACATATATAATTGGTCATTGCAACCCTTCAGTCAGAATTACGGCCTAGCTTCTCACACACTGATGTTGTGTGTGTTAATTTTATACATGAGTGGTGGGGCCTACAGTTAAAAGTCGATTTCGAACGACAGATTTTTTGAGAAACTTTCCATGGCAATTTTATTTACTCTCAGAGTTTTTTCCAGAAATCTGCTGAGATTTTGTTGCTTTTTCTACACATTGTAGGGCATAAAGACTGCTTAAACAGCCTCACTATACATATATAATTGGTCATTACAACCCTTAAGTCAGGATAACGGCATCGCTTTTCACACCACTGATGTTGTGTGCGTTAATCTTATACATGAGTGGCGGGACCTACAGTTTAACGTCGACTCCGAACGACTGATTTTTGAGTAACTTTTTCATGGCAGGTTTATTTACTCTCAGAGTTTTTGCCAGAAATCTGCTGCGAGGAAATCGCCGAAGAATTATTTTTTTTTTTGAAGGTCTGACCTGGGGTTTGAACCATGGCTTGTCGTCTAATAAGCCAACACACTACCTACTAGACTACGGCGACTTCAGTATCATCGTGTCTGTCATAAAGTGTTAACTAAGTGCCGCCTTTTTTTGATTTTTCCGCACATTGTAGGGCATAAGGATCTCCTAAACAATCTCTCTATCATCGTGTAAAAACGAAAATTGTTTTCGATTTTTAAAGGAAAAAAGGAAGGAGACAACTGTGTTTCAGTAAAGCAATTTTTTGAAAAGTTCTTGACTACACTGTTTGATTTTTTTAACGTCGCTATTGAACTGTGCTCTTAATGCCTTTATGTCTTCGTAATTGAATGTTCATTCAAAGAAGAAACAAAGTATTGAAGTCCAAGAAATTCATAAATTTCATTGACTTCAACCCTATTATCATGGGTGACGCTTTATTTATTTAAAATGGTCATCAACTGCATCCGTATGCGTCCTTGCATTCATATTTTTAAAACAAGAGAAAAGAAAAAACAAACAATACAAAATTAATCAAAAAGTAATCGTTATAATAATTTCCTTGTTTCTCCATGCATGTGTTTTACTTTTCGTTTTCTTCTTCATTTTTTTTTTTTTTGTCAACAATTGGTGCGTATTCAATGGGGCTTCATTTAAAATTAATAATCAAAGTAACGAAGTTAATATGCAATTTGCTTACGTAGCGCGTACATTGAGAAAATATGATGAATTACTTGAGTGCACGAAGTTTAAATACAAAATAAAAACCCAATATTATCGATAACTTTTCTTTCAATTACAATCTCGTTTGCCATGCGACGGGAGCCAGTATGACTTCACTAAGGCACAGAAAACTGAAATAAACGGCAAGTAATGAAGGAAATATGAAAACAAATACAAGTAGGCCATCGTAATATTTACATTCACTTGTAATCGTGTAAGAAGAAAAAGAAACGACTTAAAATTAATCATAATTTCAATTGGAGATGGCACAAAAGCGAGAATATGACAGAAAAGTAAAAAAATTATTAAAAGTTGCCATTCTTTCCTATCCCATTATATTAGTGGTGGTTCAATGGAAACAGCTTATGGAATATAGGCTCGTTTCTACAAAAACGTGGAGTACTAACAAATACGATTATTTTATGTAAGACTTTATATAGGATTTTCCAACAAGAACTTTTGAGCTTTGACATATGATAACGGCCGTTTTAATGAAGCCACATCTGTCAAATTAATTGGCATCTATTCAGTCTCTTCTGCCAAATCATCATGGACGGCAATAGACAACAACGTGTGTTTGCTGAATGTGCTGTAAAGCACAATTTCTAGATGAGTAGGTAGGTAGGGAAGTAGGTTGAAATGGTAGCCTTGACACCAAAATCACACATGGGCACGCATAGCGGCCCGTTGTGACACCACGGGTAGAAAGCATTTCCTGTACTGACCGAGTACCACCAAGCTGGGGAAGAAGTTGGTTAGAGCAAGGGCTGCACTAGATGAATAGGAACGAGTACAAACAACATTACCGAAATTGAGATTCAAGAGCCTGCAATGCATTCCAAAACAGTCACTGTTAGGTGCGAATTTCTATTTCTCTGAGAACGATGTTGACCAAGCCTATACTATCAACAGTATTGGTCGATATGATTATCAACTTCTTTTGGGACTGAATTAGATGATATGGATAAGGACGGTGCTATGCGGCACATAGCTCACTCCACATTGGATATTCAGCACGTACGAATTGAGGGCATGGTTATCTCACATAGAAGTGATGTGAATTGGCCATAGAGATCGTATGACCTATCCGCAGTAGAATTTTTCTTGTGGGGCTTGCTTTAGTCGCACATACGCCGTTGTCTAGTAGTCGCCATAGTCTAGTAGTCATCGTAGTCTAGTAGTCGCCGTAATCTAGTAGTCGCCGTAGTATAGTAGTCGTCGTAGTCTAGTAGTCGCCGTAGTCTAGTAGTCGTCGTAGTCCAGTAGTCGCCGTAGTCTAGTAGTCGCCGTAGTATAGTAGTCGTCGTAGTCTAGTAGTCGCCGTAGTCTAGTAGTCGTCGTAGTCTAGTAGTCGCCGTAGTCTAGTTGTCGCCGTAGTCTAGTGGTTGCCGTAATCTAGTAGTCGCCGTAGTATGGTAGTCGTCGTAGTATAGTAGGCGCCGTAGTCTAGTAGTCGTCGAAGTCTAGTAGTCGCCGTAGTCTAGTGGTCGCCGTAGTATAGCAGTCGCCGTAGTCTAGCAGTTGCCGTAGTCTAGTAGTCGCCGTAGTCTAGTAGTCGCAGTAGTCTAGTAGTCGCAGTAGTCTAGTAGTCGCCGTAGTCTAGCAGTCGCCGTAGTCAAGTAGTCGCCGTAGTGTAGTAGTCGCCGTAGTCTAGCAGTCGCCGTAGTCTAGTAGTCGTCGTAGTCTAGTAGTCGCCGTATTCTAGTAGTCGTCGTAGTCTAATAGTCGCCGTAATCTAGCAGTCGCCGTAGTCTAGCAATCGCCGTAGTCTAGTAGTCGCCATAGCCTAGTAGTCGCCGTATTCTAGTAGACGTCGTAGTCTAATAGTCGCCGTAGTCTAGTAATCGTCGTAGTCTAGTAGTCGCCGTAGTCTAGTAGTCGTCGTAGTCTAGTGGTCGCCGTAATCTAGTAGTGGTCGTAATCTAGTAGTCGCCGTAGTCTAGTAGTCGTCGTAGTCTAGTGGTCGCCGTAATCTAGTAGTGGTCGTAATCTAGTAGTCGCCGTAGTCTAGTAGTCGCCGTAGTCTAGTAGTCGCCGTAGTCTAGTAGTCGCCGTAGTATAGTAGGTAGTGTGTTGGCTTATTAGACGTGAAGCTGAAAAGCTAGGTCGTAATATTGACTAAAGGGTTGTAGCAAGGGCTTGTATGTATGTGGTTAAGTCAAGAATCAAAATTGCCTCTGTTGGAGCTAAAGGAATCAAGAATTGATTGTGGAAAAGCCATTGACATGTGAATGTTTCAAGCCCATTATGGTTTAGAGGACAGTTTATTATCAAATATGATGAGTATGGAACAACTTTTATCGTCTACTTAAACTGCTGCGGCCATATTGCAACCGGCATTTTTGGCCGGCGGTTGAATATTGGGACGGTTTTGGACGATATGTCGGTTTCAACAAGACATTGCCTCGACAAAGATTCATATATTCTTGCGTTTCGATTCGAAATTTTTATAGAGTTCATCAAATACAGGTTCTAACGTAATTTGAAAACCAAACCAAGCCGAAGCCGTAGGCGGTAGGTAACATTGCGTTTCGTACATGTCATATCATGGCAATCCATAAGCATTCTAATCAAATAAAACTTTTATCGAAATTAACATTTTTTTGTGGTTTTTTTGAACTTCGCTTTTGGAATTGACCAATCGACTTCCTTATATTCAAATAAATTTTCGCATCTTGAAATGCATGGACGCGGTAGGAAACGCCATTATGTCTCATATCATTTGAATAAGACTCATAGAAATCGTGTAAGACATGAACAGATAGAAGTCAAAAACAAGCAATGCATCAGGAGATGAATGCTTATTGTTGCAGTGGTCCATCGATTTTTGCAGTAATCGATACAACAATAAACATCGATAAAAAATGATAAGTACAACTCATGCCTCTCTTTAACTAACGGAACATTAACGACAAGAACGATAATAAATTATTGGCATCTCTTTCTGACATTCATCACAAGTGGACAGTAAAACATGAGCGGAGGAAATGTGCATTTGGTTTTGGTATGAAAGCAGATTGCAGTGTCATTGTATGCTGCTGCAGTGGGACATTGTCATCAACTATTAATGATGCGTAGTAGTTAAACACGAAAGTTGATTATTTTTCTTATTATCATGCGAAAACGTATCAAACAATGGTCACATCGGCATGAGGATATAACCCAGCAAAAGTATTTGGGGACAAACATTTGGCTTGTGGTGTATATATTCATCAGTTAGAAATCGTTGTTATGCACATGGTGTTTAAATGACTGCTCTCCATAAAGTCCCTCTTAAAGGTCACATCGATGACCAAACTTGTCCATGAATATCGCATATTTTTCTGGTATCTATGCATAGTGTTCCCTGAGCCATTAGGAATAAATTCGAATCAATTGTTAACATGATCACTAAAAATTTTGCTAGGTTTTATTCCATATGCACTGGCCAGCAGCAGCATTCATGTTCTTGTTCTTAAAATATTATTGAAGTCTTTATTTAATTGCCAATCAGGCAGTTGTGTTCCAATCATTGACTGGCGGCTTAAGTGGTTAACGTTGTAGCAACATTATTATCAGCGCCACTGAAGCAACTGTGATTGGAACGTTTAAATTGAACAAAGCGAAGAGAAATACTGGCATAACAACCATTCATACTATGCTGTGACACAGAGATGTTAAACAGAAACAGAAGTTCCATATGGAATTCTTATACCTACAGGAGGCAGTGCAAATACTTAAACACCTTCAACTCTTTTCGGTAGACTCTCCAACATACAGGTTGGCGGGTGGAACCTTTTCTTGTTGTCAGTTGGCGACAAGTTAATGTGCCTTAATTGATGGCAACTGAATTCATTTAGTAATATTTTAAGTTTTTTTTTTGGTAGCATGTGTGGCCAGAAAAGCCTTAAGAAGACATCATATTGCACTTAAAAGAGGCAAATTTAGGTTTTGTATTGCAAATGACTCATTTGGAATTTCTTTAAATTTGCTTGTAATGTATGTGGGAAATTCCACAGCATACATAGTATGCTACAAAGAATAGCAAGGCAATGGTGCAAAAGTCGTTGCAAGATCAACATTGCCAAGAACGAAGTGACAGAAATGCAGTAACTTTTCAATATGGAGTGAACTCCTTAATATCGTCTACTGTGGGGAAAGTTTGTGGACATATAGTGTTTGTGGGGTGCCATTTAATTTTAACACCGTATTGGAATCGACCTTCAAGTCATCATGGTAGGTTAGGCAAGGTGGTGACTCCCCTTGACGGAAGACGTCCCACTTATGACAGCATTGAGGCCTATTGTAATACCACAATCAATACCTAACTCTGGGGATCAAACATTTTCTAGATGAAACCAATCCTAGTCCAAAATAAGTCTTAATACTGCAGCAATTTTTATATTAGAGAGCTTTGAGAAGTCAAAAACCTCCACATTTTCATGACAAAAGCAGGACACTAACACATGAGCAGAAACACAGTCTCTTCCTCCTCCTGAGACACACAGCTCCTGAAAGAATTTTTGGCGAAATATGAAGTTGTTCGACATGCCTATCAAAAGGGCAATGACTCATTAGAATCATTACTATGCGACTAAAGGCCATGCAATTTAAGGACTAAAGGAAATCGGCGCTCTTCTTATCCAAACGTATCGAACACAGATCAGTAATACCCATGTACGTAATTGTTTATTACAACACTTTAGTCAGTATTACAACCTAGCTTCTCACACCACCCATGTTGCATGTGTTAATTTTATACATGAGTGGCGGGACCTATAGTTTAAAGTCGACTCCGAACCACAGATTTTTTTGAGGCCAACAATATTTAACGTAAATAAGATTGAGCCTCCCTGTAAAACTAGTGAATAATATCGAAATTAAATTGGAATACTTATGCCCAGTGATATTTCGGAGATTGTGAGCTCCGTACCGGTTAAGTCACCAGCAATGCAATTTATAAGAGTTAGTTTTGAAGGGTTTGAAATTTCCCCGAGGAAATTTATCAGCATGCATGGACAAGGACAGACTTTGAAACTACGTTTGTTAGAGACTTAACTGCAGTCTGGCTGTCTGAATACATCAAGAGATTTCGGAGAAAATAACGCCACGCAACAAGCATAACTAATCATGGTAAGATTTGTTCAAAAGCTACTGCTTACTGCGACTCTGATTTGATTTTAAAATGAAAATCCAAAGCAAACAAAAATAGTTTCGTTCAAGACTTACAAGCCGCTGCGATCCAGATTCTCACACCACATATGTTGTGAATGTTAATTTTATACACGAGTCCGGGAACCTACAGTTTAAAGACGACTCCGAGCGGCAGAGTTTTGGGGACTTTTCATGGCAATTTTATTTGACTTCCAGAGTTTTTGCCACAATTCTGCTGAGAGGAAGTCGCCGAAGAAATATTTTTTCATATTTTCGTTTTGTTGGAGATATCTGACCTGGTGTTTGAATTGTGGTCTCACAACTAATAAGCCAACACACTACCTGCTAGACTAGGGCAACTTCAATGGTGTTATTTGGTTCACTTTGGCGTACGGGAAACTCTATGTTTAATATTAGTTTCTAAATGAGGAATTCATCCAAGAAAAACTTGGCGCTTTTGACATTCTGGAAGCATGGTCGGCATTCTAGCTGTAGTCTTTGTGATTATGATTGGATCTATAGACAGAATAGTTGGCTTTGGGCATTAGAATTCTACGAAATGACCCTTTTGTGATATCATAGAGCAAAGACTTTGCGACTTTGTTGCTGTGGAAATGAATGAGATTTTGACCCGACTAACCTTCTCAGGAGAGTCGATTGCGCTCGTATGAGACATATGTTTTGAACTTAATTGATAATGGACAGGATGGATTATATGTTTGAGTGTCCGAGAAGGTCACCCCATTACACAATGAGATATTACATGTATCAGCTTAAAGTCAATATACCTCGGCTTGATATGCCGCTTTAGAGTAATAAAATCTAATTCTTGTTTCCTTGATGTATTTAATATAAAAAATTTTCAAACTTTTGTTTGTTTTAAATGAAAACCACCAACAAATTCTTTGGCTTTGTGCATCATCACTCTTAATTAATGAAGTTGTTAATGCCGAACAACAAATTCTACCAGTGCACGGGAATAATTGCAAGCAAATATTTATGCATTTACTATTACTAACAAACAGACAAACAAACATACAAAATATATTTCGAATTAAATTAATTAAAAACATTTAAACTACAGAGGTTTTTGTGGCTGCATTCAGCAAAATAACTTAATAAATGACATACTGCAGCCGAATAGAATCAAGCGCAGCAAATGTGGTAAATTGTTTCCAAGAAATTTTTCATTCTAGCTTGTGTTGTTTATTAAGGTTTAAAAGGATTTTTGTGTGATGAATATATACATCCAAACTATAATTTTATATTAAAATTTAAATTGTTCAACAATACCCTGCTTTTACATCATTACATCAACAAACAGTCAATGGCAGTTTAGCAGCTGCCAATGCATTCTGAAAGATGCATGGTTTGGTAAAGTTTGTTCACTTGCAACATTGTTGAACTCTACTCCATCAAGAACCGGTACAGTTAGTTGACTGACTGACTTTTTTCCCACAATGGAACAGTTGCACTTGGTTGTTGTCAGAGATCAGCAATGAATCGTTTTTTTCGCTACTCATAAGCACTCATGAAATTTTGAATATAAGTGAGTCAACAATATTGAAATTTAACTACTCTGATTTATTCGTACACACTACAACGTTGATTTATAAGTACAGGTTGCAATGAGTATGCGTACAACGTCGACATCAAACAACATCGAAATAATATTATACCATGACAAGCGAGTTGGGTGGGCAATTTATCTCATAATTTGAAGCACTCCAATCACCACCAAGATCATACAATCACATGAGTCGAATATTATTATTATGTCGTGAAGACGTGCCTTAGTACTGCGACCATACGATCTGTTGTACTCCCCTCCTACTTTATGCGGTATTCCCATAATGTGTACTGCAACATTATTTCCCTGGATGCTGCCCTATATCAACAATGAAAATTTTCCGACTAGCTGCTGCTATGCAACCAGCGTTTTTTTCTACATACATGCTTAAATATAATAATTGGTCATAACAACCCTTCAGTCAGGATTACAACCTAGCTTTTTACACCAAATATGTTGTGTGAGTTAATTTCGTACATGAGTGGTGGGACTTACAGTTTCAAGTCCACTCCGAACAACAGATTTCTTCTGAGAAATTTTTCATGGCAATTTTTTATTTACTCTCAAAATTTTTGCCAAAAATCTGCTGAAAGGAAGTCGCTGAAGAAATATATCTTAATATTTTTTTTTTTGAGTGCCCTGGTAGTCTAGTGGGTAGTGTGCTAGACTATTAGCGTGAGGGAAGTGGGTTCGATTCCTACCAGAGACTCTGGTCTGTGACACTACACCGAGCATATGGTAAAGTTATTCAGCTCGTATATAATTAAATTATAATTTGTAATTTTGTTGTAATTAATAAACAAATAAAATATTTTATTTTATTTAATACGTCTGACTTGGGATTTGAATCACAGCCTTACGTCTATGCTCAATGCCGGATCCTTTAGGTCCGAGTTACATGAAGAATTTCGTTATAAAACATTTTCAAATTCATGACCACTTTTATTCATTACATTCAATGACTCTTTATATCCAATAAGCGATTGCGAAAAGGCTTATGATACAAAACAAAAAACGCTTCCTTTGTTTTGAATTCTGTTGCTACTTCTATGGCGGCTGGTATTGTTGTTGCTTCTGGCCAATGCGAGCGAATCAATAATTTATTAAAACCGATTATTATCGCTTTTTGTTTGCGTGTTGGAGGCAATTTACTACAACCAGCCTGCCTTACTGTACCATCCAGCTTTAGTTGGGTAGCAGCCTTTGTTGCGGGTGATTGGCTTTAATTTAACGTTGCAAAGTATGTGTTAAATGTTGGTTGAATTGTATTTTGCATAAAAATTTTTTACTTGGCCAACGTAGAAGAGACTGTTTTTTGGATTTGTGTTTTAACACGTTTTATTTAATAATTCCGTACTCACATTGGCTTATTAATAATAATATTTCACTTCTTTTTTGTTTGTTTGCAACTTTTTTTCTGAATTTATCTCCTTCAGGGTATTTTAGTTGTTAAATTTTTCATCTCATAAAATACGTTGTAAACGGTTAGTGGGTTTTGTGGTTGTCGACTGTGCTATAATTATGCAAACAGTGCAGGCGAAAATATTAAACGCTGTGGACATAGAAGAAGAATGCCAGGGCGGAATAGGAAAGAATGGAAACTCCGAGTTATCTCGTCGATCGGCAGTTAACGTGTTAAGTCAGCGAATAAAGAAAACAAGGTTCCCTACTAGACTTCCGCCTACTTTCAGTGCCAGGAATTTCTAATCGGAATTGTAAAATAAAAGTTACTTTTTGTTCAAAAACAACATCACAGTAAGGACTTAATACTTACTCATTGACTTTGCAATACTGTATAGTTTTCTGACTCCAAGACTGAATCTCTTCACTAAAAAGAATGCAGACACGTTACTTTTCTGAAGGCAAAAAGACTTGCAAAAACAGAGGACATACATATTTGAAAGTAAATGCCACAAAAGGTATTAAAGGAATTGAGATAGACAGACAGACAGAGAGAGAGAGAGAGAGAGAGAGAGAGAGAGGAGAGTAAAGGACACTAATACACGCGAATGAAACAATCTCCCTTACATACATACATGGTTGGTCATTAGAACCCTTGAGTCCGAAACTTCTCACACTACTTATGTTGTTTTTGTTAATTTTTTACGTGAGTGGCGGCACATACAGTTTAAAGTCGACTCCGAACTACAAATTTTTGAGCAACTTTTTCATGACAATTTTATTAGATCAGAGTTTTTGCTAGAAATCTGATAAGAGGCAGTCATCGAAGATATATTTTTCATGTTTCGATTTATTGGAGATGTCTGACCTGAAGTTTGAACCGTGGGCTCACGTTTAATAAGCCAACACAGTATCCACTAAACTACAGTGACTCCATTAGTCAGCGTTATCCCATGATAAATTATAAGAAAGCTTAAATATCAGCTTTCAGCAGAAAGTTTTAATAATCAGAACATGTATTCGAAGCTAAAAACAATCACCTTCTACCAAAAATCAGGACATTCAGAAAGAAAGAAGAACATTCATCAGACTGTTTACCTTGTCATATAAAAGGCAAGGCAAAGCAGGCGACTGGGTCAGTAAAAGTTCAGTCAGTCTTGTGTGAAGACACGGTGCGTTTGAAGAGAGTAATCGAGGTTTGAATATCTCCGTTACAAAAATCAGACGAACAATTGTCTAGTAATTGTTATTGTTTATGCAAAGGGTATAAATATAGAAATAACAAAGAAAAGCAATTGTTGTTGTTTACATCAAGTTGTTGAGAATTGTGCGAGTAATAAAGAATTTTAATTAAAAGTAAACACAAATTTATTTTTATTTTATTTTCAATCTACGAGCTCATATTTTAAACGTTCTCAAAAGGTAAAAACATAACAATATTCTCTGCCGTCAAGCTATAGTTATCTATAGTTCTGGTGCAATCCAAAATCACAAGAGTAATTTGCATCTGTTCTTAAACATCTTGCACCAACTGTAGCTTAAAAAAACTGTTCTTAACACGTGTTAGAATATAATTTTTTAAACATTTACCATGTCTGCCTGTATGGGTATATTAAACGTTCTGTAGATGTACATGGCTATGTGTGTTGCGTTCCTAAAACGCCTGAGTTTTAATTGAAAATAAAAAGAAGAACAAAAAAAACTTCATCCATTTTATATTCATTATAAAATATGTATGTATATATATATGGTTGTAGGTCCCTGTAAAGGGACAAAATAAATTCTACTCTTGAATGTAAATATCCTGTTTGTCTGTCTATCCGTCTGATTTCGATGTTACCTGTATGAAGAAATTTACAAATTCAGCCAGTTGTTGTTCTGCAAGGCGTAGTAATTAATTACACATGATTTATGCCCTGTCCATGATATTGTTGTTGTTTTTGTTCATGTTGATGTTGTAATTGTTGTACGAAAATGTTTGTTTATTTTAGAAATAATTAATGTTTTATGTACACGATCTATTCGAAATATGAAGGACGAAAATATGAATTTGAAGAAGAAGTTGAAATACTGCTTGCATTTTGAGTTCTGCTCTCTGAAGTCTGTTAGTTTGACTGGTTAATTTGTCTTTTGCTTAAGCAGAATGGACATTAAGTGTCTCAGTGTATATACTTGCCTCGATGAAAAAATATTGGAAAGTTGCTTGCGATGGGGAATGGGAAAGTTTTCAGTTACAGTGAGCTCATGTTCTTGTCCGTGATATTTTTGAGCATCTAACAGTGTTGTTGATATTAATCCCATTAAGACGTAGTTTGTTCCTTTCTCCAAGAGCTACAAATTGGAGAACTCCCTACTGCCCAGGCTTAATAGAATTGAACTAGGGATGTCTAAAGGAAGGCTGCAATTGATAGGCGACTCGATTTTCTTCCGAAGATGGTGAAATGGATTTCTAAACGTATAATTTTATCCCGTATGAAATCAATATGAGGTTACCTTCAGTTATGTGGTTATATGAGAATATTCGCCAATAAGCAAGCAGATGAGCTTGCGATGAGGGCGGCTTCCACAGCACTGATAGGCCCAGAACATTTCTGTGGAGTAGGAGCGGATGTTTGGAATGATTTGCTCAACGTTTGATACAAACTGTTTCTGAGGAGTTACAATAATAGGATATATAATTCATACATCAGACTATCCAAGAATATCATAAGGTTGGTTGGTCTTATGAAATGGCACTGTAGACTCAAAGTACGCTTATTTAGAATGGGGGTTGCTTAGAGCCCAACATGTATGTTTTCTGATGTGATGATGAGAATGAATCATCGGAACACGTTCTTTAAACCAGTGCGGAATTAACGCATACCAGAAAGAAACACCGAGGTCAAGTAGGTAGTGTGGTAGCTTACTATATGTGACTCCATGGTTCAAATCCCAGCTCAAACATCTTCAACATAACGAAATATGAAGAAATATTTTGTTGGCGACTTTCTCTCCTCAGATTTCTGGCAAAACCTCTGGAGTACTACTCTAAAATTTGTCGTTCGAAGCCACTTTAACCTATAAGTCCTATAAGTCCAACAAAGGCGAAGCTTATCTAAAACTTGTTTCATTTCAGAACAATGTCTTCATTACAGTTTTTGTCGAGTATACATGTCTCATCCTGCCCCACAATCGCAAATTGATATGAGATCCAACAAAGGACAACATATTTCCCTTGCGTATCTGAATATGCTTTCCATTCTAATCTCTACTCAAACTCATAGGAGCTAAGTTCGCGGATGTTAGACTGACTGTCAGATAAAGTTTCTTTTTTCAATTCTCTGTACTTCCTGCACTAGTTTAATGGAACGTATCTTTCAATGGTGTAAGCTTGTGCTTGGAAGAAGCTTTGCTTCTGTCCCACTAAAAGTACTTGAGTTCGAGTATGTTACAGAACGAACACTCTCGTAAAACAAATTGCATTTTTCACTCTTATTATTCACTCTTATTTCAAAGCATTAACTAAAATCGTATAATTTATTAGTGCTGTTTAGGGTACCGTTGTCGCCGTAGTTTAGTAGGTAGTGTTTCGGCTTATTACACATAAGGGCGCGGTTCAAACCCCAGGTCAGACATCTACAACAAAACAAAATATGGACAAATATCTTTTGGCGACTTCCTCTCAGCAGATTTCTGGCTCTGAAAGTGGATTAAAAATTGCCATGAAAAAGTTTCTCAAACCTCTAGCGTTCGGAATCGACTTTAAACTGTAGCTCCCGCCAAACACATCATAAGTGGTATGTAAAACTAGGTCGCAATCCTGACTGAAGGGTTGAAATGGCCAATTATGTATGAGTGGATGTTTAGGGGACAGTAAAAGAGGTCTGTCATGCGATTTGTTAGGTCACTATAAAACTCGCGCTCCCATTCTCCCTAATCACACTTTCCATAGCTTCCTGCCTAGCATCATATTTTTTTGAAGTCCTTACAATGTTCCTTTAAGTGCATAAAAACTGCATCACATATCTACCTATATAATCATATCATTTGTGTGCCGGTATGTGTACAAATAAACCATTGTATGGCATTTGTAAATAAAAGCTATTGTTGTTGCTACTCATTGTTGTTCATGCATTTTATATTAAAAATCTCACAGGCCAAGAGGTAAGATGATTAGGTTTCTCTAGGTTTAGTATTTGTAGTTGTTGTTGAAAGGGGGTCCAACCCGCCAATGCAGACAAGTAACGTTAGGTAAAACTTGGATTAAAAATTCTTCTCTAAAATAGGCCTGTTAAGGAAATATAAACCTTACCAACTTGTAGGGAAAAGTTATGAATCAACGGTTAGCAAGATTATCCACCACTACAGCACATAGACCTCCACCTAGGACTACCTGCTACAGCAGGCCAATCACTTGCTTAGCTGGAACAACAATAGATTAAGGGAACGGAAACAAGTCTGAATAACAACCAAACGGCACTTATGACGACAACAGTTGCCAAGCGGGTAAAATGCAAAATGCTTTATGGAAGCCGTATGCTCTCAAGAGGGATAATGGGAAAAACTAACCTTGGCAGCCAAAACACTGCCTGAGAAATATTTTGTGCATATGATAACCACACTACTGGATGCCCAACACTGTGCCAATTGGAGATAATATTACAAAAAAGACGGAAAAATAATACTCGTTTGATATTCGCTAATAGTAGGCATTCGTTGCCGACAGGGAAGATTATTGGACTATAAAGTTTGTTGCTGGACCACGAAGCTGGACGCAAAGGTGAAAAGATTGCCTAGATATTTAAGAAAATTTTCTACTGTTCTATGTACCTGCATACCCAATTTACTACTACTTTCTAACATTTTTTTTCACTTTGGCAATTCTCTTCAATCCATGCAGTACACATAATACACATTATAAGCGCATTTTTCCATTTCATTTACACTCATTTACACTTCAAAATAATTGAAAACTTTTCTGCTTTTCTGCTTACGAACAGAGGAAATCTAATGATACAGAATATTAAACAAAAACAAGAAGTGAAAAAAACAAACTCATCTCGATTTTCTCATTAGAAATGTTGTGTTAGAGCATGATTATCACGGGATATGTACAGGGATTTGAGAACTTAAAAAAACATTCTTTTGTTTCATTTGATTAAAATTAGGTGTACCAATGTACCTACAAACGATGTTATTTCGATTTGTTACACTTAATGATTGATTGAGTTGTAAATGATATGAAAATGCAATTGAAATCTATTGTTATTTTTGTTGTTGTTGTTATGATATCAAAACATAAATTCTTAACATTTGAAATATGTTAACAAGTCACTCCTATTTTTTTTAAAAAATAAATTGAAAGCTAAGCAGTGTTCCTGGAAAATGAGTTATCAAGGCAAGCAGTATAAACATACCATTAGAAAACTTTGATTCGAGAAGAATTAAGCGCATCCCTAAAAATATAATACAAATCCTTTAATCATCATCATTAGTGTATCAGGTAGTCTCAAAGTAGAACTCAAAGTGACTCATGATTGTATACGATACTGTTACGAAGATTGGACACTTGGCTGTTAACTTACTTACTTAATTGGTCATTACAACTCTTCAGTTAGGATTACAACCTAGCTTCTCACACCATTTATGTTGTGGGTGTTAATTTTATACAAGCGCTCTGCGGGACCTACAGTTTAAAGATCGACTCTGAACGACAGATTTTTTTGGGAAACGTTTCTTGGCAATTTTATCAGAGCTTTTACCAGAAATTTGCTGGTAGGAATTCGCCAAAGAAATATTTTTTTCATATTTCGTTCGCGATGCCTCAACTGGAGTTTGAACCGTGGCCTCACGTCTAATAAGTCAATATACTACCTACTTGACCACAGCGGCTTCATGAGCCTGTATTTATATGATCCTATGTTACACAATAAAAGATCTTAGAAGTGAGACAACGTACTCTGACAATAGTTTAGGCATCAGGATTCCTAACTCTTCATCAATATTTTTTTATTCTATGAAGTTTGTTTGCTTTTACCATAAGAACAGGATCCATACAGTAGATTACTAGAGCGTTTAGTCAACTATAAGCTGCTACAGTCTTATTTTAAAGATATTTTACAATGTGGAGAAAATGGAGTCGGTGCAAATGCCCTGCACTTCTATACAGACGTCATCGGTTTTTGGGTGACAGAACGTGTGAAGATCTAAGCATGGTGGGCAACATGCCGCTAAGAGAACTGGTCGGTTTCATTTGGAGCTCGAGGTGGTTCAAACCCACTGCTAACGGATCGTAATAAGGAGACTTACCTCGCATTGATTGGGTAATACAGTGGCCATATGGACCACCGTAAGAATTTGCCTGTGAACAGCAATCTACCCTCTTAAGTAACCTCACTTAACGTAACGTAACCTAACCTAACCTTGTATTACAATATTAAGACTGCTCGAGTGAAGGCAGCAATCGAATTTAAACATGAACACTTTCTTCATTGATTGATTGATTTCCAGTATTTACCCTACTTTGCTTTTTAGTTAGATTAGGTCAAAAACTAAGGCCCAAGGTTATACCAACTGTGTTAACACAAATCAACATTTAATCCGGGGATCAAACATTGCCTATAGGAAACCGCGTTTAAAGTTTCTCATTTTCTGTGATCTGACTGTAACAGTAAGTTTAGTATCCTAAGGCCCAGTATTACAACTTGCCGTTAACTAAAGGGAGGAGTTTAACCGGCAGATAAATTGTTTTTCATAAGTGAACAATATGGTAGAAGTGAGCGTTAAGATACCGGTAACTTTGAAAGTTAAGTTTATGTTTGAACTTGCCATATTATATATTATTTTCAATATGGCAACCTCAAGTATTAACAAAATGAGCAAAACGAAACCCGTCGTTGCCACTGCGTTTAAAAAAAACTTAATTGAGCAGTTTTATCGACATTGCTCCGGCACTGCCATATTTTTGAAAAAGCTAACTTTATTTTATCTGTAGATTGTATAAACGAAAAGAAGTTAAAGGTGACTTTAAAGTTCACTTTAGCTAAAGTTACCCTTAACTAAACCCAACTTTAAAAGGAAGTTGTAATAATGGCCCTAAGAATCCTAATTGTGGAGAGTTCAGTTAAAAATGATAGAATATATGAATTACAAGATACGGTCATTAACACTTGTAATGAAAGCTAGTCACTGCAGCTACCTAAGTTACAACCCCTACAAAAGTCATTTTAGGGAATGTGAAGTCTATCGTCATGGCTTCTAATAGAGCAACACTCTGTGAAAACAATAAATAATACAGAGGATGAAGCGATTTAAGGAAAGAATACAATTAGTTCTCTTCCTTACTCTTATCAAGCGAATCGATCCTAGCAATACTTAGTTGACAGAGTAATTTAATCTGCCTATAAAACACCGGGGACTACCTAGGTTAACTAAGGCAGTCATTAATAACTAAGTCATGATTAATATTCTGACGGCATTCCTATCTCCAGGAGCCCATATAAGAGTTAGCTCCGAATAAATAAACCTGGCGAATAAGCATTGTAGCGCTTTTAAAATGGTCATGAAATCCACTCGACTGAAAGTCTAATCCTTCAATCCTTAACATATTCTATAGCCTGCTCTGTCCAGCATTTGTAAGCTATCCATACACATACATAATCAGTCATTGCAACCCTTCAGTCAATATTACGACCCAACTTCTCACACCACTTATGTTGTATGTGTTATTTTTGTACAAGAGTAGCAAACGACAGATTTTTTGAGAAACTTTTGGACTTTCAGAGGTTTTATCAAACGGACTGCTGAGAGAAAGGCGCCGAAGAAATATTTTTTATATTTCGAGTTTTGTTGGAGATGTCTGACCTGGGTTTTGAACCATGGCCTCATGTCTAATACACTACCTACTTAACTACGGCGACTACCATTTTCAAATGATGAGTGAGTAGAATTAAATATAATAATCAGACCTGTATCTTTCCATGGAAAGGATGAATCACTCACCGTATTCTTCAATAAAAGCCCTCTACGATAATTCTCTGCTGCAGAACTGTACGAATTCTCCAAAATTTCGTTGATTTTGATGATTTAGCTTACATCTCTGGTAGAACCCTAGGCATATTAGAATTGCTTCAAGGAATGTATTAATCGGAAACCATTTTCTTTGGAAGAAGATGGGAAAAATTCTCCATTTTTTGCTATGCTAGGTCAGTGTAAAGTATTATGTAGTCGTGCTTGACCGCTTGTAACTTTGCTTATTTGTTTTTAATTACTCATCTTGTGTTGCCATTCGACAAACGAAAATGAGCAGATATTTACAATCTACTGATGCTGATGAACTAGCAAAAGGCATTGGAGATAAAATTCTTGCTTTGTAATCACAAAAAATGAGATGACATTTGAACACAGTTTTTTTGCTTAAATAATGCAGCATTTTCATCTCTTATTATGAAGTGAAGGTAATAAAAATGAGTGCTAAAGAGTTGTATTGAAAAAACTGAAAAGAAAATGTGCTTAAATTACGTCAAATTGTATGAATGATTGAAACAAACTTGTGCGAGAATTTAAAACTGATTTTGGTTTCAGAACCTATCATAAGCTATTGATACTCCAAGCCTATCAGAATTTTGTTTCATAATGCTTTTTATGACTCTCTTAAGCAGGGACTTTATAGGAATTTTTTACTGGGTTCTATCGAATCAGCAATAAAACGGGAAACTTAGATTGTAGCTTTGTCACTGAATTATTACGTCATTTGACTGACTTTTTATACTGGTAGGCTGGCAGTACATCATGTTTGATAACGTTGCGATGAAGGTTCGGTGTTCATATCTAACATGGCTCTCATACCCGAACGCATGCGCTGTGCTTGGAATTTTTATTAATAATTTATTATATTTATAAATCACTGAATGTATTATTACGAAAATGGAAACGCTGTAACATCGTTCAATATTAAAATGAACAAAAGCTACACAAACAAATACAACGGCCTCGTTACAAATAAACCAACAACATCAGTATGAAAGAAAAGGGCATAGACAAGTAAGCGAGTAGGCAACAACAATCAATGTGAACAAAATACACAAACAACAATGAAGTCGCGATACAGTTCTCGAGAAAGCGAAACCATGAACGTTCGACTTCAAGAACCTTCATCAGGCTGTTTACGTAGGATATAAAAAGGCAAGACAAAGCAGGAAACCAGTAGTAAGAATTCAGTCAGTCTTGTGTGAGCACGCGTTATATGTGAAGAGAACAGTCATGGTTTGAAGACTGCAGTTGTTAAGATCTACCGAATAGTTGTTAGTGCTTACGAAAACAGAAGGGCAAAGAAGAAAACGAACTAAGCAAATTGTTGTTGTAACATTAAGTTGTGAACAGTGGCACATAAAATTGTGCGAACAATAAAGAATTTAATTAAAACTAAACACAAATTTATTTTTATTTTATTTGCAATCTAAGAACTCATATTTTAAACGTTTTTAAAAAGGTAAAAACGTAACAGTAGTTTTCATAACAGACACAGTACTGTAGGTGTGGTATCTAAGCTCTGTTCATACTGATAACATGTCTGTTGTATTATGACTTTATGACTGACGTCAGGGTTAACATATAGAAAGTCGCCGACTTCAAGATTTAGCTCTTCATACAGTTGTTGAATATGTTTGAGTATGGATGAGTAGTTTGTAAATTTCTCTTATGACAAATCAAATCATTGGTTTTTTGTCACCATCAATGCCATTTGCTAGTTGGTGTTATTGCCAGTACTTTGATTTTGGTGGGCTGTTGCACAATTTGTTGGATGTTGTGATTGTCCTGATTTTGTCGCTTGTTTGTGTGTCTCTTTTATGTTGTATCCATAGTACCGAACTGTGTAAGGCGGCAATTTTTTTTACACTGTGAATCTTGATCGTCTTCGAAGAGGCATTAGTCTAATCGGTAGGTATATTGGCATATTAGACAAGAGTCCTCGGCGACTTCTTTTCAGCTGCTTTTTGGCAAAAGATCAGAGAGTGAATAAAATTGCCGTGAAAAGTTTCTCAAAAAAATCTGTTGTCTGGAGGTCATAGGTGGTGTGAGAAGCTACGTCGTAATACTGATTAAAGGTTTTATGCTTAATTGAAGCTATATTCCATTGCGATCTCCTACCTTTTCTTGTTGCAAACAATGGAATTTTTTTTATTTAAGTGCCTAATTAAAAATACCTGTAAGCCTGTTCCTATCTGCCAAATGTAAACCAAACATAATCGAAATAATCGAACAGTTTATCATGTGCATCCATATTCATCAATTGTTTCACTTTCATTTTTAGACTCCACATGCTTGCATGTCCCTATATAGGTCACGCTTATCAAAATCAATAATTGCCTGCTGTCAGCATCCTCTCGTTTTTAACCGGTTGATTGAAACATTTAAAATTGTTTCGTCGTTTTTTATGAGCAATTTTTGTTGAATTCCTTTTTTGCCAATTCCTGTTGAGTATCGTTTTATTTTTGTTGCAACAATTGCAAGTTTTTTTGCAACCCAAACAGAAATCGTCATACATGAGTCAAAAGCAGTTACAGTTTGTCTTCAGTTTGTTTAATTTTTTTATCATCGATTGTTGCCTCATTTATACCAAACAATTGCTGACGCCAGTATTTGTTATTTTTGTATTTCAAGCCTTTGGTTGATTTGCTGTTCTGGTTGCTGCTTGCGGCCCGCTTTGCAAATAATTTTTATTTTTAAATTCTTTTTTTATGGAATTCCTTTAAAATTTTTTGCCTTCACCTTACTGTGTGTGCTGACAGCTAAATTGATTTAATGTCTTCTTTGAGTTTTGATTCTGATTACTTGTTATCCACCGTTTGGTTACAGATGACACTCGTTGCTTTCGTTAATGCAACATGCCAGGTGGTGCTTAACATCTTCTTTAATTGACAGTTTAAATGAAGGAAAAAAAGTTGAAAAAAAAACGTTTTTTGAACATAATAACCTTGACCATTGGCCAATAACTGAGACTCCACACAATTGCAATATGTTTGTGAGCACTTAAAACATACCAACATGCATATGGAAAGTATTAGAAAAGTCGATGAAGAGGCCACATTTAAGGATTTCTTCTTTGTCAACCAAGACCATTAAGCTGACATTTAAAACAGTAAAGCCTCCACAATTTCTTTCACTCTTTACGGACTTCCAAATTTTTGACAGTTGATAACGGCCATCTTGTTGAAGCTACATTTGTCAAATTGATTGTCATTGATTCAGTTTATTTTGTCAAATCACCATGGGCGATCATAGACAATGGTATGTGTTCGACGAATAGGACCAGCTGCCAATTAAAACAAACATTTTGTTGAAAAATCGTCTTCAGCGGTGGATTACTGGTTACAATACCAATTCTTTCGAGATCGGAAAGTGTTCAAATTGCATCTCGAAGCAGGCATTTTTGATGTACATTTAAGCTGGCGGCATCAGCGATTTATACATACATAATTGGTCATTACAACCCTTCAGTCAGGATTAAGACCTAGTTCCTCACACCACTTATGTTGTGTGTGTTAATTTTATACATGAGTGGCGGTACCTACAGTTTAAAGTCGACTCCGACCGCAGATTTTTGAGAAACTTTTCATGGCAATTTTATTTACTCTCAGATTTTTTGCCAGAAATCTGCTGAGAGGAAGTCTCCGAAAGAATACTTTTTGTATTTTGTTTTGATGTCTGTCAATAAGTCAATGACTACTATAACTTCTATGACCTGAATTAGATAATCTGGATGCTAACGAAATGTGTTTTTAACAGAACACCACTATGTACCGCACAGCTCATACCACAATAAATATTATTTTCAAGCAATTTTAGGGCATGAAGGTAATGCGACCTGGCGACCTAGATTGTGTGTTTTGACTCCGTTAGCCTTTTTCTTGTGAGGCTTTCTTAAAGCGCTAATGTGTGTGAATAAGCCACTAGCCTCAGTCCTCAGTGCCAATATAACTCATCTCATCGAAGAAATTCAGACTGATTTATAAACCATAATCATGGAATATTGAACGCTTCTGATGCGCTCCATCCAGAAGAGCCGAGGCGGCTCAATAGTTTGAAGTTATCAACTCTAAACAATGTCCTTTTGAAAGATATATGTACCGAAGATGCCGTCATCTCCAAAATATACACACAGTTACTAAAGTTTACATACGGTTAACAAATTTCAGAAGTTTTTAACCGATCCGTTTTCGTTGAAAATCTTTATAGTTTCCTCGATTTTAAGACGGCCTTTTGCATTGGTTAAAAAATTTCTGAAATTGAACTGAATTGTGGCCCTGCACAGGCCCACAAAAGTATACATCTGATTAACAAATTTCACAAATTTCTGAACCAATGCAAAAGACCTTCTTAAAATCGAAGAAAGATGTCAGACAATTATAAAGATCTTCAGCGAAAACAGATTCGTTAAAAAATTTCTGAAATTTGTTAACCGTATGTATACTTTTGTGGCTGAGTGTACATCAAACAGTGACTTTTTTCTGATGCGCTAGACATTCTTGGATCTTAAGCGGATTGACATCGTCCCAAATGAGTAAATAAATACGTAACCGTCCACCCAGGGATGGGACTCAACACGGAAGGAAACTGTCTTATAAGTGTCCATTAAATAATGTGGAATATTTTAGAATTGAAGTCGTCTTAGTCTAGTAGGTAGTATGTTGACTTATTAGATGTGAAGCCACGACATCGCCAGGTCCGACATCGCCAACAAATAAATGTTTTTCGGTGACTTCCTCTCTCATTTTTTAGCAAAAATTCACTGAGAGTAAATAAAAATTTCCATGAAAAAGTTTCTAAAATATCTGTCGCTTGGAGTAGACTGAAGGTCTCCTGTATAAAATTAGCACACATAACATAAGTGGTGTGTAGGTCGTAATCCTTATTGAAAGGTTGTATGTGTTTCTGAATTTAAATTCAATATTTTTTCTTTCAGTTTTTAGTACCCCCTGCAATTGTTTTCATTCTTTGTTCGCCTCATATTAATTTTCTTATTTAAAGAGAACAAATGATACTTCCTTTATGGCCCACAATCAGTCAAAAAGGATGAATATATGCATTGAACTAAACGAATATATCAGCTCTTGCATGGCCAACAATAAAATTAAAATCATGCGATATTAAAATTATGCCCCAAGCCATAACATTTCCATTGCATATAGTGAAACCAAACAAACACACGGAATAACGACACGAAGTGAATCCAAACGTTAAACAACTTAATGCCCCACCATTATTACAAATGAAAAGAAGAAAGTGGGCATGAAATCTAAAATATTTATTTCTGTTTTCGTTTTGTATAATTGAACTGAAATTTTGACTCCTTGTACTTGGCAGTATTACATGGTCGTAAAGTGCTATTCCCTGTAAGTGGTTAAGGTAACACTAGGTCAATAAGAAACAAATAAAAAAAAGCGAAGAACGTAACATGAAAGCCGTAGTATAAGTTTTCGTGGTAAGTAATCACGTAGAAACACTACCTTAAGTATGGTTACCAGAACTAAAAAACACATATGGTCATAACACACTTGTATTAACAAAAAAGAAAAATAAGATTTAAAGGCGATAATAAATAAAATTTGAAAAATATACTTAAGTTTGTGTGGAAGAGAAGTAGCCAAAAAGTAAGAAATTTAACTTTTCCAGACGATTTGCATTTGATTTATGACTCGCGAAAATTACCAGCCATATGTAATGTGTTCGAGCTGTAACACGCTAGCCACATAAGCAACATTCTGGCTAGGAAAACAAAATTTATGCGGTAAATAGTTAAATGGATTTGGTTTGCTTTTCTATTTATTTGTCTTCCATTTCGATTTTGTATTTCGGTTCTAATTGCTTGGTATGTAACAATAAAAATAAAAAAAAAAAATTGAAAATCAATGCTGCAACAAATGTTGCGGGGCTTCATTTTCTTCCTTCCTAAACAAATATGTATGACAACAACTATTTTGCGTACAGTAAATGTTATCGAATATGATTTTTTACAAGTTTAAAGATGAACGCGCGTAATCTTGATTCAAACCGTGACGTTGAGAGCGAATCATCAGAAAACATACCATGAATCTGAGCGACATTAATACTCCTTTGAAGAAAATATTTGAATTACCAGCACTATTGAAGCATCTTGACGTTTTTAGAGCAAAAGCTTTGAGGTGGACAATATAAAAGTATATTTTGTTATGAAATTGAAAATCTAGATACTGGTGTTTTGCTTCTACATCGTTTAACATTAAAATTATAAACAAAAGCTACAAAAACAAAGCAATGCAGTAAACAAACCTGTTTACAAATCGTCGTACTGCTTAATATAACAACAAACACCAGCATAAAAATGGTAAACAAGTAAACAAAAATACAAAAACAACATTAATATAATAAATATAAACATTGTTGTTTACATTTATAGAGATTTCGAGAAGGCGAAGTCATGAGTCCGCTACAAAGATCTGTCGAATTATTGTCTAGTAATTGTTATTGTTTATGCAAAGGGTATTAACCGAGTAATAACAAAAAAGGCAATTGTTGTTGTTTACATAAAGTTGTGAACACACAGAATTGTGCGAATAATAAAGAATTTAATTAAAACTAAACACAAATTTTTATTTTTATTTTTATTTGCAATCTACGAGCTCATACTTTAAACGTAAAGGTAAAAACTTAACAACATATTGCAGTCAGTATAATAGATTGCCCTATCGAAGTGCTATAGTAGAAGAATATGTTTGAAAAGTCGTTTACTACCCGGAGACATTCCTAGAAAAACTTGGACATCAACACGACATTCAAAAGAAACTTAAATTGTATTCTTCAGTTGGCAGTCATTTAATCGCCATGAGAATAGCCGCAACTTCCACTATAATCTGGAAGTCTATTTGACTGTTCCATGCCTAAGTCTTCAATATATGCATACATACGCACATATACTCCGCCATACTTAATGCAGTTCCTGAATGATTACGGTGCGCGTCTTCACAGAAGACTAAATGAAATTTTACTGCCCCTTTGCCTGCTTTGTCTTGGCTTTTATATGCCAACGTAATCAGACTGATGAATGATCTTGAAGTCAAATGTTCGTGACTTCGCCTTCTCGAGATATTCATAAATGTAAATATCGTTGTTTCATTGTTATTTGTGTATTTTGTTTACATTGTTTGTTGTTGCATTTTTGTTTACTTGTTTATCCCCTTTTTTACTGATATTGTTGGTATATTTTTGTTTACTTGTTTATCATGTAAACAAATTTATTGTTTTTGTTTTTGGAGCTTTTGTTTATCATTTTAATGTTAACCATTTTCATTTTCATAATAGTATAGTATAATAGAGAATGTGTTACAATAACATGTCAACAGTAAATTCCAGAAGTTGACAAATGGAAAATAAATGATGCACAAGTAGAGCGATAGGTAACAGTGCCACTTAAATAATTAACATCAGATAAAATTTAAGAATTCCTTCAATTGCAATCCTCGAATCCACATATATTAAATATTTTTCTAGGATTTTTTGAAATTAATGTAAGAATTTGCTTAAAGAATTCAACAAAAGTTTGTAACACTACAAAGAATAAAAGCCACTGCATGACATATTAATATATTTAATAATTTGTTTAAAGTATTTGAAACATTACCTCGACTTTATATTCTAAATGTGTCCCTTATTACACCGATATACCTGTCACAGCAATTGTTTAAGCTTAAATAATAAAAGAAATCCCCTTCGATAAAAGAGAAAAAGAGCAAACGGTAGCAAATGACCTCTTTAACTCGTCTTCAATTCATTATTTTGTGAATGAGGGAGTATAACAGAGCATGGCAAATTATCTTCAGTACAAGTAAACCAATAAGAAGTCCCTCGTATACATAAACCACATTTCGATCAAATTTATTGATGTTAACCATTTTAACGATATGGTCAATAGAGGAAGGTTCCCTTTTTTATTCTTTCTTCTTTCATTTTTATGTTTCTCTTCATTCTAAGCTCCCCCATGGTTTGCGTTGTGGTAGATGTGTGTGGCTTATGGTGTATGACGTTCAGATGATGGTCGCCTCTAAAACGTAAAAATACTTAAAGATTTTTAGTACTTGAATGAATGTATTCCGCAGGGAATGTGATGGCATGAAGGCGGTGTACGAACATGTGCTCATATGTCTTGTATTGTATATGGCTATGAGTGCTCTTTTAAGAGCAGTTTTTAAGCGCCACTTATGCCATATGAAGACATGATGTTGAGTAGCAATTGTGTTTAAAGGGAAATTTAAAACTTATTTGCTTGTCATTTGTCCTCAGATTAGTCAAAAAAGTTTAAAGTTAAGCCGAAAACCTACATTTTGTCTACTACAACAGACAAATTTTCTGCGAATTCCTGTACGATTCGTAAGCAAAAGAATGGTAATATTCCTTGACCCCATGGAAACATGTTGGCCGTTTATTAAGCAGCCTTATTGACTTTGAAAAAGCTTGGGCTAGATGTAGGTCAAATGAGATTATATATGTACCAAAACCTTTGGACCCATTATGATACCCTAAGTTACCACTTACTGTCGACTGTACTTGGGTTATACAAAAATCATTTCAAAACATTTTCGTATGCCCTTATCACAACGATCACCCACTCCTATCATATAGCAGATATTCGTTTTTCAAGAGTTTAAGTAAACCAAACAAGTTTATTAGATGGAATCCGTCCTTGGCTGAGCAAAATCGTATCTGTTGTTATACTAAGCGTATGAGCAATAAACGTTTAAAATAATTATCGATTGCTCATACCATTTGCAAATGTTGAACTAATGAAAACTGCTGCATAAAATTAGGCTCAGATTTTAACATATTTTGGCTTTCGTCAAAACTATCGCTCACCTTCCTTAATTCCAATGGACCAAATTCCATGCATCTGTACTACTGATCCATATTTGTATGAGTACCGTAAGATAATTAATTGGAAAAAGTGTAAGATATTGAAGAGAGTACCTAATAAGCATATACGGGTGGTTTAGGTACAAATCCTTCCATCCAAAGATGCAGTTTCAAAGAATGGCTTTAGCAAAGTATAGTATAGAATAGTATAGTATAGTATAGTATAGTATAGTATAGTATAGTATAGTATAGTATAGTATAGTATAGTATAGTATAGTATAGTATAGAATAGTATAGTATAGTATAGTATAGTATAGTATAGTATAGTATAGTATAGTATAGTATAGTATAGTATAGTATAGTATAGTATAGTATAGTATAGTATAGTATAGTATAGTATAGTATAGTATAGTATAGTATAGTATAGTATAGTATAGTATAGTATAGTATAGTATAGTATAGTATAGTATAGTATAGTATAGTATAGTATAGTATAGTATAGTATAGTATAGTATAGTATAGTATAGTATAGTATAGTATAGTATAGTATAGTATAGTATAGTATAGTATAGTATAGTATAGTATAGTATAGTATAGTATAGTATAGTATAGTATAGTATAGTATAGTATAGTATAGTATAGTATAGTATAGTATAGTATAGTATAATATAGTATAGTATAGTATAGTATAGTATAGTATAGTATAGTAGAATATAGTATAGTATAGTATAGTATAGTATAGTAGAATATAGTATAGTAGAATATAGTATAGTATAGTATAGTATAGTATAGTAGAATATAGTATAGTATAGTATAGTATAGTAGAATATAGTATAGTATAGTATAGTATAGTAGAATATAGTATAGTATAGAATAGTATAGTAGAATATAGTATAGTATAGTATAGTATAGTATAGTATAGTATAGTATAGTATAGTATAGTATAGTATAGTATAGTATAGTATAGTATAGTATAGTATAGTATAGTATAGTATAGTATAGTATAATATAATATAGTATAGTATAGTATAGTATAGTATAATATAATATAGTATAGTATAGTATAGTATAATATAATATAGTATAGTATAGTATAATAGATTTCAACAAGAGAACGTTTCGCACTCTAATTGGAATTCTAATAGGAATTCTAACAGGACACTACGTTATTGGAAGTTTCGCTGACAAGCTGGGTCTGCCCCGCCATGATTGCTGCAGTTGCTGCCATGATTTGGTGGAAACGAAATCGGTGCAAACCCTTTTATGTGAGTGCCTTAGACTTGAGAACAGACGTTATCGGTTTTTGGGTGAAAGAACGTTTGAAGATCTGGACATGGTGGCGAATTGGCACCTAAAGCGGTTCCATCAGTAGCTCGGAGTGATTCAAATCTACCTCTGACGTATTATGTGTATACTAACCTTACACTAGGTGACACAATGAGCTACATGGGCCGACGGGTGATTTTTCATGTTAACGGCAAGCTACCCTCTAACCTAACCTAACCTAATCATATGCAATAACCCAACAAAGTGCTCATTTAATCCATTTTGATCTCAATTCACTTACTTACTTAATTGGTTATAACAACCCTTTAGTTAGAACTACGGCCTAGTTTCTTTCACCACTTATGTTGCGTGTGTTAATTTTATCCATAAATCGCCGGACCTACAATTCAAAGTTGACTCCGAAGGACAGATTTTTGAGAAACTTTTCATAGCAATTGTATTTATTCTGAGAATTTTTACCAGAAAACTACTGGGAGTAAGACGCCGAAGAAATATTTTTTCATATTTCGTTTCCGGGGTGGGATGATTAGGGTTTGAACTACAGACTCTCAACTAATAAGCGAACATACTACCTGCTAGAATACGGCAACTACTAATCAGCTTAATTGAGTATTATCTCTCAGTTTAAATCTGACGTAATAGGAGTTTTAAATTCCTCCGCTAAGTGAAATAGATTTCCTTTATTTTCCATTAATTTTTATAATTTAAGAAATAGAAAAAAGTCTGGAGATTTAAATTCTAATAAATTTCGCATTGAATTCTAATTTTCATTCTTAAAGTGTTTTCGTTTCATAGTTTCATTTACTTTTCCAGAAATTAAATTATTTTCAAAAAAAGTCATGCAAATCACAATCAAAAAAGAGCGCATAAATAATTTCCTTTAAAAACCAAATTTGTTTCAAGAAATCTCCCATACTCTTAGTCCGTGGAATACAAATTTTACTTAGTTTTGTGGTTTAGTTTACGTGGCGTATTATTTGCAATATAAATACAAATATTAACACACATACAAGTTCAATTATGTTGCTATAAGGCAGCCATAACCGAAAAATAAAGAAGTAAAGAGAAGGGTTTACAACAACTGCACATTCTCTTACACACACAGGCACATGTAGAAAAGTCAAGGATGTGTGTTTTCCTCAATTATACTCTCTGGTTTATATTTGTATTAAAAGCAGGAAAACTTTTCACTTTTCTTTGTTTTGTTTTGCGTTTTTGCTTGCTTTTCTTATAGTTTTCTTCTCTCTGCATGTAATTGTGTAAGTGAGGTGAAGGAGTGAGGAAACAATACAATGAATATTGTTTTTATTACGGTTTTCGTTTTTTTCTTATTGTATACAAATACAAACATAACTAAATTTACAAGTGCACACACACACATATGTACTTTGTTTGAAGTACATTGTCAAAAGAGTAAAAAAGAGAGAGTGAGAGAGAGAGTGAGTGTTTACTGTGCTGAAGAAATCAAGGAAATAAACCCAATGGCTAGAGTTGTTGTTGTTGTAGTTCTTATATGAAGTATTTGTTTATTTGTTTTAATAGCTATGTGAGTACATAATGGTGTATGTATGTAACAACAGTTGTATCATTGTGTGTGTATGAATTTCTAACATACATATGTACTTCGAAAATGTTTGTTTAAACTTTTGTTTTTACATTCAAACAATACCAGGAACATACAAACAAAACAAATTCAAATAAAAATGAGGGGAAGCTGGTTAACGACGATCACAACGATGCTTTACAAAATATTTCAAAGGTTGTTGAAGTGCCCTGCCACGGCTTTTCTGGCTGGAAGCGTCTGAAATAACCAGTTGAACGCTGACATGGGTTCTGCTGGGCTTGAGAACCGCTGTGGCATGTGTTTTATTCTTGTACACCTACGAATTAAGAAAACCCCACAAGAAAAAGTCTAACGGGTCTAACTGTACGACTTCGGTGGCCAATTCACATTACCTCTACGCGAGATGACCATGCCCTCAAATTGCTCGAGCAGAATATCAATTGTGCGTTATACTATGTTCAGATATGCACTTTTATTGAGTCAATATTCGGTTTATTGAGAACAATATTTCAAGTGTTCAGGCGTAATAACGCAGTTCAGCTGCTTATTCAATATCCATTTGACAGCTGGTAAACAAAACAGCTGGTTGTTTCAACAACATTGTTCTTATTTTGTTTTTTTGTTTTGTTTTTGTGTTTCTCGTTGTTGACATTTGAGTTGTCAAATATCAACAGAAGGTGTTCGATTAATTGTAATATGCTCACTAAACACACTTATGACAATGCTGCATTTTAAATTGTACTCAATATTATAATAATTTGCGTATTTATTGCGCAATAATTGATGAAACTTTATATGAAATATTGAGTTCAATAATGGCATTTATTGCGATTTACGCAATAAAGGTGCATATTTGAACGCCGTATTAAACTCACATGTCGTTGGTGTCCAGATCATTACATACAGGCCAAAATAAATTGGTTTTCATAGACAAATAGTACTCGCTGTTGACAGTGATAGTCTGGTCAACGTCGTTTTCAAAGAAGCTTGGATCACTACTGTTTGTTTGATGGAAACTATGATATCACAATGGGCTACATTTGGCCTCACTGGGTTCATCTGAATTCCTTGAGGAGACGGCCACCTCTTGTAATGTTGCCGCTGGCCTAAAATCCACGCCAAACAATAATATTTTCGGTATACATTTGATGCTCAGGGGTATTATGTGAATTGTCTCATGCTGGACAAATTTGTTTGCTCACGTACCTATTCATCAAAAATCGGTCTGAAAATGAGAAACTTCTGGTATGTTGCCCAAACTGAACGTTGCCCATTTGGATAGAACAATTTTATTATTTGTACATCCGCAGTTATTTGGTCATTACAACCCTTCAGCCAGGATTACGACCTGGCTTCTCACAGCACTTATGTTGTGTTTGTTAATTTTTTACATGAGTGGCGGTACCTACAGTTTAAAGTCGATTCCGAACGACAGATTTTTGAGACTCTTTTCATGGCAATTTTACTTATTCTCAGAGTTTTTGGCAGAAATTTGCTGAGAGCCAGTCGCCGAAGAAATATTTTTTCATATTTTCGCTTTGATGTCTGATCTGGCGTTTGAAACGTGGTATTATGTCTAATAAACCAACCCACTATCTACTAGACTGCGGCGACTACAGACTGAATAAATGACAACTAATTTGTCAGATGAAGCTTCAACAAGGTAGTCGTTATCAGCTGTCAAAGTGTTAACAAAGTGTTGAAAAATCGATTGAAATTTCTTATGCAATAAAACCAAAATCGGTTGAATTCACCAAGGCCTTTCCATGCTGAATTGAGGTAATAGTGCTTCCTTGCTTCCTTGTTTGAAAATACGTGCCACCATATCACATTCAGATCATAGTGCACAAGAAGCTTTATTTTTTACTGATGAAATACCCATTCCCCGGTAATTTTTAGGCTCTCCGAGTCCTGTATGCAAAAATTTTACCTTTTGATGTAATCACGTAGTGGAAAATGAAGTCGTCGTAGTTCAGTGTGTTGACATTTTAGACGCCAGGCCCTCTGACATACCCTAGGACAGACATCTCCAGCAAAACGAAATAAAATGAATATTTCTTCGGTGACTTCCTCTTCGTAGACTTCTGGCAAAATTTCTGCGACTAAATAAAATTGCCATGAAAAGTTTTGAAAAAAATACTGTCGTTCGGAGTCGACTTTAAACTGTATGCCCCGCCAGTCGTTGATAAAATTAACAAACACAACGTAAATATTGTGAGAAGCTAGTTCGTAATCCTGACTAAATGATAATGACCAATTATGTATGTGGCTGTTCATGAAGTTGTATTCTCAGTAGAGTTGCTGTCAATGAAAACAAAATGGCGATGGATGGGGCTGCTTTCTTATTGTGACACTAACTTTGCAAAAGTTAGATCGAAGCTTATGAAATCCTCAATACGTTTCACCTTCGAGTAGGGCGGAGCTAAAGCTCTGTCTGAGGAAGAATGAAATTGCAAGACACATTTTGTGCAATTGTATTGGTTTGACTATATACATATGATATTCATATATATATGAAGTCGCCGTGGTGTAGTAGGTAGTGTGTTGGCTTACTATTCGTAAAGCCCGGGTTCGTATCCCAGGTCAGATATCAAAAATGAAATATGAAAAAAAATATTTCTTCGGCGACTTCCTCTCAGCAGATTTCTGGCAAAAACTCTGAGAGTAAAATAAACTGCCATGAAAAAGTTTCTCAAAATTCTGTCGTTCGGAGTCGACGTTAAACTGTAGGTCCCGCCACTCACGTATAAAATTAACGCACACAACATGAGTGGTGTGAGAAGCTAGGCCGTAATCCTGACTGAAGGGTTGTAATGGCCAATTATGTATGTATGTATTGGTTTGACTAGCGCCAGATTGTACAGCTACAAAGGTAGTCAATTATATTCGATGGGTATCAGATCTGCTGCCAGTGGAGATATAGTGAAGATTGTAATACTGACTGAAGGAATGAAATGACCAATGAAGTAAACCTTCCGTATTCCTTGACGTATATACACTTATGAGTCACTTTGAGTTCCACTTTGAGACAACCTAATACACTAGTTCTTACATTTGCTTAAAGGATTTGCATTATATTTTTAGGGATGCGCTGGATTCTTCTCGAATCAAAGTTTTCTAATGGAGAGAAAAATCGAGAAAAGTTTGTATTTTTGACTTCTCATTAGATTTCCTATCTTCGTAAGCAGAGAGGAGAGACATTTTGAAACCACTACGTAATAATAAAGATGTAGATATTCAAATATTTATAACGTATTACCACAAGAAGTTATAACAAATGCTTCAACTAAGTGTAGCTGACCCAATAATAAATTGTAGGGTATTTTAAACTCTATAAAAACAACATGAAAAAATACTCCAAGTAAATTGCAGTATTTACTTGCCAAAAACAATCGAAAAACTAAAGAAAAAAATTTAAAATGATTTAAAAAAATACAAATAGCCCGACTGGATATTTCAATTTTGAATATGCGAACTGCAAACAATTTCATTTTCAATTCAGAAATCCAAACAGAAAAGATTTTCTAAATAAAACAAAAAATAAAAATATTATCATAAAACAGATTAAATTCCAGTTAAAATTCATTTACGAACTTGAAAAAATAAATGTTTTTAAGAAATTATTTTAAACGAGTGCTTTTATTTAGTTTAACGGAACTACAGTTCAACTACATGCAAATAAAAAGATATTTTTATTTTTTTTATTTTATTGTTTAAAATTATATACGAAAAATTGTCCGATTTTATCATAACATTATTTCCTACACAATCCATAATTGTTTGACTTCCTCTTTCCTTTCAAATATTGAAAAAAAAATTAAAATTTCTTCACTTAAACAATGACTTCTAATCGGGCCAAGTGGGTCAGGAAATTAAAGTGAAATTAATTTTTCTCCTTTTTTTGCATTTTTAATTGAAATTCATTAATTGAAATTCAAGATTATAATTGCCAATAAACTAAAACAAATTGAATTGAACGGAAATTATTTGAAAAGGAAACAAAGCGAAATTATTGTCACCCACATAGATGAACTGAATTACAATGAAAAAATTAATTGAAGATAATGTAGGCCACTAAACTTATTGCATTTAAATAAAAAATAGTTTTTGAACATAAAGAAGTTTTTATTTTAATACACGGTGCTCTGATAGTCTAGTGGGTAGTGTGCTAGGCTATTAGCGTGAGAGTCGTCAGGATTACAAACTAGCTTCCCACACCACCTATAAGAGTGGTACAAACTTGCCACGAAAAATTTCTCAAAAAAATTCTATCGTTCGGAGTCGACTTTAAACTGTAGGTCCCGTCACCTTTAGTCAGGATTACAACCTCGTTTCTCAAAACAACCAAGTTGTGTGTGTTAATTTTATAAATGAGTGGCGAGACCAATAGTTTAACGTCGACTCCGTAAGACAGTTTTGTGTAACTTTTTCATTATAATTTTATTAGATCTGCTAGAAATCTGATGAGAGGCAGCCATCGAAGATATATTTTCTACGTTTCGATTTATTGGAGATGACTGACCTGAAGTTTGAACCGTGGCTTCACGTTCAATAAGCCAACACACTACCTACTAGACAACGGCGACTCCCTTAGTCAGCGTTATCAGCAGAAAGTTTTAATCGTCAGAACATGTACCCGAAGCTAAAAGCAATCTCCTTCTACCAAAAAATCAGGACAGTCAGAAAGACATCTCCTTATATCCTGCCGAAGTCCATCTCAGATCTTTGCCAGATAGTTGCCAGAGACTTGGTAACACAATGAGCAGTAAGGCAGCCTCTCGTTGATAGTATGGAGCCACAGCAATAAGACATCCGTCTAACATTGTCAATTACTGAACCAAGACTGCTAAGAATGTAATATTCCGATTTATCTTTCCAAAGTCTCTGTACGTTCTTGCGACCCTATCTCCCTAAGGTTAAATCACACGAAGTTGCATCACTAAAAAAATTCTTTTATAAAAATGCTCGTCTTCTGCCAGTTTTAATATGCTGACTCGACGAAAGGTTCGTTTGGTTTCAATTTTTGTACCACGTAGCCTTAAGTAAAATTTTTCACGTAGTCAAGTAAGCATAAAGTCCAACAAGTTGAGTGCAATGTATCGACATTTCCCTGTTGTCACTAAGACTTTGCGATTCAACAGCAATGTTTCCTTTTAGGTACACACATTTTTCTTTGTCTTGTTGTTGCTTTTGAATTCGCAGGACCTGGTTGTAGACTAAACTGACGAGGGTCAATGTGCCCTATGAACTTCGCTGAAAGATTTATTCTTTTCAAAGCAACTTTTTACAATTCGGAAGCGTGTTTTTGGCTTTAAACGATACATGGTGACTTGCCCGGAATGTCTGAATGTGTGTTACTGTACAGTATGGCAACAATATTTAATATTCTCTGCTGTTACGCCATAGTTATCGATAGTTCGGGTGCAAACCAAAATCACAAGAGTAATTTGCTTGTGTCCTTAAAAATCTTGCGCCAACTACGACTTAAAAAAAACTGTTCTTAACACGTGTTAGAATATAATTTTGAAAACATTTACTATGTCTGTATGTATGGGTATTTTAAACGCTTTTGTAAACGTACATGGCTATGTGTGTTGCGTTCCTAAAACATTTGACTTTTATTGAAATTAAAATACGGCGACTTCTCGTAATGTGGCTTACAGAAAGCTGAAAACAGCTGATTTCTCGATTTCCTAGCAGCAAAGATGTGATTCTGGATATTTGGAAGGCGTTTGGCAGCAAACTAGGTCACATTGCCCTTTAATCGACTGTCCTTTCGCTCGATTTATTACGAGATTTCTAAGGAATCGCACTATAAGCGGTGATACTACAAGACTCTGTTCTCAATGATATTTTCACCACAAAAACTTTCAATCCTATCAACTGCTTTGGAAATGTCATTGATTTTGACGTTAAAATTCTTTGACCGTGATACAAGCTTTTTTGGAAACTGAAAACGATGCTTATTCGCTTACACTTGTGTCGTCAGAAAACTTTGCAAGACAAAGGCTAACGAAATACAAAGTCTAACAAGTAGCATGATAGTGATGGCCATTTCACACGAAAGATGACCATGCTCTCAAATCATACATACATTACAACCTTACAGCCAGGATTACGACCTAGCTTATCACACCTCTTATGTTGTGTGCGTTAATTTTATACATGAGTGGCGGGACCTACAGTTTAAAATCGATTGCGAACGACAGATTTTTGAGAAACTTTTAATGGCAATTTTATTTGCTCTCAGATTTTTGGCTTTACATATTTTTGTTTTTATGTCTGACATTGGGTTTGAACCGTGGCCTTACGTTTCATAAGCCAACACACTACCTACTAGACTACGGCACTAAAGTCGCTCTTGTAAAACATCCATTGTGGGATTAGTTGTGTGGCACGTAGCCCCATGCTATTAAAAATACATGTCATTGTTCAGAGCATACAATTAAAGTAATCAATAAAAGTAATCATGGACTTATACTGCTCGCCATTGACATCGAGATATTATTGGATTGAATGTTATGTTAAGTAACTTTACGTATTGAGTCCTACTATTTCTCCAGTAGTAAGTGACTGGTTAACTAAATACTAAGAATTGATGGATCAATGATTCCTTTTTCCAACAAACTAATCAAGTTTCTTGTGGGACATAGGGGACATAGGCTTTATTTAAACCGGCTTGTAGTACATAGAATTCTCACAATTATTGATAGATTTTGTTAAAAAGTTTTAATATTTTTATTTATTTCAATTCATTTTAATAAAACTATTTTACTTTCTAACTTTTTATTATCACTTTTATGAAATTAACGTCAAAATTTTCGACATGATGTACATTCCAGCATGGTTTTTTACTTAAAAATTAAACACTACATGTCAGCTTGGTTTTATTTTTTTTTTCTAATTGATAATAGTTTGACATCGAGCAGCCTTGCTTTGAGCTATTTATAAGTTTCTAATTATTTAGATGGAGCACCGTATTATCACTCTCATCAGGAACGTTCTCAATTGATGGATGGCTGAAACCTGATATCACAAACCATTGATGTATTTCGTTAGAAAAATTTCTTGTCAACGTCATGTAAGGTAAAAAAGTTTCCCGTTGCAATTGAACATCGATTATGTCAATAACAATGATCTCTCTTTGATTCCTTTCTGGTTTCCCGGATACAGGTTTCCCCAAATACGGCTGTAAGTATTAGCTACGCACGTAGCATGTACTTGAATCTAAAACTTTCAATTCGATTTCAGTTTTCGATTTCAGTTTTCAGCTCAGTTTTCGAAAAGGCGTATTAAGGGTGTAAATTTATCACCATTTCCGAGTAGTACATAATCAAAGCTAATGATCCTGTTACCTCATATGTACATAGTTGACTGAAATATTATCATCTGTAATATCTATCAAATAAAGCATAAGACTAAATACTGTTTTTCTAATGTTTGTCTGTCGCATGAGATAAATATGAAAAGAGCAGTAAGAAAGGCTCTACAATATTTCAAGAAACAGCTGCTAGCAATCTGCGTGAAAATTGGCAATATTTCAATATTTCTCTGTTCCAAGTAGTACTATCGTTGGTGTTTAACCATGCCATGTTTGTTGCTGTCAATACTTTCGCTCATAAGACGAGCTTTTGTTTTCTTCTTCTTCAGAATCTTAAGCAGCAGCAATATTACATACATATGTATATACATAATCGGTCATTCCAACCTTTCGTTGTAAACAGAGGTTAGAAACTTTGGCTGACAGTTAATAATCTTACACGCTACATACTAGACTACTACTACTTCAATCAATATCAAGAACAGATAATTCAACCTCATAATTTTCATCCAACATTTAATTTTCAATTCCTTCTCAAATACCATAAATACTATATTATTTACGATAAAACTTCACAAAATCTTTGAAACCTAAAAAAAATTACATATACAACACCAAAGCGTCCTTAGGAAATTCGTATGAAACAAAAATGATACATAAGCCAGAATTATGAAGTAAGTCCTGTTTGAAATTTTCTTTTCTTATTTGGTTTAAAATAATGGCGATAACAATTCTAACGTATTATTTTCTCAAAAATTTAAATGTATTGTTTTTGATACAAAGCTCAATCTACGTTTAAGGAATCAAAAACACAAAATGCTCATTAAATTGCCTTCATGATTACCTCAACGTGTGTTGGAAAATAAAATGAAAGAATTTTTTTATTCAATCATTCTACACGACTTTTGCAGAGCAAAATAATTTTTTTGTTGCATGTTTGTGGCAGAATATTTGTGTCTTTAAAAGTTGTTCATATTTTTAAGAGAAACTGCATATTCCATGGGGCATTTCATTGAAGTGAATATTTTTCTATTTTTATGGAATATCTTTACAGCCTTTGCTGCATACATTTCTTTTATGATTCTTTTTTTTTAAGGCTTCCAAAGATTGAGGTCAGCCTATCCTATATGAAGAAAAAAAGAGAGGCATAAATGAAAATAAAAACGGCTTAAGTGTTAAGGGAATTTTTATTGAAAAATGAAAATCAAGCATAAAGTTTACAGAACATCTCTGAAGTACTTATGGCTGTCAAAATAAAATGAGAAATAAGAAGAAGAAAATTTTATTAGCATCACACCAATGCAAGAAAATTGTTTATTTTTGTTTATAACCTTAACCTACATTAAGCCTTAAAACATGATGATAGGAAGCCTATAAATTCTTAAGAACATGATAATATTGCTTACTAAAATCCAAGTAAAGCTTTAAACAAATTTAAAACCGGTCTTAAAATTTTTCAAATACAGAAATTTGCTACAAATAATTGATGTTGCAGTGGTTGTAGTATTCCCTGTTTTATCTCAAATATTCACACTTAAATCCCACAACACACAAGTCTGTATTGAAAGATGCAATTAAGTGTTAAAATTTAATAATTATTGTATGGTTTTTGTTGTTGTTATTGTTGTTTTAGCGCGTACCACTATTACAAAATCACGCCAACTTTAGTTATTTAATTACATACACTTCAAACACCATGTGAATAGAGGAATCACCAAGCAAATAGGAATCGCCGTAGTCTAGTAGGTAGTGTGTTGGCTTATTAGACGTAAGGCCACGGTTCAAGCCCCAGGTCAGACATCAAAACGAAGTATGAAAAAGTATTTCTTCGGCGACTTCCTCTCAGCAGATTTCTGGCAAAAACTCTGTGAGTAAATAAAATTGCCATGAAAAATTTCTCAAAGAAGAATCGCCTTTAACTGTAGATCCCGCCACTCATGTATAAAATTAACACATGACGTGAGTGGCGTGAGAAGCTAGGCCGTAATCCTGACTGAAGGGTTGTAATGGCCAATTATGTATGTTAGAGCGACTCAAGTTGTATGGAAGCGAAATTCGTGCAGAGACCCGTATTTAATTAAATCGACTAAAGATTAAAATATGTTAATTTGGCATTTTTATTACAAACAACCCCGAACACAAAATTCAAAAAACGTTCTTTTTTACAGAATATCCTTAAACAAAGGACATGGATGATCGTCCTCTGGCAAATTGTATCTACAGGTGAACGAGCCTTAAAAAACCCGTTCTTATGATACCCATATTGTATATGTTGGTAAGGAAACAGATTTTCAAATTGACAAAACTTGCAAAAATGAACTCTTTTTGGAAAAGGTCCAGCCCACGAGAGGACAAAGCTGAACCCGAAATATTTTAAATGCGATCTTAAAAAAGTCCAAGGTTCATTTTTAGGAGGGTACATCGAGCACGTTTTTTGGTGAGTCGCTCTAATGTATGTATGTATGCAAAAAAATAGGGCCCCTACTTTTAATCAAACAAAAACCAAGAAATTTTTTTCTAGTTCAGTGAAATTGACTGAAAGCTGAGCTTTTGGAGAAAATTCATTCGTAGACAATTGGACACTAAAAATTAGTTCTTCGCTGCACTATTCGTCTGTGAAATGCTTTTCCTGAAGAAATCTTTCATCCTTTTAAACTGTAGGGTCCCGCCATTCATGTATAAAATTAACACACTCACACCATAAGGGATGTGAGAAATTATGTTGTAATCCTGACTAAAGTGTTTGAAATCACCACTTAAGTAATTAAGTGAGTTGAATGCAATACAAAGGGAGTTGTAATAATAATGCCGTGGAGTCTATCCGCCACATTTTCTTTAACAGATAACACATTGCTACGTTTTTAACCTTCTTCAAAAACGTCTTAAACATGAGCTAGTATATTGCTGATAATAATAATTTTTTGGATAGTTTTAATTCAATTCTTTATTGTTCACACAATTCTGGGTGCCACTGTTCACAACTTGATGTAAACAAATACAATTGCTTTGTTTGTTATTCCTCTGTTTACACTCTTTTGCGTAAATAATAACAATTGTTGGACATATCTTTGTAACGGAGATCTTCAAACCACGATTATTCTCTTCAAATACACCGCGTCTTCATACAAGACTGACTGAACTTTTACTGACTCCGTCGACTGCTTTGCCTTGCCTTTTATGTGGCAACGTAAACAGTCTGATGAATGTTCTTGAAGTAGAAAGTTCGTGTTTTCGTCTTCTCGAGAACTCTATTGCGACTTCTTTGTTGTTCGCGTATTTTGTTCACATTGCTTGTTGTTGCTTTTTTTGCTTAGTTGTCTATCCCCGTTTCTTTCATACCGATGTTGTTGGTTTCCTTGTAACAAGTTCGTTGTATTTGTTAGCGCAGCTTTTGTTAATCATGTTAATGTTAAACAATATATCCATTTCCGTACCGTGTATGTACGTATGGACATCTGTGAAATCAGTTGTCATTTATGCAGTATGTTTTGTAAAATCAACATGGTCGAATAGACATGGACCATGGACAATGACGTCTGCTCATTGATTGGATGCTTGACCTTAATTTTCTTCGAAAAAACATCTTTGGCCATGAGACCCATTTCTGGATAAACAAATTTCTACGTGAACAAACAAAATTGTGCGAATTTGGGATGATACCAATCCACTTGAAATCCAAGAACATTCAATTCATCCCTAAGCCGCCATTTTAAGGAGTAAGGACTTTGAACTGGCGGAGCCTGCGGTTCATATTTCTTTGAAAACACCGTTGGCCAGGCCATTACTCTCAGTAGAAATCATTTTAGGCCGATGAGTACCAACTCTTTTTTGGCCTGGATTAGGTGGCTGGGACACCGACAACTTGCGGTTTTAATAGGATGGTACTACGTGCCACAAAGCTCATATCATATTGAAGGACATTATGCTCTAGCGATTTAAGCGGTTTAAGAGCATACGATTTCACTCCATTTTATGGAGGGGATTTTTTAAGAATTAGATGTATGCGAATAAGCTATAAACTACAGCGTTCCTCGCAGCTAACATAATCAATCCATGCCATCGGCATTCCAACCAGATTTTCTGCGTATCCCAGGGAAGCCATGGCAGACATTCCACACATTATGGCATCAATGGGTCTTTCAGACGTATAAAAAATTTCAATGTTATCTCTCACACATTTTGTTTTATTTTAAATTAAAGATAGGAAGCGCTTAATGTAAGTAAAAACTTTCATTTTTGTAGTACAAATCCCTCGTTCTCATTCCATATGAACTAGAAACCTTTACAGAAATTAAATGATTTTTCTTACTTCTTCTACACATTTCCTATGGATTTAACTTAAACTTTATATTTGTTTCTCCATTAACATGAGATTGTTTCCCGCCAACATTTCTTGTTTTTTCTTCTTTCCATACACATTCAACGGAAGTCTAAACTTTACATGTGATTTTAAACTTTAAGTCTTGCATTAGAAGGTACTCATGTGTAGTGGATGGAGCTCAAGTATTTTAGTTGTTTTTGAAAGTTTTTTTCTGCCTCTCCTTTTAGTTTCCTTCAAAATCATAATGCTGCTGAAAATTGCAACAAAGAAAAACGATTTTAGTTTGAAAGGAACAAAATGAAAAAAAATTTAAGTTAACATGGGTTCTTTAGGACCAGCAATACAACAAGTTGTACTTCACTTTAAGGCTCTTCAGTTTCATTTGTTTCTTAATACATATGGCTTTTGGTTTTTATTTAAAGAAAAAGCAACTAAAGAAAAACATTTTCAAGTTTAAAGATTTGAAATAAAAAAATGTTTTAAATTCCATTTGTTTTAGCGGCATTGTCTGGCATAGAACCGATGGCTCATTTATTACAACGATAGCAAAACTATCAGGTCTTCCCACAGCCTTCTTGTGGAAGCAGCATCTGGCAAATTAGTTGCTATTTATTCAGTATGTCTTGGCGTGACCACGAGCGACCTAGACAAGTGTTCGACGAATTGGGCCAGTCGTCAATTAAAACTAATTTTCATCGAAAATTCAACATCAGCGGAGAGGTCCTTTTCTGGATTACTGGCTACAATACCATACGAGGTCCAAGAGCATCCAAATTGCATCTTGACAAAGTCACTGTTTGATATGCATTTACAGCTGGCGGCGTCATCGATTTATTTTTTTTCGAATATCACGTTGATCAGGCCATCATTGTCGACGTCCAGCCCAATAAGTCGATGACTATTATAACTTCTATGACCTGAATTAGATAATCTGGATTCCAATGTGGTTACAACAGGACACCACTAAGTACCACACAACTCATACCACAATGAATATTATTTTCGAGCAATTTGAGGACATAATTTTTTCAATTGAAGGTAATGTGAGCTGGCGCCCTAGATTGTGCAATTTGACTCCCTTAGACTTGTTCTTGTGGGGCTTTCTTAAGTCACAAATGTATGCGAATAAGCTACAGTCGCAGAGGTTTATCCTCAGAGCCAACATAACACATCTCATCGAAGAAATTCAGACTGATTTATGAATAGGGCCTAGAGCAGTTGGCAACTGACAGAAATTTTCATCGAAAACTCATTGTCAGGATAAGTTTCATTACTGGATGAATGAGTAAATGAATAAACAAAAATGTTGAATTTAGGACGATAGGAATCCACATGACTATAAGAGGGTTCAATGCATACCGAAAAAGTCACAGTTTGGTATGAAAATTGGACTGGTGGCGTCATCAGCCCATATTTCTTTGAAAACGACGATGGCCAGATCAACACTGTCAGTAAAGAGCACTATTGGCTGACGATTAATAACTTTTTTTGGTTTTAATTTGATGATTTGCACACCAACGACATGTAGCTTTAACAGGAGTCGACTATAAACTGCAGGTCCCACCACTCATGTATAACATAAGTGGTGTGAGAGACTAGGTCGTAGTATTGACTGAAGGGTTGTAATGGCCAATTAGGTAAGAGTAGGTAGAACAAAGAGACTGATTTTATGTTGCCTTGTTTATTTTGCCCCCAATACCTCTCGGTGATTTGTCTATGCAGTAGCAGAATCTGTTTTTGCTGTTCAATCATACTGCAGAACGAATTAATTTTCAAGAGAATATTCTACACTGAAGTCGCCGTAGTCTAGTTGGTAGTATGTTGGCTTATTAGACGTGAGGCCTTGGTTCAAACCCCTGGCCAGACATCTCCAACAAAATGAAATACTACGGCGACTTTCTCTTAGCAGATTTCTGCCAACAACTATAAGAGCAAATAAAATTGCCATGGAAAGTTTCTCAAAAATCTGTCGCTCGCAGTCAAAAGTAGACCGTAGGGCCTGACACTCGTGGATAAAATTAACACACACAATGGGTGTTGCGGTTGTTATCCTGACTAATGGGTTCTAATGATCAATTAAACATGGTATAAAATAAAATTTTGTTTATTTTTAATTATTTTTCCCAAAACTTATAATTATGCCATACTTGCAGCCTCGCATTACGATTTAATTATAAAAATTGGTTTTCAATCTCCATTTGCTAATGCTTGATTATAGGCTCTGAAATGAAATGTATGTTTTAGGCATTTTACCTCCGCCTGATATTAAATGCGATACATTTTTTGGTTATTATAATTTAATTAAATAATTATCTCCCATTTGCATTAAAGAATATTATTTAATACTGTGAAAAAGAAAAAAAAAACAGAACATTATGCTTATCATGTTATAATTATCTGCCTAGAAATATGCACGAATTTTTCCTATAATTACACACCAAAAAATATGCAACACAATACACTGCATTACATAGCCAGTATCAATTAAATATTTTCCATACGACCAACACAGAAATTTACTAAAAAAATATTTTTTTTCAAATCACGTTGCAATTAAAATAATCAATTCCCTGTGTTATTTAACACAAAATTAAATTAAAAACAACAAAACAAAACATGCTTTTGAGGCCTATAATCATAATTCCATCCATTTTATTAAATGCTGTTTTTGGTTTTGGAATAAAAATTTTATGAGTTTTCAACGTCGTTACGCAATTGGGAATAGGTTTTGTCCATGATGGTGGCAATTTGTAACACAATTTTAATGAAATTCTTTTTATGGCTTAAAAGTGTTTTGAACATAAGAATTTAATGATATCTCCACCTAACGTTTCACAGTTTTCATTTGACCATAAGGCTATAATGGTAGCAGGAATAATGGATTGCAAAAGTTTGAGTAGTGTTGATTTTTCGGCATAAACTAATAACTAAACGAAACCTCGCAAAAAATAATCCAAAAGCCTTAAATCGAGTGATCAATTGGGCCGGTGAACAGAACCACTTCCAGAAAAAAGTTGTCACCAAATTATTTCGCCATAAATTGATTCATATGCCCTTTATGTTCAGCAGATTAATCTACAGAAACAAAAATTAGATCATAATCGTTCGATAGTTTTGTCATTCACCGCAGCGAGAGCCAGTCACACATTTTTTAAGAAATAAGTACGAAAAAAGATATCGCTCACGCAAATAGTTAATCTTAATGGATGATTCTTTAAAGGCTTTAAGATTGTTTTCTCTCCAAATTAGAGCAAAAATGCACATTTTCGACCAGTTCCCAAAAAGCCCAATCAGCAAAAATGTGACGCAAACAATAGTCGTTTAGCGTCAATTATATATAAAGTACTGAATTTTTCAGTACTGATGTACGATGATACTCACTCATACATCGTCACCATACTCATGCACCATAATCATACATAATATACATACCTAATTGGTCACTACCATCCCTTAGTCAAGATTACGACCTAGTTTCTCACACCACTTACGCTGTGTGCGTTAATTTTTATACATGAGTGGTGGGATCTACAGTTTAAAGTCGGCTCCGAACGACAGATTCTTGAAAAACTTTTCATAGCAATTTCATTTATTCTCAGAGTTTTTGCTAGAAATGTGGTGAGAGGAAGTCGTCGAAGAAATATTTTGTCTTATTCCGTTTAGTTGAAGGTGCCTGACCTGGTGTTTGAACTGAGGCCACGTCTAATAAGCCAACGCACTACACCATCATCATACTCGTACAAAATCATCGTACTCATACATCATAATTTTACTTATACATCATCAACACATTCATACATCACCATTATACTCACATATATACTTTCACATACGCCCGATGCCGAAAAACATCCCCATAGCATAATCGACCCTCCACCATGTTTGACTGTCTTTTTTGTATATTTTGGGTTAAATTCTGGATTTACAGGACGACGTACGAACGATTTTCCGTCCGAACCAAACAAATTAACCTTTGTTTCGTCTGACCACAGTACATTATTCCAGTTTTTACGACACAGATGTCGTCTGGCAAATTCCAGGCTTTTTTGTGTATTTTTTTGCTCAACAGTAAAATTTCGGCATCTGGCGTTGGCTAAATAGCTGACTACAAGACAATGATCCGAAGCATTCCGCTAGAAGCGTCAAATTGTGGTTTCAACAGATTGAGGTGCCTGTAATGGAGTGGCCATCCCAATCACCGGAGTTAAACCCCATTGAACACATCTGGGGAGTCCTAAAAAATAAAATCGGCAACTTTAAATCAAAAAATAAACGGGAATTGTGTAAAAAAATTCAGGAGACATGGTATTCAATTCCCCCTGACGTCTGTGCGAATCTTGTGGAATCTATGAATCGTCGATGTCAGGAGGTAATAAAAATGAAAGGTGCTTCAACCAAATATTGAAATATCTGGAAATGATGGTAATGTTTAACAAAATATACATATTTTTAGCATAACATAAAGTGTCCCTATTATTTTTTCCAGGCCTTTTTCAAATAAATTTTATTTTTTTTAAGAATTTGGCAGAACTAGTCATTTATTTTTATTTTATTAGTTAAACGATTTGAATACCTTTAATTTAATGTATATACTTTGTAATATATATGGAAAATTAAATAAAAATATAAGAATATATTGAAAAATTTAAGTGTCCCTATTATTTTTTTCAACACTGTACATCATCATCCTACTCTTACATCATTATCACACTCGTAAACCATCATAACTCTCCTACATCATCATCATAATCTTATATCATACTCATGCTCATACGTCATCATCATACTCTTACATTATCGTCATGCTCACAAATCACTTTTACACATCATCAGCACACTCATTCACCATCATTATACTCATAACCTATCATCACACTCATACATCGTAATCACACTCATACATCATTAGCACACTCATACATCATGATCACACGCATACAACCAAGTGGTCGAAGGATAAAAACATTGAGTTCGACAGCGAATGGGCATTTCGATGTCTTCTTGAACACTGAGCGATCCGTTACCAATATTCTCTTAGGCATCAACATTTCTCTATCTTGTTGATGGTTGGTAATCGAAACTAGTAAAATTGATTTGAAAGCGAGCAATACTTGCATGAAGTACTTGTTCCCTAGACCGACTGTCTGGAACACAAAAAAGATGAAATTCTTTGAGTATTTTATGAAAAATTCCATAACTTTTAAGCGTTGTCTGGTGTTCCATGATTCGTAATCAATTTTACAACGGCTTGGGAACATAAACTGCTTTTATAAATAAAGATTTGGCCAGAAAAAATAATAAAAAAATACAAGAACTGGCATTGAATAACTTACTAATCCAGGCAACACAAATATATAAAATTCTGAGATTCTATTTAAAATTTTATTTTTGTTTTTGGTTTCATTTTCCTTTTTATTGATGAGAAATTCAAGAAATTAAACTTCTTCTTCACAACATTCGACACCCTTTTCTAAAAATTATCTGCATTGGATTTTGTTTTTGGTTTCCATTTTCTATTTTATTTGCTTTCTTCGGTTTTTATGCCATTTTGGGTAATAAAATCAACAACAAAATTTGAAGGTGAAAAGAAAATAAAACAAAAAGACAAAAAATTTCACTTGATACCGGAAAATAAAATTGGAAAACAAAATAAAAAGTTTGGGAAAAACTTTTTGTTTATGATTTGCAATAAAGTATAGAAAGAAATTAATCTGTTGGGAATATTGAAAACCATAAAATGCTTGCTTTCTGCTTTGCAATTTCATTATTTATTCTGTTGTGAAATACAATTTCGTTTTAGAAAAAAATAGGACATAAAAAACCATCAGTTTAAATTGTTTTATGGGTGAACATAACCTTAAAAAAGTTGTTCAAAAATGCCAGCTTTTATTGCATACATACATACATACATAATTGGTCATTACAACCCTTCAGTCAGGATTACGACCTAGTTTCTCACACCACTTATGTTGTGTGTGTTAATTTTATACATAAGTGGCGGGGCCTACAGTTTAAAGTCGACTCCGAACGACAGATTTTTGAGAAACTTTTTCATGGCAGGTTTATTTACTCTCAGAGTTCTTGCCAGAAATCTGCTGAGAGGAAGACGCCGAAGAAATACTTTTTGCATTTTATTTTGATGTCAGGCCTGGGGCTCGAACCCTGGCTTTTCGTCTAATAAGCCAACACACTACCTACTAGACCACGGCGACTTTTATTGCAAAAAAAATTATTAGTGCAATGCAATACAATAAGAATACAAACTTGCATCATCTAAAATTGTTTTAAAAACATTCCAATCAAACCACAGAACACTTTACAAAAGCCCATAATCTAACCAAAGTGTTCCTCTTTGTATTGAAAACAATAACACGGATTTACATTTTTTAAAGCCAATAAATATTTACCCTTTGGGGCTGTTATGTCCCTTTTTCAAATTTTACAGGAGACACAAAAAACATGGAGCTTTTTCAGTGTTTAACATTTTTAAACTTTTTAAACGTATTTATTTTTACAAAATAGCTCTCTTTAAATGACCTAGATCAAAAATTAAGAATAAATAATAATTAATATTCGTGGAGTTAGCACGTGCTGTTAATATTTTTCGTAGTTTTATGGACTTAGCGTTTTTGCAAACCACAAAATTACAACAACTTTAAACTACATACTGAAATTTTTTTTGTCGTAAAATATGTATTTGGTATAGTGTTATCGTTTTACATTAAAATCTCAATTTTAGAAAAAAGTGGACTTAGCGTCTTTGCGAATTATACTAACGATATGTCAACGAAGAATGTAAATAAAAACGAAACAAAACACAAAGCAGCACACAAACGAACACAACACAATGCAAAGAAATTGGTATACAGACATTTGCACTCATCATCAGTATTGCTGTTTTTGGTTATTTTTTTGTTCAATGTATAGATTTGGTTACTATTTTTCTTATAAAAAAGCTTTTGTTTTGTTTGTTAAAATTAATTAATTAGTACGACTATAAATTTATTTTGTTATTTTTTGTTTCTTTTTTTCTCAATTATAATTTAAATTTGAAAAAAAATAAAAAAAGATCGAATTTAATTTGGTCATATTTTTTCTTATTTGGTGAATTTTTCACAAATGTTGGTTACAATATTTTTTTTTATGGCAACACTGCTCACCATCACTCATATTCAAATGTCACTTAAAAACTTGAGAGATTTCTGTTTTATATAGCTCGCTCCGTTTTGCTAACGAGAGAGAACGTTTCGGTAAGTGTTTACATTGCTCTCCATCTACTAAAAAGGGAACGTTTTCTACGGTACGTTACGTTACGTGTGGGTAACTACAGCATCAGACTGATTAAGTGGGCATATAAAAAGGCAAACCAAAGCAGGCAATGAATAGTAAGAATTCAGTCAGTCTTGTGTGAAGGCGCGTTGCGTGCCGTTGATAAAATCTGCGTTGTAACTAAAGAAGAATAGCAAACAAGCAATTATTGTTATATACTTCAAGATGTAAGCAGTGGTACACAAAAATAGTGCGAAAGAATTTAATTGAAACGAAACACCGATTTATTTTTATTTTGTTTGCAATCAACGAACTCATATTTTAAGCGATTTAAAAAAAGTAAAAATGTAATAATTTACTCTTTGATGCGCACATTTCTTTGTCTTATTAATAGTTTCAAATCGAAAAGAGTAAATTAATGCTAACACGATCAATAACTGCCCAAATTGCTAGCTCAGTATACTGATTATTTAAAGTCGCTGTAGTCTAGTAGGTAGTGTGTTGGCTTATTAGACGTAAAAGCCAGGGTTTGAGCACCAGGCCAGACATAAAAACAAAATACAAAAAGTATTTCTTCGGCGGATTTCTGGTAAATAAAAAGTTTCTCAAAAATCTGTCGTTCGGAGTCGACTTTAAACTGTAGGTCCCACCACTCATGTATAAAACTAACACACACAACATAAGTGGTGTGAGAAATTAGGACTTTGTACAATGGGTCAATTCGACCTACGGGTACTGTACTTGTCTTAATTGACAAGTAGACGTCCTCTAACCTCACCTAACCTATACTGATTATTTTGCCCCTAAAATGGACGAATTTCTTTATTAATTTCATCAAAGGCATCACTTTTCTTGCGAATTCTACTGAATTTTAAAAAATTTAACAATGTTCGGTTTTGATTTACACTTTACGTGTCTATACACTTGATTTTAATTTACTTTAAGTTTCTTAGAAGACAGAATCAGTGTAGAAGGAAAGTTTAAAACTCATACAAAACAGAAAACTAAGCAACTTTAACTACAGTTGAAAGCAACTAAATAGTAATGAAAATTTTATTTAAAACACATAAGGAACATAGTTTAACAAAGACTCCATTACTTTTCACTTGCCTTCTGCTGTGGAAATAAAAGGAAGAGATGAAAACACAAACAAGAGCAGCGAATACATATTCAATTACATTTACGAGTGTTTTTACTTTTCATATACGAGTATATGATTGCTATATTTACATTGTATTTACTTGTGAATGTATGTGTATGAGTAACCACACGCTAGAATTTATGTCTGAATGTAGGTAATTCCTATATGTACACACAAACTGAATTAAATTTATTAAATAAACCACAAAAGTTTGGCCGCTGAAGAGTTGTTTAAGATATTTTTTCGATGGCTTCTTTGAATTTCTCGGTAAATGTAATTGCACACTACGCAAGGAATCCGGAATTGAGATTGTTTTCATAAGTATTAAATGGACTTTTTCATAGCTTTCCAATGTAGGCCTCTTAAAAAATCCTTAATAAATTCAATGGTTGGCTTATATTGCGCGACTTCCAACAGCGACCTACGGACTTTGACAGTTGATAACGAACTTGTTGAAGCTACAACTGTCAAATGAGTAATTTATTCAATTTATTTTGCTAAGCCATCATGGCCGAATAAAGCATTTAACAACACGTGCAAATAATAAACTTGTTATCAACTAATGAATTTGCAGTTTGACCAACGTACCGGGGACTTTGACCATTTTACGATCACCATAACAGTAATACCGAGAAAACTAATCGCAATGTAATTCATAAATTTGGGTCCACTGACCCAGTAAACGAACGAGCAGAACCTACGTCTACCAAAAGTTAATTCTGCCGAAAGAATTCCTGATACACGTGAGAGTTTGCAGGAGAATAGACCACAGCTTGGCTGAATTTGATATTTGCCTTGGGGTTGCACCCTTACAAATTGAACTGACCAGGTAATAAAGATAAAGGACCGCAGACAAATAGGTTTGCTCGCTGAATGGACTTTGCATCAGATGACAACTGATCCTTATTTTTATCGCAAAATAATCCTCAGCTATGAAGCTCACTTTTACGTGACTAAACAAAATTGTTGAACTTGAGATCCAAGAGTATCCAATGCTTCCCAAAAAAGTCACTGTTTGGTGTAAATTTGGCACTGGAAACGTCACTGGTCCTTATTTATTTGTGAACAACATTGACCTGGCCACCAATGTCGACGGCAAGCATTATAGGTCGATGATTACCAACTTCTTTTGGCCAAAATTAAATCATCTGGTAACCAATGCCTTTATGTATGCCATAACTGCCTGCTTTATAAAGTAGCTTGTGGTTTATATTTTACGGGTTCTGATATTAGACCTTTGTATAGGCAGCCTGATTTTTGTATTGTTTTTCCAGACGAAGCTTATGGCCATATAATTATAAAGCTGTTTGTTAATAGGATTATCATTAAAAAGATTAAAGATTTCTCAGAGAATTTTCGGGCGTTATTATTATGTGGATTTCATAACATAGCGATAGGAGCAGAAATTGCATTGCTGATGAACTCGACCGAGGTTGATACAGAGCTCATAATTGCAGACATATTATACAGAATAAGTGTTTTGATTAACTCGGTTAAACTGTGTATTTTCCGGTCGTCTTACAAGAAGGCTCAACTTCCTTGGGAGCAGAAGAATATGTGAAATATTGTTAGGCTTTCTTGGACTGATCTGAAAAACCAGAGAGGCTAAATGTTTTCTATCCCTTAATCATTCTCACAGGCTACTGCCCTTTGAATTCTTTTGCAGACTTTGTAATCCATCGAATGATTTTTGCACTAGCTCTGGATATAAAGCAGAAGAGGAGACTATCTTTCATGTGCCACTGTCCAGTTATTGCTATAAAGGGGTGATTGTTGTTGAACTCTTGTTTTTTGTCAGCTTTGACGGAACTATGTATACAAAATAAAGATGACTGAAATAGCGATATTTCTTTTCGTACGTAGATAGCTTCCTATGGGGTTGGTTTTATTCCCGGATTGGATATTGATTTAGAGCATCACCAATGGACTTAACCTCTGCCCTAAGTAGTCTCTTTTCCTTTAGGTAAGCTTGGGTGCAGATTCCAATTCTTAATGTTACAAACCTTACACCACTTCCAAGTATATTGGATTGTATAGGGCTTGAAAAGAAAACCAAAATGTAATCTTTTTTCTTCATATTTTCGTTTTATTGAATTGTAAAACAATTTATAGTTCCCTACGTATTTATTGCCTTGCTCTAGCAAGTTTATTAAACATATTTTGGAAGGTGATATATGGAGCAGCACTTAAAGATGTTATTGGCCTCGGGTATAACTTTATTGTTTCTGGTTCATTGCAGTAGCTTTTGTTGTAAACATCAATAAAAAATCTTTAATAATAAAAAGGTTAATAACTTAATAAAAACAACAACAAATTTGGTAATAAAAATACAATTATAAGAATATTTTTTAAAAATGCATCATAAAATGAAAATTTATGTGTTTATTCCCTTTTTGATTTTCTTTAGAAATTCTGAAGAATTTTTGAAAAAGAGGAGAATTTACTATTCATGCTATTATGGTATTGATGTATATGGCTTCAATGTCGTTTCTATTGGTACTGTAGGCGACTGGATTCTGATGAAACTTTATTTATAAATTTTATATATATAATTTTTATTTTCTTTTTTCCAAGTAGGAGTTATTGCTCCCTTCAGTTAGAAATTGGTCGTGAGAATATCTTATTGTTACATTTTTACCTTTGAAAAACGTTTAAAATATGAGCTTGTAGATTGCTAATAAAATAAAAATAAATTTGTTTTTAGTTTTAATTAAATTCTTTATTATTCGCACAATTATGTACGCCACTGTTCGCAACTTGATGTAAACAACAACAATTGCTCTTCCTTGTTATTCCTCTGTTTACACCCTTTGCATAAACAATAACAATCACTAAGCAATTATACGCCAGATATTTGTAACGGACATCTTCAAACCACGATTACTCTCTTCAAATGCACCGGGTCTTCACACAAGAATGACTGAACTTCACCGACTCACTCACCTGTTTTGCCTTGCCTTTTATATGGCAGGGTAAACAGTCTGATGAATGTTTTTGAAGGCGAATGTTCGTGGCTTTGTATTCTCTAAATCTCTATAAATGTAAACATCGTTATTATTGGTTGTGTATTTTGTTTGAAGTCGCCGTGGTCTAGTAGGTAGTGTGTTGGCTTATTAGACGTAAAGCCATGGTTCGAGCCCCAGGCCAGACATCAAAGCAAAATACAAAAAGTATTTCTTCGCCGACTTCCTCTCAGCAGATTTCTGGCAAAAACTTTGAGAGAAAAATAAAATTGCCATGAAAAAGTTTCTCAAAAATCTGTCGTTCGGAGTCGACTTTAAACTGTAGGTCCCACCACTCATGTATAAAAATTAACACACACAGTGGTGTGAGAAACTACGATGTTGTACAGGGGGTCAATTCGACCTCCGAGTACTGTACTTGTCTTAATTGACAAGTACACGTAATCTAACCTAACATAACCTTCTTTGCTTGAGACTGCAAACATAAACACTATGAACAACAACTGTCTCTGTAACAATTTCTTTTTCTTCTTAAACGGCCTTTGGAAAACCAAAACTACAACCAAAATAATCCGCTTTTCCGGAAAATCGGCTAGGACTCGCGTGTTTAGATTTTTGAGTTTAAAATTGTTGCTTAAAAGTTTGTGGTTCCTTAAGAAAATTTTTGTTTAAATTTAAAATTGTTTGGCATTACACGTGGACTAAGAAGCATAATATAGATACACGTTTAACTGGTACATTTGTAGTGCAGAAACTTTAAAATTTTGTGCCATCAGTGGAGGAAAATGAAAATAAATATGAAATAATTTCATGCAAATCCTTAGATGCGACACTATTCTGTATGCAAATCTTTATATCGTGCAGTCGTATAAAAGCAAAACAAATGAAACGAAAGAAAAAAATACTAGAAGGCATTGAAATAAAAAAGAGTAAAATAACTCAAGAAAAAAGGCTTAAAAATGCAATACTTCAAATGGAAACCAAAGCTGAAAATGTGATTTATTGCAGGATCACTACCAGTTCAATAATAACCACGTTAAAATAGGAATTTTAAAGTCAGTCGAGGTAGCAATGATACCGGTACTGTCCACAGGCATTTAACGATAGCTGTGGAAAGTATACCCAAAGAAAAAATCCTTCCCCTCGCTTACAGCACAGTCTGTATATCAAGGAGTTAGCGGTCACTGGAAAAAAAATAAAATTTTTTTTTTTATTTTCAAAACCATTCACTTGCAAATAACACGCCCAGCATTCGTTATTATTCTGCAAATTGTTCAAGTGATTGCAGATACTATTGAAATATTTATGAATTGAAATTCATAAACTTTTGTTTGTTTCCAGCTCCCATTCTCCACGAAAATGAAAACAAAAAAATTATTCAAACTGTATTCATTTACTGGCTTAAAAGTTATCCATCCACAGACAGTTAAAAACGATTTTAAAAAATGGAAAATTTTGTACATGCAGTGCACACATCCATATATATGAGCAGTACATACATTCATTTGATGTACAAAATTGTTAAAAAAAAAGTATACAAAATTTTATAAACAAATATGTTCAAATTTGTCTGTGAACATTCGGAATCAGTGTAAATGTATCAATGTTTGTTTGATGGTATCTGAGTGTATAGTGTTTTGATTTATTTTTGAAATTTATTTTCAATTTCTAAAGCCCCGATCATGTATGCTTTCATATGAAGTGGCAATGGGAGTTTGTTTATAAAAAACAAATAAATCGAGTCCGACAATCATTCCATCACTCAATTTTTATGAAACAGGATCGAAATAATGGCTGTTATTTGCAAGCATTAATGGTGGCGAATATGCCACTAAGGGAGCCGAAGCCGAAGATCGGGTTGGTTGAAACTAGAGATCAGCAATGAATCGTTTTTCGCTACTCATAAGCACTCATGAAATTTTGAATATAAGTGAGTCAACAATATTGCATTTTAACTACTTTGATTCCTTCACACTCACAGCAACGTTGATTTCTAAGTATGAGTGCAATGAGTATGAGCAGAACGTTTACATCAAACTCATACCATTCGAAATATGTTTGATTCATATGCATACTCATTTAGATTCATAACTTTAGAAAAATACTTATAAATGATTCGAGTGTATCATCATCATTCATCCAAATTTACGGTCTTAGTTGTTGTTGCATTTACAAAAAAAAGAAAAATGACACATAAGGAAAAACGACAAAGACAGCAAGCAATGCAAACACACAACCTTCTAGTGAGTATTTTAGTGTTCGTACGCGAATCAACCTTTTTGATGATTCGTGTATAAGTTGAGTCATGGAGAGTTGAAATCAACAACATCATAAGTGCGGTTAAGTATAAATACGATGAGAGGTTCAATGATATTAAAATAAGTATGAATGCGTATAAGTATCAGAAGTTATGAGTATGATTCGATTCTACTTATCTTTTTAAATACTCATTGCTGATCCCTGGTTCGAACCCACCGCTAACGGATCATAACAGGTGGCTTACCTCCTCGCACTGGATAACACAATGGGCCATATGGCCACCGAGTGAACTTGAATGTGAACAGTTTACGCCAATAACCTAGCTAGCTAACGTACCCCACAAGTATTCATTTATACGCCAAAAAAAAGTTTTTGACCTGTGCCCCGTATAAAGCTTAAGGCTAAGCTCGATTAACATACGCTATACTGATGTATGTTTTTATAATTTTTAAAGACAGATTGGGAAAAGAGCAAGATTCCCTACCACTTCACCAAACCCTCTGAGAGCGTTGATTCTAGGCAAAGATAGATGACAGCCCCATTATCCTAGGACATGCTACAGCAGAACAATCACCTGCTTAGCTGGAACAACAAAAATAGATTACATACTTACAAACATACATAATGATGTGACATTAACAACACATTCAGATGACAACTGACCCAAATTTTCACCAGAAAATGATGTTCAGCGTGAACAAAAAAAATTATCGAATTTGAAACGATACCACTTCTTATGACGTTCAACAATGTCTAATAAATCCCTAAAAAGTCAGTGTTTTATGTGGGCTAGCGGCATCATCGGTTCATCTCTTCCTTTTGGCCAGAATTGAATAACCTAGGCACCAATAACATGTGGTTTCAAAAGAACGGCCCTACATGTTATGCCACGTTGTATATTCTGCTCAAGCTTTCAGAGTGCCTTAGTCTATGAGATGATGAGTGAGTGCCTTATGTATGAAACCACCAACTTGGCTTCATGATGGTGTTGTGTGGTGCTATTGATTCTCACATATGGTTGTATAGTTCAATAGAAGGCCTTGGAGAAGTTGTTGAGTAAGTTGCATAAGGGGTAAATCAGGCTTTTGGATGATTTTTTTGCTACTTTCCATGGAGATTCTAATTTGAGATTGTTTAAGGGGGTTTTGCTAGGACAGCAGAGTTCGGTTATGTAAGGATTATGATCTTTGTCGATTTGGTCTCGAAAACCACGCGGATTTGAGATTATTTGATGGGGTTTGGCTTTGTTAAGAGAGTTCAGTTACGCCAGGATTATTATCGCTCTCGATATTGGCTCAAGCTCCATAGGTTCGGTTTTACGGTTTATATGGTCAGTTTGTGCAATATCAAAAAGCTGCCGTTGGTGGTATTTCTTGACAGGAAGCAATGACTTGGAGTAGGTAGTTTACTGGTATTTATACAATCTTCACTTTCTTACTTAATTGGTCATTACAACCCTTTAGCCAGGATTACAACCTAGCCTCTCACCACCTTATGTTGTAAGTGTTGTACATGATTGGCGGGACCTAAAGTCGAATTTAAATGACAGATTTTTATGAGAAAGTTTTCATGATAATTTTATTTATTCAGAGTTTTTGGCAGAACACTGTTGTGAGAAAGTTGCCGAAAGAAATATTTTTTTATATTTCATTTCCTTCAAAATATCTGAGCCATGGGTTGAACACCTACATACTATACTGAAGCGACTTTTTTACAGAGGGCTTAAAAATTAAAGCTGATACGGGTATTTACTTAGAGCATCATGTGAAACTTTGCTATATGCACCTTAACGTGTTTCTCATCACCAAGACAGTTGGAGTTGGGAAGGTTTTTGTCAGGTTTTGTCACAAGGCTCTTGGAAGGTTTTAGAGTAGTAGTGTGTTGGGTTCTGTATGAAGCAATAAACTGTGCAAGGTATGGCGAGAAAAATGAGTACACCTCGTGGGGGTTACTTCAAAACGAAATATGGCAGGTTTTAGAATTTTCAGGCCCAGTCCCAAAGTAGAGGAACTTGATAAGGTTTCTAGCGGGGCAAGCAATGCTTAGTATTTGGAACACTAGTTGATGGATGGAGATGGAGATTACACTCTGTGTCTCTGTTCTGCCATAAAGAGATGCAAACTTAAGTATCAATATCTTTGAAATGTTAGAATATCTGGCAATGTTAGTTTCCCGCCTGACGTTAGTTCGCTAGGAAGATAACTTTGCTTCTTAGTCATCTTTTCACCTTTTTTTCTCTTCTCCTTTATTTCAGACGCTCAGTCGGCTCTTTAATTTCGTTTGGTTATATTTCCTGTTTTTTTTATTTCACGCATGGCTTCTCAATGCTGCCTATATTATTTAATGGTATTAAAATTTAACAAACCTGAGAATAATGTCGGATCCTATAGGCCAATTAGTCAGTTGTGCAGTTTCTCAAAGATATTTGAAAGGCTCTTTTTAGAGACATTAATGCCTATTTTAGAAAGACAAAATATTATACCTGAATATCAGTTCGGATTTAGGCACAAACATGGTACACCAGAACAGTGTCATAGGATTGTCAATAAAATTTCGAATGCCTTAGAGAGAAAACAATATTGTTCTGTCGTATTTTTAGATGTTCAACAGGCTTTTGACAAGGTGTGACTTTTATACATATAAATTGAAAAACCTTATCCCAGCCCCATTTACTTGGTGTTAAAGACATATATTCAAGATCGATATTTTTTTGTAAGCGTTAATGAAGACTACTCAAACTTTGGTAGCATCAACGCAGGTAGTGTTCTGGGACCAGTAATCTACACCATTTTTACAGCTGATATGCCATCAATTGAAAATATCACCATTGCTACCTATGCAGACGATACTGTAATACTAGCTTCAGATGAATCGCCAGTCATAGTTTCTAACATGCTGCCAAATCAATTAAATCTTTTTCAAGATTGGATTCAAAAATGGTACATAAAAACAAAATCTGTTCACGTAACATTTACCCTAACGAAAAATTATTCCGCGCCAGTATACCTAGATGCCACGATTATTCCAAGCAGCAATACTGTTAAATACTTAGGCCTCAATCTAGATCGGAGACTTAGATGGAAACATCATATTAAAAAGAAGCTTGAACAACTTAAAATTAAAACAAGGAAAATGTATTGGTTATTGGGCCCAAGAGGTCAAGCTTAAGCTTAGAAAACAAGATTCTGCTATATAAAGCTATACTGAAACCTGTCTGGACTTATGGTATTCAACTATGGGGAACTACAAGTAATTCCAATTTGGAGATATTACAGAGATATCAGTCTAAAACTGGTTTATCACCAACAAAAATATACACAGAGATCTTAGAATTTTAATGGTCAAAGATGAGATTCATAACTTTAACGAAAGGTACCTGAATAGACTACGTAAGCATTCAAATGTGTTAGCAATAAATCTGTTAAATGATAGTAATGAAATCAAAAGACTCAAAAGGCTACATGTACTTGATCTACCCTTCAGAAAATAAAAAAAAAATTATTTAATTTCTAAGATTATTCGATATTATAATACCATATATCATATTGTATTAAAAATAAAAAAGTAAAATCCCTTTGTATTTACTTTTATCTTGAGTTAATAATAGGAACTCAGTATATGTTATATTTAAGTTATGTAGTTTGCTCATTATTTTAAATTTGTAAAATAGATTGCAAATAAATAAAATACACTAAAAAAAATATTTATTGAAAAAAAATTGGTCACAAAAATAGAAAATAGTTTAATTTGGGCAGCAACTGCTTAGGTTGTTGTCTTGACTTTTTCTGTTCTGCCTTCAATATAATCGTTTTCATATAAACGTGTGTATTCTAAACGTGGCAGCTTTCTGTTATCTGTCGTCTGTCGTCTATATGTTTATACATTTAGGAAACAAATATGATTTTTTAAATTTTTTTCCATGTTTTAAAATTTTTTTCTTTATCTCTTCCAATAACATCAACTGTATGGTTACCATAGCAATTGGGTTGACAACGCCAGGTAAGATGATTTTAATATTGAATTTAATTATTTAAGGTATGGTATGGTATACTTTCACTCTGTTGGATACTTTTTAATTAACTTTCATTTCTTAACATTTGATTTGAATTCTGAATAGCTGGCTGCTGCTAAGAAACTATATGACCAGGTTGGTTAATGGGTGGGTGGGGTGCTAAAAAGGTAAAATAAAAGCGAAAATATTTTGCTGATACAATTTTTAATTAAAATCCATCTCTTTATTGGCAGAAGTTTACATTGCTTTTTATTTCTTTTACAATAATTTTTAATTCTTTTTTCTTTTTTTTTCTTGTCTACAAAAAAGTTAAACAAAATTTTGTGAAACAAATGTACTGCCAAACATTTTATAGGTCAGATATGACGATAATTTTTTGCTTTTTTTCTAAAAATTTTCGAATAATTATCTCTTTAAAGCATTTAAAGTATCAAATTTTCATACAATTTTAAAGGACAAAAGAGGAAGAGAATTTATTCCCGCGACTATGCTCTATGCATTTTCGTTATATCTCATCTAGCCGAAAAGCTAGGCTACATCTTTTTTAAAGCGGTAATGATAGCGCGCTATGTATAGTGGTCCACACGCGTCGAGAAGTCCCCTGGTTTTCCTGGTGTCCAGTGCAGGATTCAACAGTTTTGAAATAAAGCAACCAGTTGGACCACCAATGGTTTGCTGAATTCCATGATGCTTATTCGCATTTAAAAAAAGGATTTTTGTTGAGGTGCAGTGGCTGCACTGTTTTGTGGCTGCACTGTTTTCTTGCTGCACTTTTTTGTAGCAGTATTGTTTTGCAGCAGCACTATTTTGGGTGTGGTCGCCCAAGTAACCGACTACCGAGTACATCCTATAAGAATCGCCATTGTTAATTTTTTTTTATCTCTTGTGGACACCAACGAAGCAGCATAGACGGCCTTAATGAGAATTAAATTAGATTTGTGTTCTGACTAAAATAAATTGAATTGTGCCTTTATATTAAATTAAATTGGATTGTGTATTTTTTAACTAGTAATTAGCAACAATTACCAAATATCCCGTTTATTGTCTCTTCCTCAGACATTTCCGAACCCTTCCGTGTCAGTTCATACGCTTCAAGCAGAATTATTGCAGGAAATTGTGACTGGCGTGCATTATAGTCTGTAGGCGTAATTTTTTCGAAATTGACATTTCTTTAGATTGCACTTCAAGATTATCAACTCAATATTACACACATAGTACTAAAATTATTGTTTTTACATCCATGTGTTTAGGAAATCATAAAACAAAACATATTGTTACGAAAATGACAAATCAAGATACTCGTGTTTTGATTTTGCATCGCTTAACATTAAAATTATAAACAAAAGCTACAAAAACAAAACAATGCAGTAAACAACCCTGTTTATAAATTATCGTTCTGCTTAATATAACAACAAACGCCAGCATAAAAAGTGTGCACAAGTAAACAAAAATACAACCACAAACATCAGCATAAAAAAATGGTAAAAAAGTAAACAAAAATACAGCAACAAACGCTACAAGAATAATGAATGTAAACAACAATGTTTACACTTATAAAGATTTGGAGAAGGCGAAGACACGAACAATCGTCTTCAAGAACATTCATCACACTGTTTACATACATAATTGGTCATAACAACCCTTCAGTCAGGATTACGACCCAGTTTCTCACACCTTTTTTGTTGTGTTATGTTATGTACACGAGCGGGGGGACATACAGTTTAAAGTCGACCCCGAACGACAGATTTTTGAGAAACTTTTCATGGCAGTTTAATTTACTCTCAGAGTTTTTGCCAGAAATCTTCTGAGAGGAAGCCGCCGAAGAAATACTTTTTGTATTTTATTTGATGTCTGGCCTGGGGCTCGAGCCCTATACCACGGCGACTTCTCTCTCACACTGTTTATTTTGCCTTATTAAAGGCAAGGCAAAGCAGACGAGTGAGTTAGTGAAGTTCAGTCAGTCTTGTGTAAACACGCGGTGTGTTTGAAAAGATCTGTCATATTGTTGCTTAAGCAGCGTGGCCACGATCAAACTGAACCGATCAATCTGCCATTTTTGTGATTGTATTGGTAAAACCGTACTCACACGTAGAGAAAACTGTCGTCAAACGTACAGACTGAGAAGTTTGAAGAATATCAAAATACTTTTGATTTCTGCTGCCTGCGTTGCATAAACAACATGTTCTTTTCTTCTTCACAACAATAATACATGCAGTTTGAAGATTCAATTTAGACGTGTTGATGTGCTAAGCAAAACAAATATTACCAACACATATGCAAAATTTGATCAGTTCGGTTGGATCGTGGCCACGCCCGTGATTGTTATTGTTTATGCAAAGGGTATAAACAAGGACATAACACAGAAAAGCAATTGTTGCTGTTTACATTAGGTTGTGAACAGTGGAACACAGAATTGTGCGAATAATAAAGAATTTTAATTAAAAGTAAACACAAATTTATTTGTATTTTATTTGCAATCTACAAGCTCATATTGTCAACGTTTTTTAAAGTTAAAAATATAACAATATTGTTACGTTTTTACCTTTTTAAAAACGTTTAAATGAGTTCGTTAATTGCAACCAAAGTAAAAACAAATGCGTCTTTAGTTTTTCTTAACTGTCTTTATTATTCACACTACTTTTGTGTGCCACCGTATAGAACTTAACGATACAACAATAATAATCTGCCTATTCACTTTATTAGTTCACACAAGTATTCACTGAATCTTTACAACCACGACTTATTTTATTCACACGCAACTTCACACAAGGCTGACTGAATTAACTCTGACTGCTGCTTGCTTTGTCCAGCCCTTTTATAGTCCGCACGCACGTATGATCAGTATGATGAACGTTCTCGATGTGGAAGGTTCTCGCTCGCGCCTTCTCGAGAACTCTATCGCTAGTACATTGTTGTTTGTGTACTTTGCTTATGTTGTCCGTTACATATTTGTCGAAACTGGTTTACTTTATGTTGTTGTTGCTACCTGGTTCGTTGTACACATGTGTGTGTGCAGCTTTAGATAATCAACACGTTCGTTGTATTCTTAGTGTTAGTGCGTATTTGTGTCGTGTGTATTGTGTTGGTGTAGCTGGTAGCTTTTGTTTATCGTTTTTATTGTTAAACGATATTAGGTCGTTTCGCTTTGCGTAACAATATTTTAAAGTTTTAAAGAATTGATAAAAAAAAACTTTTCAACTGCCAACTAAGAACTGCATGGAATACAGACTTTTCTGCGTATTTGCAACCTAAGCCTTAAGTTAATAATCACTGCCTTTATGGGATTCCCCCTATAGGCAAAGACTTAATACTGTTACATAAATCGAAACGACCTAATATCGTTTAACAATAAAAACGATAAACAAAAGCTACCAGCAACACCAACACAATACACACGACACAAATATGCACTAACACTAAGAATACAACGAACGTGTTGATTATCTAAAGCTGCACACACACATGTGCACAACGAACCAGGTAGCAACAACAACATAAAGTAAACCAGCTACGACGAATATGTAACGGACAGCATAAGCAAAGTACATAAACAACGTACTAGCAATAGAGTTCTCGAGAAGGCGCTAGCAAGAACCTTCCACATCGAGAACGTTCATCATACTAATCATACGTGCGTGCGGACTATAAAAGGGCTGGACAAAGCAAGCAGCAGTGAGAGTTAATTCAGTCAGCCTTGTGTGAAGTTGCGTGTGAACAAAATAAGTCGTGGTTGTAAAGATCTAGCGAATAGTTGTGTGAACTAGTGAATAAAACAGATTATTATTGTTGTATCGTTAAGTTCTATACGGTGACACACAAAAGTAGTGTAAATAATAAAGGGAGTTAAGAAAAACTAAAAACATATTTGTTTTTACTTTGTTGCAATTAACGAACTCATATTTCAACGTTTTTAAAAAGGTAAAAACGTAACAATTGGTGTCAGAAGTGGGATTGCAAAATCCAAAAGTAAAAATAAATAAATAATTAAGAAAGAGAAAATCAAAATTAAAATGAAACTCTCCGAGTTAAAAGTGGAACGGCTTAAACGAGAGTTGGATAAACTCAAACTCTCAACAATGGGCACGAAGAATGAATTGCAGAAGCGGTTAAGGGAACACCTTCAGCTTCAAGGCATTGACATCGATTCCTACGAGTTCGAGGATGAAGAGGAACGAGAGGTAAAGGCCATTGCAACCCCTAGCGGTGTTGACATAAATTTGTTGCTAGCTGCTATGATGGAGAAAAGGGAAGTAGCAAGCCAGAAGCTATTCGAAACTTCTAGAAGCGAAAATCAAAAACTTCTAGCTTATGTTCAAGAAGCTTCTAGAGCTGAGAACCAGAAGCTATTCGAAGCTTCTATTACCGAAAATCAAAAACTTCTGGCTGATGTACGAGAACCTTCTAGAGCTGAGAACCGGAAGCTATTTGAAGCTTCTAGAGTCGAAAACCAATGACTGCAAGCAGCAATTTTGTCAAAACTTGAAAAGGAACTGGAAGCAACATCTGGAAAGCTGCAGGAAATCCATGAGTCGGTCAGCAAAAGGATCACTGGTGTCGAGGAAAGGGTGTCACATTTAGAAAAGGCCGTTGACACGAGAGTGGACAATTTGGAAAAGACCGTTGACACTAAAGTGGACAATTTGGAAAGGACCGTCGGCGGAAAAATCGTTATGATGGAGGAAAAGATCAACAACCTCCAAAGCCAGCGACTGGAACCAGTGCGAGTCGTTTCGGAAAGTACCGGCAGGATAAGAACACCTTGTTTTGATGGTAGCTCACCTATCTATTCAAATTCCAATTTGAGACAGTAGCCAGCAGAAACGGATGGGACGATGGAGAGAAGGCTCTAGAACTAATTTTGGTGTTAAAAGGTGTCGCAGCGGAGATTCTAGAAACCATGCCAGCCAGCAGCAGAAACAACTACAACGACTTAATGGTGGCGTTGCAGCGTAAATTTGGCGATGAGCACAAACGGGAACTGTACCGCATGGAGTTAAGGTGCCGAGCGCAAAAGCCTAATGAGTCGCTTCAAGCCTTTGCAATGGAGGTTGAGAGATTAGTGCAGCTCACATACCCAGGAGAAAACCATCCGTTGATAGACAACTATAAGACCGAGGTGTTTGTTAATGGCATACGAGACCCTGACATTAAACTAGCGGTATGTTCGACACTGAAGAGAAACTTTGCAGAGACCGTGGCCTTCGCACTAGCCCAGGAGACCGCTCGAGCTATTTCTAAACCTCAAGTAAGCAAAGTGCGAAGAATGGAAGTAGAGGAAGAAGATGGATGGCTTTTAACTAAAGTTAAGCAGATGGTGAAGCAAGCTTTAGAAAACGGACGAAGGGCTAAACCTAAATGCTTCAACTGTGGAAAGGGCGGCCATTTCCAAAGAAACTGTAAAGCGCCACGAAAAAGATCAAGACTGGTCTCACCAATAAGACGACGTGCCATTGCTACGCCTAAGGCTACTGATGAACACTACGCTGAAACGAGTAGTTCCAAGAGAAGGCGCGGAAAGCCTGAAAATATCGAGGATCATCCTGTGTCCAAAGTACCGAGAATAGAGGCTAATATGCAAATCGAAAAGTCCTCGGACACTTACACAACTGCAGAAAAGGCTGAAGTTATAAAAGCTAGAAAAGGACGCAAGAAGATCAGAGCTGATTCAGAACCATCGCCATTAACAAAACGAAGAGTCATAAAACATGGCAAGGCTGATGCTCTATCAAGCCGATATCGTAATTTGGAGCGTAATCATTATGTAAAGGCTGAGAAGAAGGAATCCACCGTTGATGTCCGGCGAATGCAGATCGAAGCCAATGAAGACTGGTCCGAAGCACAAAAGAGTGACCCGATACTGGCGAAGATAATAGCAGCTAAGGAAGAGGATAAACGACCTACCAGCAATGAGATATCCGGGGAAGGTCCTCTTACAAAAGCGTATTGGGCATTATGGGACAGTTTACGGTTGATAAACGGATGCTTATATCGACGTTGGGAAAGCGCTGATGGCAAGACCTTATCCAACCTATTAGTAGTGCCTTCCTCCAAGACGAACGAAGTGCTGAAGGAGTCCCATAATGGAGCTAGCGGAGGACATCTGGGAGTGACAAAGACGTTGGAATGGCTAAAACGACGTTTTTATTGGGTTGAATGTCAGCAAGCATCAGCGGATTAGATAGCAAACTGTGCCCAATGTATTGGTCCAGTAAAAAGAAGTCAAGGTCAGCTGCAATAGTATAACTCGGGCGCACCTTTGGAGGTTAGAGCTATGGCCAGTAATGGAATGAAAGCCAGGTATGATCGAGCAGCAACTCCGTGTTTCCATGAAGGACAACTGTTGCTATTTTACAACTCAACGCGGAAGAAAGGATTATTCCCCAAGTCGCAAAGTAGCTGGGATGGACCGTAAACAATAATTAAACGGTTAAACGATGTCGTGTACAGGATACACAAAGCTGGCAGCCCCCGGACAAAAAATGAAGGTCGTACATAAAGAGCGACTGGCAAAGTATGGGAAAAGAGATAATGGGCCTATTCGGGACGAACAGGCTTAAGTGGGCGGCAGTGTTACATAAATCGAAACGACCTAATATCGTTTAACAATAAAAACGATAAACAAAAGCTACCAGCAACACCAACACAATACACACGACACAAATATGCACTAACACTAAGAATACAACGAACGTGTTGATTATCTAAAGCTGCACACACACATGTGTACAACGAACCAGGTAGCAACAACAACACAAAGTAAACCAGCTACGACGAATATGTAACGGACAGCATAAGCAAAGTACATAAACAACGTACTAGCAATAGAGTTCTCGAAAAGGCGCTAGCGAGAACATTCCACATCGAGAACGTTCATCATACTGATCATACGTGCGTGCGGACTATAGAAGGGCTGGACAAAGCAAGCAGCAGTGAGAGTTAATTCAGTCAGCCTTGTGTGAAGTTGCGTGTGAACAAAATAAGTCGTGGTTGTAAAGATCTAGCGAATAGTTGTGTGAACTAGTGAATAAAACAGATTATTATTGTTGTATCGTTAAGTTCTATACGGTGGCACACAAAAGTAGTGTAAATAATAAAGGGAGTTAAGAACAACTAAAGACATATTTGTTTTTACTTTGTTGCAATTAACGAACTCATATTTCAACGTTTTTAAAAAGGTAAAAACGTAACAATACCATAACAGAGCATTAAATTGAATACAACCATCAGCATTGGCTTTGTTACTGCCAGCGTTTGCTGCAGTTAGTTGTAGTACTTGGATGTTCTTTCCCTTGGCTGTGGTTATTCACTCCGTTAAGACCAATTAGTTCTGGTTGTTATTTGAAACTAATTTTCAGTGCAATTGCCGTAAATGTCGCACTAAACTATCGCCACAGAAGTTTATGGTTACTTTATGGAAAATTATTTCAAATTGAAAAACAATTGAAATGCAAATAAAAAGCATTTTAAATAGAAATTTATTGCCCTACAGGGAATATGGCCAAAAGAAAGAAAATAATTAAAGAGGCATATGACCATCTGAAAATTAAATAAGATTGCAAATAAAAATAAAATATTGTTACGTTTCTATCATTTTAAAAACGTTTAAAATATGAGCTCGTATATTGTAAATAAAAATTAAAAAAAATTTTAGTTTTAATTAACAACATTCACAACTTGATGTAAACAACTACAATTGCTTTGTTTGTTATTCCTCTTTAAACTCTTTTGCATTAGCAATAACAATTGTTGGACAGATCTTTGTAACGGAGATCTTAAAACTATGATTATTCTCTTCAAACACACCGCGTCTTCACACAAGACTGACTGAACGTCACTAATTAACTCGCCTACTTTGTCTTGCTTTTTATATGGTAGGGTCAGGTAACAGTCTGATGAATGTTCTTGAAGGGAATGTCCGGGACTTCCCCTTCTCGAGATCTCTATGAATGTAAACATCGTTGCTTCATTATTGTTGTTTGTGTATTTTAGGTTAGGTTAGGTTAGGTTAGAGGACTTGTACTTGTCAATTAAGACAAGTACAGTACCCGGAGGTAGAATTCACCCATTGTACATTGTACAACGTCTCACACCGCTTATGTTGTGTGTGTTAATTTTATACATGGGTGGTGGGACCTACAGTTTGAAGTCGACTCAGAACGACAAATTTTTAGAAACTTTTTCATGGCAATTTTTATTTACTCTCAGAGTTTTTGCCAAAAATCTGCTGAGAGGAAGTCGCCGAAGAAATACTTTTTTGTATTTTGTCTTGATGTCTGGCCTGGGGCTCGAACCCTGGCTTTAGGTCTAGTAAGCCAACGCACTACCTACTAGACTACGACGACTTCTTGTGTATTTTTGTTTACATTTATTCTTGCAGTGTTTGTTGTTGCATTTTTGTTTACTTGTTCATCCTCTCTTGTTTTTATACTAGTGTTTGTTGGTATATTTTTGTTTACTTGTTTATAATGTAAACAAGTTCATTGTTTTTGTTTTTGTAGCTTTTACTTATAAACAAAACACCATTTCCATTTTCGTAACAATACCACAATTCCACCAAAAACCTATAGTGTGGGAACATTTTTTACACAGTGCGATAAAAACTGCCAACTCATTACTAGGAACATTTAAAGTCTAGTCTTCCAAACTTTTGTATCCAATATTGTCTTAAAAATTTCACTGCATTGGGGGCATTATACAGTGTCGCTTGTAATTTTAAACTTACGTTTAAAGGTCTTCATTTTCAATATTTGCTTTGCTTTCCAGTATGCACATATTTCTCTCGAGAGAAATCTGTGTGTATTTATGATATTGAACTGTGTGGTGTAAACCTTTATCGCTGTGTGTGTTACAGTGTTTCATCTTTAGATTTTGGTCCTGTATGCCGTAAAATACAATGTTTTTCTAATCACTTGATTAAGTTGTCTGAAGACTACAGTTATTTCTTGTTTTTTTTTGTGTGTTTCTTTTTCATTTCTTATTTGCTGTCCACCGTGTCTGTCTGGAAAATTTTGTATTCATTAGAAAAGAAAATATTGACAGAGTTTATATGGAATAATAACAGGATGTCCAACGAAGTCCTTTTTGTATGTGTTGAAAGCCAAAGGCTAACGATGACATTTTTGGTCAGTTAAACAAGAATTTACACTGGTTTCTAATTAAACAATCCTTAACTGCATTGTACAATACGCTTTAGGTTGATTAACTCATGTCAAATAAGAAATACTCTTGTTTTCTTTTATTTCACTCAATTTATGTCTTCCCTAATGTCTTCCAAGTAAAGATGTTTTGCCGTTGTTTAAAGGTCTATTCAACTGCTCATATACAGTCTTAATATAACCAACAATCTCTCTGCTAATTACTTAACTCTTGTAAATCTGTACACGGCTATATTTACATACACGAACGTTAGCAGTCATTTGAAATTGTGTGTTGTCCTCCTCTAATTTAAATTGCATTGCCATGCCTGTTAAACATGTATGTGTAGTTAAAAGGGGATGTATATGAATGGAATGACATTGTAGTAGTAGCGACAATAATCATCATTATTATGTTATAAGTACGGCAACATGTACCTCTAGACTGTGTCAATAAATTTGCTGTTGTTCTACGCTACGATTTGTCGTTAGGACTACAAATTTTGTGACAATTGCACACTAACACAATGGATGTGAAAATTGAATTAGCGGCAGGTTATCACTATCTGTGTGCATTTCCTAAGACATAACACTGAGCATAAGCGAATAACTTCATCCTTCATGCTCTTTCTTGGCGCTTCGATCCTGTAAATGATGTACGAGCAAGTCTAATGCATTTTGCATGAGTAACCATAATGTGATGCCTGGCTGCCTGCTCCTTAATAGTAAAAGTAAACTTTCCATGAGCCGTCCAACTAGTTTATGACAAGATTATGACAAGCTATTTTGCCCAAAGGTGCTCATATACGTGTTTGCAATCGAACACCACATTGTCAATCATAAGTTTGCAGTTTCTCAATGGTATTCTTAAATTTTTCATTCGCAGTATATCTTCTTCAAGACGACATACACCATCTTTTTGTCCACTATAAGGCAGCCTTCGATAGCCCCATAAGGGATCGTGTTTTTGCGGCAATGTCTGAGCTCGCAATGTACTTGCGAAGCTGATAAGGCTATGCAGAATGGCGCTGAGCAATTCCTGCAGTTCCGTCAAGGTAGGAACGGACCTCTCCGAACTTTTTGATACCGTGCGAGGTTTCAAACAAGGCGATCCATTATCATGCGACCTCTTGAACTTCGCCATGGAGAGTGTTCTGCGAAAGGTGGGAGTGCATCGCAATGACACTATTTTTCAAAAAAGCGTCCAGTTGCTTGCGCATGCTGGCGACATTGACATCATAGGGCATACCAAGCGAGATGTTACGGCTGCCTTTAGTGCTATTGAACAGGAGTCTACTAAGATTGGTCTGGCAGTAAATGGGGGCAAACCAAAGTAAAGACGTGCGGCGTATTGGATCTCAGATTACGGCCGATAACTATACTTTCGATATAGTCAAGGAATTTATTTGTCTCCGCCGTTACCACCAAAAATGATGTCAGTCTGGAGATCAAGCGTAGGATCGCTCTTGCCAACAGGTGTTACTATGGTCTCAATATACAATTGAGTAGCAGAGACCTCTCTCATGCGACAAAACTAATTCTCTACAAGACGCTCATCCTACCCGTGCTGCTTTACCGTGCATATTCATGGACCCTATTAAGCACTGATGAAGCAGCCTTGAGAGTATTCGAGAGAAAAGTCTTACGTAAGATCTTCGGTCCAATGCGAGTTGGCGATGATTTCCGCACCCGATCCAACAGTGAGCTGTATGAGCTCTTCAACGACATAGACGTTTTGCAGCGTATTAATATCCAGCAGCTGCGCTGACTCGGCCATGTTGTTCAAATGGAGGAGGATATTTGATGCGGAGATCTGCGGAAGTCGGCGAAGAGGATCCGTTGGAAGGACCAAATCGAGAAAGCCATGTCATCTATTGGTGTGACCAACTGTCGTAGGCGCGCAAGAACCAGAGGCGCCTGGAAAGATGTGTTGCGGCAGGCCGAAATTCGTTAATCGAGTTGTTAATGGCCAATTAAGTAAGTAAGTAAGTAGATCTTCTTGGAATACCCCCATATAAGATATCCATATGATATGCATGTATTAAAGCGAGAGACTTATGGAAGTTGAAATACTTTCTAGAGATCATAAAGATAATACTCATTGGTTTGATAGCCGCCTGGCTAGGCGACAGTTGAAAGTACAAGTGAGTAACAAATAATTTTCGATTTATTTCTGCACGGAATAAATGTCTTGAACTTCCCGGAGAAGTTATGGTGCGGTAGCATTTAAACAATAATCTCGAGAGTTTCAAATTCTATCAGTATTCTCGATCTGCACCATGATTCAGTCTCTCTCATATATCGCATATATCCTAACCAGAGGCCTCCTCTCCCTTAGAGGCATCACAAGAACTGCCTGAAATTGAACGACAATCCCCAGGCAGAAGACAGGTGACATTGAAAATAGTTGCTGGTAAGTCTCATCATATCGCGATGTTGATGGTAGAGCTGTAGGCTGTCTAACAGTCGTTTTTGATCACAATGATCAATCATACTACTCTTCTATTGCACTTGTTTTCAAAACATTTCTTACTTAAAACTTCATTTGATTGACAATCATGCAGTTTGTGTACTCATTATGAACACTTAAGTGTCAAACGTTGTAACAGGATATGCTGTCAGCCAATAGCTCTGTAACAGTGGTTATAATGTTAAATAAAAAGGACTTACAACAGGCTGACAGCATTCATCAATTTATACAACTTGTAATGCAGAAATTAAAGCATCAGAGTATAGGTGTACGAATTTATAAGTACTTCGTGTAGAGACAGAAATAGAAGCACGCGTGGAAGTATTTGATTTAACAGGATTAAGAATGATGAGACGTTAAGGATGTTTTAAAAGCAGTAGGCAGAAAATAAGCAAATTATTATTGATTTTTATTAAACTATCGTGATGGAAGAGAGATGCCAGCCAGGAGTTATAGTTGCATGATGTTACAACGTAACCTTAAACGTTCCAAGTTTGCTATGCCGTTTGTGATTGCTGCCAACAATGTAATACAGACATATGTATGTTAGCTATTACAACCCTTCAGTCAGGATTACAACCCAGCACCCACGTTGTGTGCGTGAATTTTGTTTATGAGTGTGGGGCCTACAGTTTATAAATTTTCTTTATGCAATTAATTACTACCCGAACTTTTGCTCAAAAGTCTGTTAAGGCTAATGCTAATACATATCCCATGTAGGGATTTTACAACAAATATTGTTACGAAAATGAAAAATCCAGATACTGGTGTTTTGCTTTTACATCGCCTTACATTAAGACAATAAAAAAGTTACAAAAACAAAACAATGCTAATTATTATTATCGTACTATACCAACAAACACCAGCGTAAAAAAATGGTAAACAAGTAAACAAAAATTCACAAACAACACTACAAGAATAAATGTGAACATAATACATAAACGACGATGTTTACATTTATAGAGATATCGATAAAGCCAAGTCACGAGCATTTGCTTTCAAGAACATTTATCAGACTGTTTACACTTCCATATAAAAGGCAAGGAAAAGCAGCCGAGTTAGACAGTGAAGTTCAGTCAGTCTTGTGTGAAGACGCGGTGCGTTTGAAGAGAGTAATCGTAGTTTCAAGATCTCCATTACAAACATCTGTCGAATAATTATCTGGTAATTGTTATTGCTTATGCAAAGAGTATCAACAGAGTAATAACAAAGAAAAGCATTTGTTGTTGTTTACATAAAGTTGTGAACAGTGGCACACAGAATTGTGCGAATAATAAAGAATTTTAATTAAAACTAAATAAAAAATGTATTTTTATTTTAATTGCAATCTACGAGGTCATGTTTTAAACGTTATTACATGCCTCACGTGTAGTGAAAAGTTTTCCATTTACAAAAATGGATCTTGTAACATCCAAAAAAGGCGTACACACATACATAATTGGTCATTACTACCCTACAGTCAGTATTACAACCGAGTTTCTCACACCACTTATGTTGTGTGGGTTAATTTTATACATGAGTGGCGAGACCTATAGTTTAAAGTCGACTCCGAACGACAGATTTTTGAGAAACTTTTCATGGCAATTTTATTTACTCGCAGAGTTTTTGCCAGAAATCTGCTGAGAGGTAATCGCCGAAGAAATACTTTTTGTATTTTATTTTGATGTCTGACCTGGGGTTTGAACCCTGGCTTTACGTCTAATTAGCCAACACACTACTTACTAGAGTACGAAGACTACGGCGTAACAATTTCTAAAATTGACAACATGAACCCTTTTCGAGCTTTAAAGTGCAAATAAAGTCCTTGTAATCGACCTACCGCGTAACGAACTGGAAGTATTATAAAAAAAATCTAGAAAGTGCGTTGGTAGTATTACTTCTGTTAGTATCGCATTTTTCGTATTGGCTGGGTAGGTGAAATAAATTTAAAAAACCGCTTATTGGAATTTAACAAGGTACATAAACTAGCCTATGTTTCCTATAACAACGGCAGTGTGGACTATACTGTTAGAATTTATTACTTAAATAGCCGCTACAAACTTTTAGACAGGATTGCAACCTATCTTATCACGGGTGGCGCGACCTACAGTTTAAAGTTGACTGCGAACGGCAAATATATTAAACTTTTCATAGGAGTTTTAATAACTTTCAGAATTTTTGCCAAAAGAAGTCGCGCGAGAGAAAACTTTTTCAGAATTCGCTGTGGTTGAGTTGCCTAAGGGATGTTTAAACCACGAACCTTCATCGTCTTATAAGCCAACACTCTACCTACTAGCCTACGTTCTCTTTCAATTCCCATTGAAAAAATTTCATTTTCGTAAACGAAATCTCCATTTCGTTGATGTGTTTTAATTAAGCGTACTGCATTATCACATAAAATAAATTTGTTTTCCTTTTGTTTCCAAACTTTTTTGCCATTATCCGCGAAATACTTTTTTTACTCGTGTACTATTTATGAACTCCCCAAACAAGATGGTCTAATTTTAAGTAGAATTTAATGTCGGAAAACGTGTAATTATTCCTTATTTTTGTATTTTAAAATGCTTTTGTTGACTAGCATTGCAGTTAAATTACTTTTAGTTTCTCGTGCCGTTCGTTTTGGCTCCCAAAGTTTTTGTTCATTTCAATTTTAATGAATTTTAAGCACTTTTATAATGTGGGCAGAATAAGTTGCTTACCACCCACCCCAATCACGCCCACATTTAAATATTACTTTCTATTTTCGATGTTTTTCTTCACCTCTTTTGGTTGGGTTTTTATTGCTCTGGTTTTTAAGGCTTTTTAATTGCCATTACTCATCATTTGCCCATTATAAGCCTTTTGAAAGAGAGTTTTTAAAGGAGTATATGTGTGAGTGTACTTGGCTGTGTAAGATAATAAAATTAAGGTAATGAATGAAGTAGTAAAAGTTGTAAAATTTAACCCATTTACACACAAATCTATGAAAATATTATGGCCAAACGATTACAGCTGCAGTGTATTGTGGCTCTATGGATTTAATTTGGTTGCAAAAAAAAATTAAGTGACTGAAGAAGTTTTAAAACTATTCCTTACCCATTCAAGTGCTTAGTACGAGAGTGTCTTACCATAATATGATTTATTTTTAGCATTTCATAGTCCAAAAGTGTGATACTACATTTCATGACACAAAATTGCTTTGGTTCCTAAAGAATTTGTTAGAAATGAAACTCTGGCATATTAAAATTGCCGAGTTGGATATAGATTTTTGACGTCTTAATTGCTGCTTTTGAAAAGTAGAAGAGTAATTGATTTTTCTTAGAGTATAGTCATCGATTCAATAAGCTCTGAGCCTTAAATAAGTTGTCGTAGTCTAGAAAGTAGTGTATTGGCTGAATAGACATGAGGCCTCAGTTCAAACCCATGGCCGAAATCTCCAACTAGGGTTTCGTAATAACAGCATTTTCAGTAACCGCGGTTATCGGATAGTAATTTTCCAAATAACCGCGGTTATCGGTTAATCGAAGAAAAATTTAAAAAAATATATAACTTCTGTAGAAATAGTTTATTTCTAACATATATTGTTATATATATTGCTTTAAAATACATACTTAAAATTATTTTTGCTGATTTTCATGGTTAATATAATAATGTTTTAGAAACACTAAAGCATTCAGTGACTTACAAGATAAGCGAGAACGAATTTTGGTGCAAAAATTTCTTGAAACTGAGAAAGTTCTCTCGGAGTCTGTTGATGTTGGTTTAACCGTTTTAGAACATTATAGAGCATTTCAAGATTGGGAGTTCTTTTCTTTTTTTTTAAAGTGTTATCTGAAGGGTTTCCCAAGTGTTTTATATTTGATGCTTTTGTTATGTAAGAGTTCAGTTCTTCTACTAAATCAACTTGGTGATCAGTTACAGCTACTTTATCCTGACTTTCGTTGTCCGGATCTTGAATGTTACTATTCGGAAAAAGTCTTTTAATGAGAGTATTAGCAAAACCAACAACGGAATTGCAAGAATATTTTAGATTAACAAGACATTTTATTAAATTAGCAATATTATTATTTCTCCGGGACTCAATCCGCTTTTGAATTGACTGTAACAAATCACGGCTTATTTCTGTGTTGTGAGCTTTCATTTTATTGCTCAAAAACGACAAAACACCCTCAGCACTAAATAAATTTGCGTCTTTTCGACTTAATGCATCTACGACAAGTTTTATTGGCTGTAGAGCAATGAAAACGTTATCGATCAGCTCCAAATCTACTTTGTCCATCAAATGAAATAAATTTAAATCTTTTAAAGCTTGTGCTATTGATGTTTTTTTACCAATTTTATTTTACTTCCACTTGGTGCGTAATGCGTTAAATATTCTCTCTCAAATGGCAAGCGTTCACCAAAACTTCTTTTACAAATAAAACAAATTTAAAACTCATGGCCTACTACATATGAGTGCATATTGTTTTCAAAAAATTGGATTTCATTTCAAATTGCATATGCATTTTATGAACTCTGCTTCTAAAAGATAAAATTGCTTGTGACTGCAAATATATTTTTATGTATGAACATTAGTTTTACAAATAAAAAATTTAAGAAATCATGGCTTACTAAATATGCGTATGCGTCCGATTTTCATCCGTTTACGGTTACGGTTATGAGCACAAATAACCGCGTTTACGGTTACGGTTATAAACGTTTACGAAACCCTATCTCCAACCCAACGAAATATGAAAAAACATTTCTTCGGCGATTTCCCCTCAGGAGATTTCTGGCAAAAACTCTGAGAGTCAAGTAAAATTGCCATGAAAAGTTTGTTTAAAAATCTGTCTTTTGGAGTCGACATTGAACTGAAGCTCCCGCCATTCATGTATAAAATTAACACACGCAACGTAAGTGATGTGAGAAGCAAGGTCGTAATCGTGACTGAAATATTGTAATGACCAATTATGTGTACGTATGAATGGTTGTGAATGCCGTAATTTATTTACGATTGAAAACCTTTTAAACTACCAAAAACACAGTATTGCGATAAGCTTTGTTGAGCCACTTTTTTGCGAGGAAGACTGTATATGCGTACATGACACAAGCATTGTTTGCTTGTGGAGTTATACGATAAGCCGGCTCTATTAAAACCTTATACTACGGAGTGGTGTGTTCGTTTCAAATATGTTGATTTTGACTTCAAAGAGCATTCTGTACAGTTAAAAACGTTTAAAGACCATAAATTCGAAACATTACTCTATCATGATTTGTGTTTGACATCAAGAGAAATTACACTAAAGCAGTTGCTTACTTATTTTACTCAAATGGTCATTATAACGCTTTAGTCAGGATTACAAGCTAGTTCCTGGCACCACCCATGACACAGTTTCGATCTGACTTTTGATAAGTTAGTCCCACAATAATAAAGCAGGTCCATTCAGGTTCGAGGACGTGTACTTGTCAAATAAGACAAGTACGGTACCCGGAGGTCGAATTGACCCATTGTACAGGTCCATTCATCACCATTTAATTTTTGTTGACAGCAACTCTACCGAGAATACAGTTTCATGTACAGCCACATGCATAATTGGTCATTACCATTTAGTCAGGATTAGATCTAGCTTCTTACACCACACATGCTGTGTATATTAATTTTATTCATGAGTGACGGCCACATTTTAACGTTGATTCCGAGCAATAGTTTGAGAAATTTTTCATGGCGATTATATTTTCAGCTTTTTTCAACATGATTCATGTTTCGTTTTGTTCGAGTTGCATGAGCAGAGGTTTGAGCAACAAACTCTCTACACCCTGCCTTTTAGAGTGCGGCGACTTCACAATTGTAAAATATTATGTGTCATTCAACTTAATTTCTTGGATTACATGACAAACCAAGACGATCTTTAGCTAATGATACGTAAGTGGGACAGACTTCCACTAGAAGGTTTTACTGTTTTGGGCGAATTTCTACCGCAAGCTATTCGGCTTACGGAAATACATAGCGCTCTTACCTATGTGAACATGTCCATTAAGTAAAGATATTTATGGACTTAATAATAATAATAGTACCTATCCTCAGGAGTCATAGTGTAATTGATAGGAAAGTGGTAATACTTCACTTATCTGAGAATGACTTTTGTAGAAATTTTAGATGGGATGTGGAAGAAGTGAATATTGTTACGTTTTTACCTTTTAAAAACGTTTAAAATATGAGCTCGTAGATAGTAAATTAAATAAAAATATGTTTGTGTTTAGTTTTAATTAAAATTCTTTATTAGTTGCACAATTCTGTGTGCCACTGTTTATGTAAACAACTTTATGTAAACAACAACAATTGCTCTTTTTGTTATACCTCTGTTTATACCCCTTGCATAAACAATAACAATTACTAGACAATTATTCGACAGATCTTTGTAATGGATATTATTCTCTTCAAAGGCACCGCGTCTTCACACAAGACTGATTGAACTTCACTCACTCCGTCGCCTGCTTTGTTTTGCCTTATATATGGCAGAGTAAACAATCAGATGAATGTTCTTAGAGGCTAATGTTCATGACTTCGCCTTCTCGAAATCTCTATAAATGTAAACATCGTTGTCTACGTTTATTAATGTAGTGTTGGTTTTGTATTTGTTTACATTTATTCTTGTAGTGTTGTTTGTGTATTTTTGTTTACATGTTTACAATTTTTTGTGCTGGTGTTTGTTGTTATATTCAGCAGTACGATAATAATTTGTAAACAAGTTTATACCATTGCATTTTACTGCATTGTTTTGTTTTTGTAGCTCCTGTTTATAATTTTATTGTTAAGCGATGTAAAAGCAAACCACCAGTATCTAGATTTTTAATTTTCGAAACAATATATTACTGTGCTTGTTCTTGTCCTTGTTCTTTTTTCTCTCACACCATAAAATATTTTAATATAAAATCTGAACATCTCTCAAAAACACAAAATAAAAAACTTTGATGGATTAAATAACATTGGAGCACCCTTTCCCACGGCCATTGCTATAAACATGTATTGCCATCAGTGATGAAGTATTTGTGGGCCAAGTTAGATAATTTTTGTGTGAGTTTAATAGGAATATTAAATATTAAAAAACTGTACCCTTTTTATACACTCCATTATATTAAAAGGTATGCAGGGATACTGCGGTGTGATCTTTTTATATATAAAACACCATTCTTCTAATTACTTTATATACAGTAGGCGTCAAAAGAAACTACACATTAAAAAAATAATATACATTAATAAATTACCGTTATTTTTATTTTATTTCTTTGCAGTTTTTAAAATTAAACATTACAAAAAATATCGAAATATTGTCCAATTTTTTCCGGCACTCTCCTTAAGTGGTAAAAGTTGAGTTTGGTGATTATTAGAATTTTATCTATAGTGTACAGTTTCTTTTGACGCTCACTGTATGTACACCATGAACCAGTTTCAGCATACACACTTAAATATATAAGAACATATAATTCCATACATATTTAAGTTGGGGTGTACCACTATGATTGAAGCTCGACCATATTTGTAGCCAATAAATCTAAAGCCGACCATCTTTACACATTTTTATGAAACCATTTTGTAAAAAAGGTAACACATATACACATATATAAACACACATATGTGTAGGTATGTTTTTCAAAACCATCAATTTAGCCGTTGATCCTATTTTAGCGGCTAAAACATGTTTGGTTTGGTACATACAAAATAGTTTGTTGACTGCCATCAATCTTCATTTTAGGAAAACTTGTTTTAATTTCTCTAAACTACACGCGTTAAAGCTAAGCCACACATGTACAAATGTTGGTGGCTATATATATGTGTGTTTATGTACTTGTGCGTTAACTACATACAAAAGTGATTATAATGTTGCTCTAAGTCTGTCAAAGCAAAGGACTACATGAACCATGAATGCGGGAAACAAAATTAATCAATTTAAAGTCAATTGGATTGGAGAGTAATAACCAAAGCCACCATAGTCTAGTAAATAGTATTTTGGCTAATTTGACGAGAGCCTACGGTTCAAATCCAAGCTCAGACACCTCCAACAAGACGAAACACAAAGAAAATATTTGTTTCGGCGATTTTCTCTCAGAAGATTTCCGGGAAAAGCTCTGGGAATAAATAAAATGGCTATGACAAGTTTCTCAAAATAATCTGCCTGGCGAAGTCGTCTTAAAACTGTTGGTACCGCCACTCATGTATAAAAATTAACACACACAACGTAAGTGGTGTGAATAGCTAGGTTGTAATCCTGACTGAAGGGTTGTAATGGCCAATGATGTATGTATGTATGTGGCTGTACATTAAGCTCTATGCTATTGCCTCCAGGGTCACTGTAGAGTTGCTGTCAATGAAAATGATCATTGAATGCTGATGGAATGTAGTCGCCGTAGTCTTGTAGGTAGTGTGCTGACTTACGTGATGACGTGCGGCCACGGTTCAAATCCCAGCTCAGACAACACGAAATGAAAAATATTTCATCGGCGACTTCCTCTCAGCAAATTTCTGGCAAAAACTCTGAGAACAAAATAAAATTACCATGAAAAAGTCGGCCGGAGTCGACATTAAACTGTAGGTCCCGACAATCATGGATAAAATTAACACATAACATATGGATAAAATTACAACATGCGTGGTGTAAGAAGCTAGGTTGTAATCCTGACGAAATGGTAATGACCAATTAAGTATGTGTCTGTGGATGAAGCCGTATTATCGGTAGAGATGCTGTCAATGAAAATGAAATGGCGATGAATGGACCTGCTTTATTATAGAGGGACTAACTTGACAAAAGTCAGATAGAAGCTGTGTCAGGCTCAATGCCCGTAGCGAATATAAGCGTTTATGATATCCTTAATATGTTTTACCTTCTGAGTAAGGCAGAGTTTAGATTCTGTCTGGGGAAGAATGAAATTACAAGACACATTTTGTGCAATTGTATTGCTTTGACTAGGGCCAGATTGTACAGCTACAACCGTTGTCAGTTATATTCCATGGGTATCAGATCTGCTGCCAGTGGAGATTTACTGAATGAAAGAACATTTAATTTTACTGCATGGAAGTATTTTAGTAGGTAAAGTGTTGCCTTATTAGAGACAAAGCAGTACTTCAAAACCCAGCTCAGATGTCAGCAAAAAACGAAATTTAAAAAATATTAGGTTAGGTTAGAGGACATGCACTTGTTAATTTAGACAAGTACAGTACCCGGAGTTCGACGGGTCAATTTACACAACGTTCTTAAGAAGAAAGGATAAAAGAGGGGATAGGAAAAAGGAGCGGAAGTAGGAAGGGAGAATGGGAAGCGAAATAACCACGCAGACCAGAACAAAACAAAATGGGAGAAAGCGACTACATCGATGAAGAACCAGCTCAAGTTACTAATGAATCTGTGAAGAGCATTGATGTCGGCTCTCGACACAGAATTCAAACCATCAAAGAAGCCGCTGCCAAGGGTCCTACCAAGGGCTGGGCAATTACAGATGAGGTGCTCGACAGCCTCCAACTCCTCCTCACCGCAACATACTCTGCAGTAGTCCGGCTGGGATCTGTTCCAGATCCCCGTCGGCGAGCTAATCTCGCAGTGCCCTGTGATAAACTCTATAATTAACCTTAAACTGGCCTTATCCAAGCCCAGTAGCCAACCTGTTCTTACAATGTCTATAGCAGGCCAGAGACATCGAGAAACATAACAACCCTATACACTCCCCCAACGCCTCGGCTGTTCCTCCCTCACCCATCCATCTATGAGTCCGTAGAGGTGGCAGATTGGAGGGTCAGGACCAACTATCAAATCGCCCTCAGAAAGTGAACCTAACCTAACGAGAACATCCGCCGTCTCATTGCCCAGTATAAAGTTATGACCCGGAATCCAGCATAGACAGATACGGTCTGGTCCAAAATGCCTTTAACGACTCCTTGCATTCGCGAACAGGCCGTGATTTGCACCAGACTTACGCAATGGCCCTTAAGGCAGCCTGACTGTCAACGAAGATCACGTAGGAATCCGAATCCGATGCGGGGGCGCCAGCCATGGCCCCAACATCCTTCAAGATTAAGAAAATCTCCGGTTTAAAATAAAAATATTTCTTCACCGACTTTCCCTCAGCAGCTTTCTGGCAAAAACTCTGAGGTCTCACCACTCATGTATAAAATTAAAACACACAATATGAGTGGTGAGCGAAGCTAGATTGTAAGTTAAGTAAGCACATCGTCTAGAATAGGAGTTGCACTGGTTATTATACATATGGTCCATTACTTGTGGCTCGCATTTCAGTAACTAAGTAAGTACATATCAATTTACAAATTAATTGCTGCAACAGTTTATAATAGATATGCACACACATATCTTGTATATACAGTGAGCGTCAAAAGAAATTATACATTAAAAAATAATACATTAATAATTTACCGTTATTTTTCTTTTAAAATTGTTTCATTGCGAGTTTTTAAAATTGAAACAAAAAAAACCCGAAAAATTTTAAAATTTTTTCAGGCACTCTCCTCAAGTGGTAAAAGTTGAGATTGGTGATTGTTATAATTTTATCCATAGTGTACAATTACTTGTGACGATCACTGTACATTTAAATTCCATTTAACTGTGGTTTAACTGTCCAATAAGGTTTTCTAAACTACCATCGCTAAAAAGATGATCAAAGGCAAAGTGGTGGTTGTTACAAATTCTTTTCGGTTTGCGAAAATTGTGTTAAACGTTAGCCAAAATGCTTTGCTTCGCTTTGATTTGATTGCGGTTGGTTGTTGCATTGTTTTTGACAGAGTTATTCTCAGTGATAAAGACATTACAAGCCTAAAAGGAAAACGGGAAATGATTATGTTTTTTTTCTAACAAAGGAAAGGAAAAAGCGATTTCAGTAGCAAATCGGAAGAAGAAAAACCTCTAAATAGTGTAAAACAAACTGTTATCGTAGAATCACCACGCACATAGAAGACAACGCTTAGATTTGAAATTTAGCGTTAATTTATCGCATTAAAGAGTAGACAAATCGTTGATTGATTTGTTTGGCAAATCTTTACACAAAGTTGAACGCAGAGGTATACATAAGAGTATGAGGTTTTGCAGTGAAATGTGTCCTATTGAAACAAATTTCTAATTTAAAATTTTTAATTCATTTTGTATACAAGTGTGTGTAAACTATTGTAGGTGGAGTTAGTAGTAAAGGACTCTACTTTTTTTCTACCAGGCAATCAGTTAAGTTACACGAAGCAGCAACACACTAGAAGCAGAAATAGTTTGCGTTTATGTTGGCTTTGAGGTACACGTTGATTTATGGTTTATTCGTCACCTGCGACTTAAGAAAACTCCACAAGAGAAAAGTTTAACGAAGTCAAATAGCACGATCTCGATCAGATTTGACAATTTATCCTCATTTTGACGATTTATCCTACGAAGACCAAAGGCAGGCGCTATTATATTATTTTTTTTTTGTTTTTTCGTACAACGAACACTCAAGGGATGACCCCTACTCATGCAGTGCAGTAGGTGTCCACTGACATCATTTTTGGTGATAACGGCGGAGACATGATAAATAAATGCCTTGACTGTTTCAAAAGTATACATAGTTATCGGTTGTAATCTGAGAATCCATACGCCGCACATCTCTACTTGTCGATAACATATGATTTAAATTTAAACGTTTAAATCAATCGCTTGAACTCAAATGTTCTTATATCGCGATTAGTGTCTCTAAGTAAAGGGTCCGCCAAATAACTTTTTTTTTGAAAATGCTTTATAAAAAAACTACTGAATATTTTCTCAAATTTTTGTTTTGTTTGAAAGTACTATCCTTCCGGTTAATAATGGAAAATAATTTCATTCAAATGGCTGCATCGGCTGGCCATGCAGTAGCCTACACGATCGGTTTATTTAATTTAATATTTGAGCCCATTATCGATTGTGTGCAGCTGTTTTTCACTAATGGCTTCACGAATATTTTCCTTTAAAGGGTCAATTGTCTCTGGCTTGTCGGCGTAACACTTTTCTTTGACGGCACCCCACATACAATAGTCTAACGGTGTCAAATCGCAGCTTCGAGGTGGCCAAACGACATCAGCTCTGCGGCTTATAATGCGATCTTCAAAAACAGGGCGCAAAACATCGAGTGTAGCTTCGGCTGTGTGGCACGTAGCGCCGTCCTGTTGAAACCAAATGTTGCCAATATACTCCTCTTCAACATTGCCCGATAACGACCGCCATTGACTGTAACGGCCGCTCCTTGCTCATTTTCGAAGAAAAATGACCCAATTATGCCTCTGGACCAAAATCCGCACCAAACAGTGACTCGTTTTTTGTGCGTCGGCTTTTCAATGCATACGTGCTGGTTTTCTGTGTCCCAAATGCGACAATTTTGCTTGTTTACATACTCGCCAAGATCAAAATGAGCTTCATCTGAAAAGATGATTTTTTTTGTCAAAATCAGCATCTTCTGTAAGTCGATCGCAGGCCCACTTAGCGAAGCGAAAACGCATTGGATGGTCAATTGGCTTCAACTCCTGAACCAATTGGACTTTGTATGGCGTCATACCAAGGTCTTTATGCGAAATTCGCCTCAATGTTGTCTCCGAAATGTTCAATTGTTAAGAACGACGGTGAATTGATGTTGTGGCGCTTCACGCACACTTTCTGCCACAGCAGCAATATTCTCGGGTGTACGCACTGTTTTTGGCTTTTCACGCTTTGGTTTATCGTTGAGGTCCAGTTTCATTCACTTTTTTCACAAGATAACGAACATACGGAGGAATATACATCCGTACGCAATTTTCGCACACATTCTGCAACATTACCATGATTTTCAAAGTAATGTCGCAATATTTCCCAGCGTTGTTCAATCGTATACACAACCATATTCGTTCAGCGGAAGGATAAAACTAATTATCTGTCAAATCAGACATGAGCTAAGTGTTACCATTCACGAAATAAGAACTGGTTGAAAAAAACGTTAGATGACGAACCCGATATATTTAAAGACTTCTTGATCACCTATAAAAGAGGATAAAAGTGCTTATTAATGGCAGAAGTGTAGTAACTCTGTGCTTACGTAGGTTTCGGAATGGATTTATACTAACGTCTCTCTCTCTCTCTCTGCTCGTTTTCGGTTTCGATCTCACTTCTAATGTGAGTGGCGAGATCAGAGACCGTAAGACAGACTCTAGCGCTTGTTAAAGCAAGCATGAAAAAATTTTTTCAATTTTTTTTTTTTATAAAAAATATACTGAATGTCAAAATTATTAAAAATTTTCGTCATAAACATCACTTCCTCCTTCTCATAACAAATTTTCCTAATTCCAACACAATGCACTGCATGAGTTCGGGACATCCCTTTTGTGTTGGTTGTACGAAAATAAAAGAAATAATGGCTCTTGCCTTGGTCTTCCTAGGACACTATTAGAACCTGTATTCGTATCGTAAAATCGTCAGGATGACGATAAGTCGTCAAATCTGGCAAATATGTCCATCGTGACTTGACAAAACAAACTAAACAACCAATTTGACAAGTGAACCTCAACAAAATCTTCGTTATAAACTGTCGAAGCTTGATAGTTTCTGGTAAAAGATCCGAAACATTGGAAAAGGAAGTCTCAGTTACAATATTAAGGAAAATTAAACACAAAAAATTATTATAAATCCGTTGTACCACCTAAGAGAAATCCGATAGTCTAAGAAGAATGATGTTTTACGACTCAAGGAGCAGTAGTTGACCAAGGAACAGTTGGGGATAGAGTGACTAGAAGCAGACGCTGTAACATGACTATTCTATGTATATGGATACATACATACATAGTTGGGCAATATAACCTTTTAATCAGGATTACCACCTAGCTTCTCATAACACTTATGCCATGTGTGTTAATTTTATACATTAGTGCTGAGACCTACAATTTATAGTCGAAACCGAATGACATATTTTTGAGAAACTTTTTCACGGTAATTTTAATAACTCTCAGAATTTTTGCTGAGAGCAAGCGGCCAAACAAATATTTATTTTTTAAATTTCGTTCGTGGTGTCTCACCTTGGGTTCGAACCGAGGCCTCATGTCTAATAAGCAAACACACAATCTACTAGATTACGGCGACTTAACGTTTGTTTGCGTTCTGTGGCTAATTCTGTTGTTAGTTGCGGTGAAGGTAATTAATAACCAAGATTTATAACCGTATTTACCACGCTGATGTTGGTATATGTATTCCGTTATTTATTGCTTATTTTGTTTACATAAGAAAAAATTTATTTCCTTAACAACTTGGGTACACCATGCGCCAAAATTGTCCTTTATTATGCGACACAAGGAAAGGGTAAAGCAATATTTATTACATAGTCTAATATCACTTTTAATATAATTTAAAAGGGGCTTTTAGAAGACCACGCGTAAATTAAATCAAATTGTTTTAATTAACAAATGGCCAATTTAAATAAAGTCCATGGAAATGTTGGTAATTTGAGAAGAACACATATTTTTTTGGGGTGACGTAAAATATTAAACAAATCCCGTGAAATGTGTTTTTTGTTGATTCTTAAATATTTGTTTAATAACTTATGAGCATTACCTTGGAAATACGGTTGCCACGCTCAAATTTTAATTAAAATTTTTTGAAATGCTTAAGTAAAATATTATTTAAGTTTCATATTGAAAATTTTAAACCAATTTCAAATAAAGGTTTGACTATTGACGTCAATTTGACAATACAAGTATGCCTCAGTTTGTCAGAGAAAGAACTGAAATTTTTCTTTAAGTATTTGATTTGTCTGTGGCAACTGAAAATTTTAATTGATTAACATGACAAGTTAAATCTCTACATCAGAGATCACCAATGAGTATTCAAAAATATGAGTAGAATCGAATCATACTCATAATTTCTGATACTTATACGCATTCATACTCATTTTAATATCATGGAACCTCTACTCATATTCAAAGTTTGAAGTACTCATCATATTCATACTTAGCAACACGTGTGATGTTTGACGTACGTATGTCGACTCTCCATAACTCACCATTTACACGAAGCACAAAATAAGTATGATTCGCGTACGAAAACTAAAATACTCACTAAATGGTTGTGTGTTTTCTCTGCTTGCTGATCTGTTTTTTTTTTAATTATTTTTCTAAAGTCATGAATCTGAATGAATATTTCGAATGGTATGAGTTTGATGTCAACGTCGCATTCATACTCATTGCAACCTGTACTTATGATTCAACCTTGCAGAGAGTAAGAATGGATCAGAGTATTTAAATTTTAATATTGGAGACTCACTACTCACCCCAGGTCGGACATCTCCAATAACGAAATTAAACATTAAACAAATTTTCTTCGGCGGCTTCCTCTCAGCAGATTTCTGGCAAAAACTGGGAGAGTAAAATAAAATTGCCACGAAAAAGTTTTCAAAACATTTGTCATTCGACTTTAAGCCACTTATGGATAAAAACAAAATAAACACGCACAATATAAGTGATGTTGAAAGCTAGGTTGTAATCCTAACTGAAGGTTTCTGAAGATCAATTGTGTATGTATTGTTACGAAAATACTGGTGTCTTGCTTTTACATTGCTTAACATTAAAATTATAAACAAAAGCTACAAAAACAAAACAATGCAGTAAACACACCTGTTTACAAATTATCGTACTGCTTACTAACAACCAACGCTAAATAAGTAAACAAAAACATAACAACAACACTACAATAATAAATGTAAAGAAGGATATTTACATTTCTAGAGATTTCGAGAAGGCGAATTCATGAACCTTCGCCTTCAAGAACATTTATCAGACTGTTTAATTTGCCAAATAAAAAAGGTAAGACAATTCAGACGACGGATTTAGTGAAGGTCAGTCAGTCTTGTGTGAAGACGCGGTGCGTTTGAAGAGAGTAATCGTGGTTTGAATAATTGTCCAGTAATTGTAATTGTTTATGCAAAGGGTATAAACAGACATACATTCATAATTGGTCATTACAACCCTTCAGTCAGGATTACGACCTAGTTTCTCACACCACTTATGTTGTGTGTGTTAATTTTATACCATGAGTGGTGGGACATACAGTTTAAAGCCGACTCCGAACGACAGATTTTTTGAGAAACTTTTCTTGGCAATTTTATTTACTCTCCGAGTTTTTGCCAGAAATCTGCTGAGAGGAAGACGCCGAGAAATACTTTTTGTATTTTCTTTTGATGTCTGGCCTGGGGCTCGAACCCTGGCTTTACGTCTAAAAAGCCAACACTAGACTACGGCGACTTCAAACAGGTATAAACAGAGGAACAACAAAAAGGCAATTATTGTTGTTTACATAAAATTGTGAACAGTGGCCGACAGAATTGTGTGAATAATAAAGAATTTAATTAAAACTAAACACAAATTTATTTTTATTTTATTTGCCATCTACGAGCTCAAACTTTAAGCATTTTTAAAAGGTAACAACGTAACAGTATGTTGCACATGGCTTTAATAGGTCTTTCCAAGGAATAAAAAATGTTGATAATCGCATCCACACTTTGTTTTATTTTAATTTTAAGGATAAGAAGCCATTTATGAAAGATCCGTTATTAGGACTAATGCTGGAGTAATTGTGTTCTTCTCTTTCTGAAATAGTGTTGCAATCTTATTGTTCTTATTATTCTTTCAATGCTTTTCATATGATTGTCTATTTTAATACCACAGATCTTCTTGTGATTTGGGATTAGTAAATATATAGGGGAGCACGCCATGCTATTGTTACGAAAATAAAAAATCTAGATACTGGTGTTTAGCTTTTACATCGTTTAACATTAAAATTATAAACAAAAGAACACAAGAAACACCGGCATAAAAAAATGGTAAAGAAGTAAACACAAATATAACAACAAACACTACGATAACAAACGTAAACAATGATGTTTACGTTTATAGAGATTTCGAGAAGGGGAAGTCATGAACCTTCGCCTTCAAGAACATTCATATTTACTTTGCCATATAAAATGCAAGGCGACGCAGGCGACGGAGTTAGTAAAGTTCAGTCAGTCTTATGTGAAGACGCGGTGCGTTTGAAGAGAGTAATCGTGTTTTGAAGATCTCCGTTACAAAGATCTGTCGAATAATTGTACAGTAATTGTTATCGTTTATGCAAAGGGTATAAACAGTGGAATTTCTTAGTTATTTTCATCAAGCTGTAAACAGTGACACAAAGAATTGTGCGAATAATAAAGAATTTTAGTTAAAACTAAAAACAAATTTATTTTTATTTTATTTGCAATCTACGAGCTCATATTCTGAACGTTTTTAAAAGGTAAAGACGTAATAGTATGCTGCACACATTATGTCTTCAATAGGTCTGTCAAAGGAATGTTGATAATCGCACCCACTCTTTGTTTTATTTTAATTTAAAGATAAGCCATTATCAAAGATCCGTTATTAGGACTAAGTAGAATAAGTGTGTCCTTCTCTTTCTGAAAAAGTCTTGCAATCTTATTGCCCAGTCCTACTATTGCATTTGCTTTCAATGCTTTTCATATGACTCTCTATTTTAATACGTCAAGGATCTTTTTGCGATTAACGATTATTAAATATAGGGGAGTACGCCATGCTATGTTGCATATTGTAACATAAAGTGTGTCACATATTCCGCTCTTACCGACTGTATTTCTACAACTAATAAATAAACCGTATCGCTATGGTAAAAAATCTTCTTATAACCACTTGCTGTAACTCTAATGAATTATAATGATTTATAATTTATTTTGTTATTTTAACAAAAGGGGGTAAAGTTAAGCCTACAATATACCGCAAAGCGAAACCAATAAATTATTGTAACAAAAAAAAATTGAATTGTATTCATTGTGAAGTGAAAATTTCATCTGCGCTGTATTATTAACAATTAACGCCAATGAAGGTGTTACAAGAGGACGTATTTTGTAAAATTCTTGAAAATTTTTTTTCCATCTTTTGCTTCATTTGTATTTCGTTTTTTAGCCTCAATTGCTATGTGGTGAAATCAACCGAAAACGTATCATTCTCCATGCAAATTTCCAAAATCTTATTAAATATAGTGACAGGCGTACTCTGGTTTAAAATTAAACTCAACTAAATTTATTTACTGAATAGTCCACCAGGCAGAGATGAATGTGTATACTAGAATAACCCATGCCATTCAGCCTGACTTAAGCGCCGGAGTCATTAAAAAATTGACATTTCGAATACACTTCCCCCAGAGCAGCCGTGACAGGATTTTGCACGAAGTTATGTGTTTAAATAGTTGGTGGTTCAAACGAATTTTATATTTCCAACATCAACAAGGTTTTGCTCCAGTAATTACAATTACCTTCAGGCATATGAAGGCCAAATTTTTGCAAATTTTGGCAATGAGAAGAGAACAAACACTCGTATATTATTATTGCAAAGAATGAAAAAGTTTTGTGATTAACTCTTAAAGCTTTGCTTCATTTTGCTTAATGAGATGCATTCTCTATCATCCTTTTTTTTGCATATCAAATACACCATTTCCTCTCAGAAGTTCATTGAAGTAAATCCGTAGTTGCACAAAAATCAAAGCAACGTATTCAACAAATTTGCTCCGTTCGACTTTGCAATGTACACATGGGTGCATCAATGACCTAGTTGGTAGTGTGCTAAAATTCATGAGTCGAAGCCGTTGGTTCGATTTCCATTTTATTGGAATTAAAGAAAATTTATGTGGATTGTGGCTATTCTTTCGTTCACAAGCGTGGACCCAGAGACAAGATGGTGAAGTCTCTTATTAACCACAAATCTGCATCTGAATTCGTGCATATCCACATGGCAGCTGTAATACACATCGCAAGATGCAAGCCTTTTGCATCCTTGTCCTATCCATCGCATCTGTATGGCAGTGATGTCCGTCCTACATTTCATGAGGGCATCCGCCAGCTGGGCGGAAGCGCCCACCATGTGAAGGGTCCTGACGTTCCAAGTGCCTATTCGTAAATCATAGTCCCTTAAACATTTGCCGTGGTCGTCAACTTTTGAGGGGACCTTTATAGAGGCTTGTGTTAGGGTTTTCATTGGATGACATTTTACGTGGTGGGTTCCAAGCACTACGCACAACCCAATTTAACGTTCAGGGGAATGAATTTCTCTGCACGTATTAGTTAACATCTAGCGGGTGGTAGTATGCCATCCAGGAAGGGCCACGAGGAGGCTGCGTGCCAACTTGAATACAGCAGGAAAAGGATCGCCCTGGAGGTCGCCACGTTGACCACAGTCAGAAACTTCACCTTGTTTGCATGCATCCCATCCCTCCTCAGCTCCTGAGTGTTGGTCTCAAAAATACCAAAAAAAAAACGCTATACTGAAGAGCCCCTTAAAAGTATGCGCAATTTTTGCGGCCGTAAAAAAACCGAAACCGAAAAAAGTGTCTGCTCAAAGCAGGGCTCATCTAAGGTAATTAAAAATGAAATAATTTAAAAGGAAAAAAACGAAAAGTCGCTGTAGTATAGTACGCAGTGTGTTGGCTTATTAGACGTGATGCCTACGTTCAAACCCCACGTTATACATCCCCAACAAAACGAAACTGGAAAAAATTTCTTAGATGACTGCCTCTCAGCAGTTTTCTAGCAAAAACTCTGCCATGAAAATTTTTTCAAAAACCTGTCGTTCTGAATCGACTTTAAATTGTAGGCCCCGCTACTCATGTATTAAATTAACACACACGGCATAAGTGGTGTGAAAAGCTCGATCGTAATCCCGATTGAAGGGTTGTAATCACCAATTATGTACGTATGTATGTATAAATACTCATCGTAATCCTGTAAGCAGTGTGCATTAGCATTACCGTAGGAAATGGTGTCTTTTACTGGAATTAATATTTTAAGAAACGTTAAGAAAATGACTACAAGAAGAATTTTGTCTGCAAAAACAGCTCATTTATATCCTTTTTGCGATATTAAAAAATACCATAAGCATCTACAAATAGCCCATTCCATTGTTTTTGCTACACTAGATGCCTTCCATTTTCTAATTACTTATCTGTGCAGAAAAAAAACAAAAAGCCCAAAAAAAAAACTTCCTTTGCAAATTTCAGTGACAATAGAATGATTAACAAAAATATGTTGTATCATATGTTGGCAACCTGCTGCGTTAAGTTGCTTGAAATTGTTCAAAAAAAAAAAAAAGAAATTAAAATTGTAACCTTTTAACACCATATGCTAGTATTAACTTAATCATCATTGCCTTTAGGCCTTACAGTGTAAGATGTGGGCTTCAGATTGTTCAAAAACGTTCCTCTTTGTTTCTCCTATCAGGGTAAATACTGTTTAGTTGTTAATAATTTTCAAAGCAATCCTTCATTTATGATGCGAAAACTATTGATTTTAAAGGTCAGCTTCGCTGTATACAGTACGCTGCATGCAATACGAACTGCACATTTTTAGGTTTCAAAATAGCAAGATCTCTCTCTCTCTCTCGCACTCATTTTCTATGTATTAATTTTATCCATAAGTATCAGAACATACAGTTTAAAGTCGATTCCGAACAACAGAGTTTTTCATGGTAGTTTTATTGTGCGCACAGACTTTTTGCCACAATACTGCTGAAAGGAAATTGCCGAAAGAAATATTTTTTTCTTTCATGTTTCGTTTCGTTCGAGATGTCTGACCTGAGGTTTGAACCAGAGATCAGAAATGAGTATTCAAAAAGATGAGTAGAACGGAATCATACTCATAATTTCTGATACTTACACGTATTCATACTTACTTTAAAATCATGGAACATCTGCTCATATTCAAAGTATGAAGTACTCATCATCTTCATACTTAACAACACGTACGATATTGTCGAGTTGGACTCTCCATAACTCATCATATACATGGATCACAAAATAAGTATGAATCGAGTGCGAACTCTAAAATACTTACTAGAAGGTTGTTTGTCTGCTTATATGTCTGTTTTCTTTTTTGTAAATGCAACAACAACAACTTAGACTGTAAATTTTGATCAATAATTCGAGTTACTCGAATCATTTATAAGTATTTTTCTAAAGTTATGAATCAAGGTTAGGTTACGTTAGAGGACGTGTAATTGTCAATAAAGACAAGTACAGTACCCGGAGGTCGAATTGACCCATTGTACAACGTCCTTACAGAGGGAACGATAATGGATGGATAAAAAGGAGAGGATGTAGGAAAGGGGAGAATGGGAAGTGGAGGAATTACACAGATAAAACATAACAAAAAGGGGAGGGCGCGACTACCCAGATAAAGCCTTAGCGCCTCTCAACCAGCTTAAGCCACTAATGAATCTCTGGAGAGCCTTGATGTCGGCTCTCGACACAGAATTCAAACTCTTAAAGAAGGCCCTGCCAATGATCCTCAACCTCAATCTACCAAGGGCTGGGCAGTTACAGAGGAGGTTTTCGATAGTCTCTAACTCCTCCTCATCGCAACATGCCCCGCAATAGTCCGGCTGAGATATGGAATAGATCAGCGACCTAATCTCGCAGTGCCCCGTGATAAAACCGACAACCAACCTTAAGCTGGCCTTATCCAAGACCAGCAGCCAAGCTGTTCTCCTATTGTCCACAGCAGGCCATAGACATCTAGAGACAAAACAACCCGATCCGTTCCCCTAACGCCTCTGCTCTTCCTCTCTTACCCATACATTAATGAGGCCGTAGAGGTGACAGACCGGGGGTCAGGACCAACTATCAAATCGCCCCTAGAAATGAACCTAACCTAGCGAGGGCATCCGCCGTCTCATTGCCCTGTATTCCGCTATGACCCAGAACCCAGCACAGACGGATACGGTCTAGTCAAAAAGTCCTCAACGACTCCTTGCACTCGCGAACGAGCCGTGATTTGCATCAGACTGACGCAATGGCCCTAAAGGCAGCCTGAAGACGAAGATCATGTAAGATTCAGAATCCGAAGTTGGGCCACCAGCTATGGCCTCAATATCGTTCAAGATTGCGAAAATATCCGCCTGAAAAACGCTGCAGTCATCATTCAACCTAAAGTGGAGTTCCCTACAGAAAACCCCACCACCTAACTTAGACCCATCTGTGAAGATGGGTATACCTATTTGCCCCTGGAGGTACCCCACCATTCCATTGTGTCCTTCCGGTATAAGTATCCTTAAAAAGTTGTGAATCAAAGTGAGTAGGCTTATGAATCAAACATATTTTGAATGGTATGAGTTTGATGTCGACGTTGTACGCATACCCATTGCAACCTGTACTTATAAATCAACGTTGTAGTGAGTCCGAATGAATCAGAGTAGTTAAATATCAATATTGTTGACTCACATACAGTGGTGGCCACGAATTTAAGACACGACATATGACTGACTTAGTTGTGATAATATTTACAATCCTGTAATATCAAATTTGATATTCCTTATTCTTCTATGTACCCTGTAATATTAAGAAAAAGTACGATTATTTTATTTTGTTTCTTTTTACATTTTGTTTGATTTGTGATCATATTATTGTAAAAACGTTTATTTGAAACTGGCCACGAATTTAAACATTTCAGAAATATCTGGTTTTTAAGTGATTTTTTGGTGTTTTTTGAAGCTAAACTGTGAGCAACGAATGTTTTATTTTATTTTATGTTGGAATACATAGAAATATTTAATTATAAATGGCCAGAGGTACTTGGAATTCCGATGCCGAGCGAGTACTTATCCAACAACTAAAATTTGATGGAAAAACAGTAATGGATATATTAAAGCTTCTTAAACGTTCTAGATGCAAGATTTACAACGAGCTGGAACACATCAAGCAACATTGTGCCACCAAAAATGTTAAACAGCAACCTAGAGCCCGAAAAACTACACCCTAAAGTAGCTGCTAATAATCCTCTCACGAGCGCAAGTAAATAAAAAATAAAATTGAATTGGATTTTGGTATTGATTTATCATCTAGCGCAATAAGAAGACGACTAAATGAGAAAAACTTGCGTGGGTGTATTGCACAACGTAAACCACTTGTGTCAAAAAAAATATCAAATCCCAACTAGTGTTTTCGAGAGAACATCTCAATAAAGCGATGATATAAAATTCTTAACCAAATATAGGTTGCAATATTTTCTTCCTAATATTACTAAAATCTTAAGAAAAATATCAGGGCCTAAATTTGTTTTGATAAGATATAAAAGTTATCACAAATATATAAGTAAAATGTCGTGTCTCAAATTCGTGGCCACCACTGTATATTCAAAATTTTATGAGTGCTTATGTGTAGCGAAAAAAAGATTCATTGCTGATCTCTGGTTTGAACCGTGGTCTCACGTCTAATAATTCAACACACTACGCACTTGGCTGCAAAGAATTTTACGGTGATGCCGTTGTGTGATTACTACCTCCAAGCTTGTGTTCTAATTTGCAACGTACATGTTGCTATGCCTAATAATTTTTTTTGTACCAGATTCTGCTAAGCGGTGAACAATTTTGCTTAGAATACTGGCTTAAAACCTCTTCTTAAATTCCCATCTTAAACTGTACCTAACAATTCAAAAGAAAAATAAAAACAAAACCACAACAGAGCAACGTAAAAACTATTAGGGTGTCCCAAGACAAAACAAACACCATTGAAAGAAAAGAGAAATTCTAAAGAATTCTTTGTTGTGGAAGTAAACAAAATACGAAAACTGCGAATGGAAAGAAAGTAATCCTCTAACAATGACGTTTTTTTTTTGTAGCTGTGATGCAATGATTAGTGGAGAAGAGATTGTGAAACAATTCGAAATATATATGCAAAAACGACTTTTTTCTGGTTTCTTTAATTGAATAGCGAGTTTAAATCTTTAACGTCGCTGTGATACAAATCTCAATTGAAAACTATGCAGAGGTTGGCACATAGCCAAACCTTTTCGAGCAAATGATTATTCGGCATGTTTTATTAACACATGCCAGGCAATGGATTACAGAGAATGCGCCATCGATCCAGTAGATTGGATTGGGACATTAGTCCCTATCTTTGACACCGTCAGCGTGCTTACTAACGTTCATGCGGTTGCTGAAAGTACTTAACTCCTTAGCTGCTATAGAGAATGTATCAACCTTAGATATATTCGAAGCTTAGATGAATACATAACTGACTGCAGTAATAGTCGTTCGGGTCTAAAATTCCGAGCGGTAATCAGAGATTCATTTAATTCGATGAACCAATACAATGTGCCTGAAAGGTTTTGACGTATCGAAACAAACTATCATGCCAGGGAATACATGATCACAGGCGGCATCCCACAGGCCTTTGTACTTGTATCACATTGTGGAATGCAATGTACGATGACTTATGCTTACTGACTTTGTATTGATAGTGGGTTATAACGTTCGAGTGCAGCAGATTAATCGAAGAACATCGAATATTGGACGAGGTGTTTGGCTAGGATCAAGCGTTGAAAATTTTATTACACCAAATGGTAAGCCAGTCAACTGTTTGCAGGGTTGGCATAATCGGTGCGCTATACAAATGACTGCAGCAAGCAGTATCACCAAATATATTGCGGGAAAGCGATAATCGTGCAGAGATAATTTGAAGTGTAAGGAACCTAAAGTTTAAGCTTAACGCTCTAATGCTTATGGAATCATTACTTAATGGGTGATGTTAATGAATGCAAGTACACACAATTGCTTTATAGCTGGTTAAAATACGGTAAAAATATATATATTGTAAAAATATAACTGGTTAAATGTCAGCGGATCCATTGAATGGCTCAAGACAAGATTAATGCATTCAAGGCTTTGTAAGGATCTATTGTTCTTCGCAATTATATTAGTAGGTCCCTTGTAAAAGAAGAACTAAGGTTTTTCCAAAAACCTCTCTTATCATACGGCCATAACTCTCTGAACTGACGGTAACAGATCTTTCATGGTAATGTTCGAAAGAATACTGTTATGTTTTTACCTTTTAAAAACGTAGATTGGGAATAAAATAAACACAAATCTGTGTTTAGTTTTAATTAAAATTCTTTATTATTCGCACAATTCTGTTTCCAATGTTCACACCTTTATGTAAACAACAACAATTGCTTTGTTTGTTATTACTCTCTTTACACCATTTGCATAAACAATACCAATTACTAGACTGATCTTTGTAACCGCGTCTTCACACGTTACTGACTGAACTTCATTAACTAATTCGCCTCTTTGCCTTGCCAACAGTCTGATGAATGTTCTTGAAGACGAACGGTTATGACTTTGCTTTCTCGAAATCTCTATAAATGTGAACATCGTTGTTTACGTTTATTATTGCAGTGTTTTGGTATATTTTTGTTTACTTGTTTATTTTTTTTATGCTGGTATTTGTCATTATATTAAGCAGTGCGATAATTCGTAAACAAGTTCATTGTTTTGTTTTGTAGCTTTTGTTTATAATTATAATGTTCAACGACGTAAAAGCAAAACACCAGTAACTACATTTTCTTCCCTTTACGTAACAATACGTTCGAATGACAGCTCTAGGCAATAATGCGCATCAAACAAACACTTTTCTCCGTTGTTCTCTGAGCCCTTTATAGGACAATTTTGTCTATTGATGTAACCACCAAGTAAGAAATGAGCCTCAATGCATAAGAAAATTTTATTCGAAGAATCTGCAATGAAACCCTGTTGCTCTAGTGTCTAATGAGCATATCTACGGAATCTAAATTTAGTCCTTCCAGTAGCTTATTTTCAATTCCTAATTAATTCAATTGGAAATGAAAAATCAAACATAAAATGCCAATGAATTTATAAAACTTCCCCATTTCTTTAACCACTCAGTTCAATTAGAATTGTTGTTTCCTATTTTTAATTTTTCATCGCTGCTGCTGTTGAGTACAATACATTGAATATCAAACATTGTCAGTTACAATGCCAACAACATCATCAGCAACATCGGTTGTATCATTCACATCATCATCAGAATGAATGAACGTTGCCTGTATGCTATTAACAACTGTATGGTATGGAGTATAGCAGGAATATTGTTATATGCCACAAAAATACAACAAAAATAAAAAATTAAATTCTATTTCAATGCGTTTTGGAAAGAAGGATTTAAAGGGTGCTGAGGCATGATAACGATGATGATGATGATATTAATGCCCAGAAGGATGGTGGCACTGGTGAGGGTAATGGTAGGAGAAGTAATGAAAAGCTTTTCGAAATTTGCTCGTGTTGAAATTTCTATTCAATGGCACTCCGTTTACTTTGAAGGCTAATAATTTTGAAGGCTAAATAATGATAATAACGTTGCCAATGTTTTGTGTTTTTTCGAACTATTTTATGCCGCTGTTTTTGTAATTTGATGCTGAAGAAAAGCAAATGACCGACCTACTTATGTATGTATATAAAATAACAACAACAATAATAAAATTTTCGTTGAAAGTTAATATTAAAAAAAAAACAACAACAACGTAAAGGGTTTAAAAATTAAACGTTTTGTAAATGAGGCTCCAATTGTTTTATACGGCATTGTATGGCTCCACTAAAAGGAATTTAAAATATATGTGAACTGAACGTTTACGTTCCAATAAAGAGACAGTAGAGTCACAGCAAACTTATTTCGAAACAATTAATCCCTTGCACTGTACACTTATATTCCCATAGAGAGACAGTAGAATCCTCGCAAACTTGTCTCGAACAATTTAATCATTTGACTCCGTGTGTGAAAATAGAGCAGCATTTTGTTTACATCATCAGTTTCTTTCGTATAAAATCGTTCCTATATATGTTAAGGAAATGGAAATGATGTTTTGCTTTCACATTGTAATTGTATTCAATTGTAAACAAAAGCTACAAAAAAATAAAAACAATGAACTTGATTACATGATAAACATGTAAACAAAAATATACCAACAAGCACCGCAAGAATAAGTGTAAACAAATGCACAAACAACAATAATGAAACAACGATGTTTACATTTATAGAGATCTCGAGAAGGCAAACATTCGACTTCAAGATCATTCATCAGACTGTTTCCGTAGGGATATAAAAGGCAAGACAAAGCAGGCAGCGGAGACAATAGTCAACCTTGTGTGAAGACGCACTGCGTTTGAAGAGAATAGTGATGGTTCGAATATATCCGTTATAAAATCTGCGTTTAAAGAGAATAGTGATGGTTTGAATATATCCGTTATAAAAACTGTAGAACAATAGTTATTGTTTTTGCAAAAGAGTGTAAAGAAGAATAACAAACAAAGCAATTTAATTAAAACTAAACACGAATTGATTTTTAATTCCATTTGCAATCTACGAGCTCATATTTTACAAACAATTAGAACAATTTCAGTTCAATTTCCTGATCAGCATCTGATATGCACCCAAGTATTTCTTCTCATTTCAAGTATTTTTTCAGCGGCTTCCTCTCTGCAGTCTACTGCCAATATACGTAAATGAAAAGTTTCCCCAAAATCTAGCATTTAAAGTCGTCTTTAGACTGTAGCTCCTGCCATTCATAGACAAAAGTATCACACATAATATGTATAGTGTGGTCAACATGGTTGCAGTCCTAACAAAATTGTTACAGACTCTGCATCGTATTGTTTATCAACGGCTTACTCTCAGTAGTCTTCTGGTGAAATAAATGAGAAGTTTCTCAAAAATCTGTTTATCGTTCGAAGTCGTCTGTAAGCTGTAGGTTTTGCCGTTCATTAATAAAATTAACACACACAACATGTGCATACTATGTTCAGATATGCAGTTTTATTGAATCAATATTCGGTTTATTGAGTACAACATTTTAAGTGTTCAGACATATATACGCAGTTCAACTACTTATTCAATATTCATTCGACAGCCAGTAAACAAAATAACGTTGTATTTATTTTGGTTTTTGTTTTTGTTTTGTTTTCTTTTTTTTTGTTGTCGTTGTTGACTTTTGAGTTGTAAAATACCAACAGAAAGTGTTCGGATAATTGTAATATGCGCACTAAACATACTTATAACAGTGCTGCATTTTAAGTTTTACTCAATATTATAACAATTTGCGTATATATATAATTAATTGAAACTTTATATGAAATATTAAGCTCAATAATGGCGTTTATTGCGATTTACGCAATAAAGGTGCATATTTGAACACTATATAAGGTGCTATAGATTCTGCCTCATATTGTTCAAATGCATACTGATTTAAAAATAAGACTCATGAATTATAGTGCCAGGAGTTAGGAGGTCAGTAGAAGTAGTTGCCCACTCACTCAAGGGGTATGTATGGTTACACTTAGGCGACATTGTGCGTTTGTACATTTTTTCTACTTAGTTCCGAAACCATTCGGAGCTTCCGATGAAGATATTCTGACTTGCAATAGCAATATATAACAATTCGTACAGATCTTACATACGGTAGGCACCCAGATGCCTCTATCTCCTTCGACCTAGTGCCGGGCATGTATACAATAGCTAATTGTTTCCATCTTCCATTATTAACGCGATTAGTTATAGCCTTCACTTTCCTTTTATTCGTGAGACAGTTATCTATGGAGTAGGGTTACACACTATACGACATCACCAGTATTTCCTTGCTCTCTATTCTTTAAGAAAGGATTCAAACCCTACAAAACCTTAAAAATTCTGTTTAAAATCTTTTTAGATAATTAAACGGCTATCACTTGATGCCATCACCAATAAAAATAGCCGTTGAACTCACTATCCTAAGACGGTTTTTTTAAAACAATTTTGAATAGAAAGATAAACAAAAGAGAGGAAAAAACAGAAACAAAAGAAGACAAATGGCAGTAAAATTAGTCATTGTGGAAAAATTGTGGAAAGTTAAATAATAAACATCGCAGATACAAGAATGAAGTGTGGAAGTGGAAGGCTGTAACAAAATATCAAAACAATTAAAATTGCCAAAAAAGAAGTCAAAAACAATGACATCGAAACAAAAAATGTTAAAAAGCATTTGTTTTTCTTCCCTTAACTAGAAAAGAATGAAGAAAACCAAATTTCAAATCATTTATTTTCTGCCAATGCTAATCAGATATAAAACAGGGGGGGTCCTACTTTAAATGGAGGAAAAGCGCAAACAATAACGTCGTTCAGCAAGAAATTTTCTGCTTATAATAGTTATAAAATAAAGAAGACTTAAGAAACTTCTCAGATGTTGCGAAGCCTATGCATCATCACAATATATGCACCAGAGATCAGCAATAAATCGTTTTTGCTCTACTCATAACCACTCATGAAATTTTGAATATAAGTGAGGCAAAAATATTGAAACTTAACTACACTGATTCATTCGTACTCACTACAACGTTGATTTATAAATACAGGCATGCATACACCGTTGACATCAACCTCATACCATTCGAAATATGTTTGATTCATAAGCCTACTCACTTAGATTCATAACTTAACATAGAAAAATACTTATAATACTTATAAATGATTCGAGTGACTCTTAATTGTTGTTGCATTTACAAAAACAGACAAAGACAAAATGCAATACAAACACACAACCTTCTAGTGAGTATTTTAATGTTCGTAAGAGAATCATACTTATTTTGTGATTCGTGTATATGTTGAGTAAAGGAGGGTCGAAATCAACAACGTCATACGTGTTGTTAAGACTGAGTCTGATGAGTACTGCAGACTTTGAATATGAGTAGATGTTCCATAATATTAAAATAAGTATGAATGCGTATAACTATCAGAAATAATGAGTATGATTCGATTCGAAACATCTTTTTAAAACTCATTTCTGATGTCTGCTGACTGGTATCCACCGCAAATATCACTCATGTTAGGTTATAACAAAGTTTTGTCAAGAATTTACTTCATTATGGGGTACTTAGCATTTGGATTTGTAGCTCCATTCATCTGAAGTCCAGCTTATGCAACAACTAGAGCCGGTTGAACATTAACAAAGACGTAGATATGCTGATAAGTTACTAGGGAAAATGTGTTAGTTAGTTCGAATTTATTGAGTCTTAGGAATTCTCAAAAATCTGGTTCATTATGTAGAAATTTTCATTTGGGTTGGTAGCTCAATTTATTTGAAGTCCAGCTCATGCGACAACTATAGCCAGTTGAACATTAACAAAGAGGTAGATATTGCTGATAAGTGCCTGAGCATATATAAGTACATAATTGGTCATTACAGCCCTTAAGTCAGAATTACGATTTAGCTTCTCATACCACTTATGTTGTGTATTAATTTTATACAAGAGTGGCGGAACCTAGAGTTTAAAGTTGACTCCGAATGCCAAAATTTTAGAGAAACTTTTCATGGCAATTTAATTTACCCTCCGGGTTTTTGCCAGAATTCTGCTGAGAGAAAGTCCCCGAAGAAATATTTTCTCATATTTCGTTTTGTAGAAGATGTCTGACCTGGGTTTTGAACCGTGGCTTCACGTCCAATAAGCCAACTACCTACTAGACTACGATGACTACAACTGATAGAGCAACTGATTAAAATTTTTTTTAATTTTTTCATCAAAGTTTACTTCAACAACAAAGTTCATTTCCCTCTTTGTTGTTACATCAACTAAAAAAATTGTCGCATAAAGGACTCTTACAACACAGAAGTGGTTATCGAAAACACGGGCTTAAAATCTGAGATTTGTTTAAAAGATCCTGGAAGAACAGTCTCTACCAATTTAAGGCATTCTCGTTTAGTAGGTTAAACTGTCTAAATCCTAACCTAGATAGAACGAAACGATTTATTTTCTGCCCCCTCAGATATTTACTACGTGGTTTTAATTTTTGCGCAACACTGTATACGAAGGAGATATATTTATCATAGAGGCTCCTCCTTGCGCCTTTTCTGCACAGATTCTTAATTGGAAAAGAAGAAAAACTTCGTCTGTCATTTAATTAGCACATCACAACACTGCCTAGTCCCAGCAATAGGAATCTCAGTTTTACAAGTACACTACACTCCACTGTTGTCGTTTTACGTTTAAACCTATAGCGTAGTGTACTATGACCGAACTATCTAAAGTGATATTAAAGAATCTTAACAAACAGAGAGTATAAATGGCTTAAGTTAGGCAACTCTTCATATTTTTTTTATTAGCTTTTTAGCACAATGGGATTTCCACTTGATGTGACAATTTTAGTACGACGTGTCAATTTTAGTACTCTTAGCACTTTTACATATCGGAAGTGTACAGTGTACTCTGGTGAACGGAATATCGGAACCACTTTGTAGAAGCACAAACTATCCAACTCTAGGGTAGAAAGGGTAACTCCCACAAATTAGTGGGTAACTCCACGATGGAAACGTGTGATGAACGGACTGCTAGTAATTTTGAAACAGGTCGGATGTTGGATGATGTTGTTCTTGCAATCTCAAGCAGATTTATGGACGCTATTGCAGACAACTCCCACATGTTAGTGGTAACTCCACGATGGAATCGTGTGATAAACGGACTGCTAGTGATATTGAAATAGATCGGATGTGTTATGATGTAGTTCTTGCAATCTCAGGCAGATTTATGGACCATATTGCAGATATATGAACGAATTTGATGATGACGTAGTTCTTGCAATCTCGTGCGGATTTGTGGATTTATTGCAGATAGGATCCAATTTGCTCTGAGGAAGATGAGCGAGTAGGCATAACTTGAATAGAGTTTCTGCATAGTCATTTAGACAGGTTTTGTTGTTACCAAATGTCTCCGTGACCAGGAATTCCTTTCAGCGTAAATGTCAAATGTTATCTACATAACCACGGCATTCTTAGATTATCGTAGATGTCGTATGCACATTCTCTATGAATTTATTGGCCTTTTACTGTTGGCGTAGTCTAGGTAGGTAGTGCGTTGGCTTATTAGACGTGAGGCCACGGTTCAAAAGCTCTACAAAACGGAATTTGAAAAAAATATTTGTTTCGGCAACTTCCCATCAGTAGATTTCTGGCGAAGACTTTGGGAGTAAATAAAATTGCCAGGAAAAGTTTCTTCAAAGCTCATCTTTCGGAGTCGATTTTAAACCGTAGATTCCGCCTCTCATGTGTAAAATTAATACACACAACACGAGTGGCGTGAGACATTAGGTGGTAATGCACTCTGAAAGGGTTGTAATGACGATTTAAGTAAATTTACTGTCGCTAAATATGTGTACATCACACTATACATGCTCCGTTAACAGATTCGGTAAGTGGCTACCTTTTAACCACTATTTTAGCCCAAATGACCCAACTGTAATCAGGTAGTGCAAGAGATAATCAAAGATTTGGTTGTTCTAAGGAGATTGCACATGCAACGTGATGTGGATCCTGCAAAGAATGTTTCAGGATTTTGATGTCTCCTTCATTAAACATTATTTCTAACAAATTCTCTCTCCTCTGTTCTCTTTTCAGTCTAATGGCGTTTATTTTAATAGAAAAATATTTTACCGTCGTCTTAAATTAATAATAAACACGGTTGTACGGCACAACCACTGCCTTTTACCACCATCAGCTCAAAAATGCCAAAAATAATGTTCAATGCCAGCTTTGTTAAGGAGACTTATGAGGATATTTCTAAAGGTTTTTTAGTCTAACAAAATCTGATTGGTGTCGCTCTTCTTACAAAAAAGATTAGAAAGATAGGCGAGAGAACTTAAAAAAGAAGCGACACTTTCAATAATGAACTTTATTTCTACGCTTATTTTAAAGTGTTAAACGATTAATTTGAAGAAGAATTTTTTTGCCATTTATTTTCCTATGACGTTAAACGAATAGAGCGAAAAAAATTTCACACAAGAAAAATGAGTTTGAGTTTCTGGCTGCAAACTTCTGATGGCGTTAAGGAAGTGAATGGAAAAGAAAGTTTTTAAATAAAATAAAAAAAAGTTGTAATCGGAGGGATTTTTATAAATGGTTTGCAAAAATCTAACACAAGGAATTTAGTTAGAAGAGAAGAAAAAAAAAAACATTAAATCACTTAAGCGGGATGAAATTGTTGAATTCTATTTGCATTTGAACATTCCAAAATAAAATATTTCAACAAAATGTTCAAAGTTTTACAAAATTTTCAAAATTTCAATCTTTGACAGTCCTATTGGCATTACAAGCTTAAGTGCTCAGTAGGCGGACATAAGGTTAACAGGCTCTGATCTTAATTTGCATCGAAAAATCATCTTCTCGATGAGACTTATTTGTGGATGAATGGCAAACAAAATTGTCGAATATGGGACGATACCACTTTACATAAGATCCAAGAGCGTTCAATACATCCCCAGGAAGTCACCGTTTCTTTTGGGTTTTCGGATCATTTCAGTGTCATGGGTCATATTTCTTTAAGAACAAAGCTGTTCAAACCTTCGCTATCAACGGTGAGCACTATAAGTCAATGATTACCAATTTTTTTTGAACTGAATATGGCCCTTTCCCCCATGACATGTTCTTTTCATGAACAGCGATTTTAGGGAAAGAATATCTCTTGAAGTGCCCATAGTCACTAGGCTAGTGAGTGAAGTTCAGTCAGTCTTGTTTGAAGACGCGTTGCGTGTGAAGAGCGTAATCGTGGTTTGAAGATCTCCGTTACAAAGATCTGTCGAATAATTGTCTAGTAATTGTTATTGTTTATGCATAGGGTGTAAACAGAAGAATAACAAACAAACAATTGTTGTTGTTTACATAAATTTGTGAACAGTTTCACGCAGAATTGTGCGAATAATAAAGAATTTTAATTAAAACTAAACACAAATTTATTTTTATTTTATTTGCAATCTACGAACTCATATTTTAAACGTTTTTAAAAGGTAAAAACTTAACAATACTAAGGCAGTGTATTGGCGTATTGGACATGAGGCCTCGGTGCAAACCCAGGTCAGACATCTCCAACAAAACGAAATTTGAAAAAAAAAATTTTCGGTATCTTCCTTCCTCAATAGATTTCTAACAAAAGATTTAAGAGTCAACTAATATTGTCATGCAAAAGTTTCTCAAAAATCTGTCGTCCGGAATCGACTTTCAACTGTAGGTCCCTTCACTCATGTATAAAAATAACACACACAGCGTAAGTTGTGTGAGAAGCTAGTTCGCAATCCTGACTAAAGGGTTGTAATAACGAATTATGTATGTATTGTTACGAAAATGGAAATGGTGTTACATCGTTTAACACTAAAATATAAACAAAAGCTACAAAGACAAAAACAATGAACTTGTTTACATGATAAACAAAAATATACCAACAACATCAGTATAAAAAAGGAAATAAACAAGTAAACAAAAATGCAACAAAAAAGTAAACAAAACACATAAACAACAATGAAACAGCAATGTTTACATTTGTGGATATCTCGAGAAGGCGAAGCCACTAATATTCGAATTCAAGATTATTCATCAGATTTTTTACGTTGGCATATAAAGGGCAAGACAAAACAGGCAACGGAGTAAGTAAAAATTCAGTCAATCTTGCGTGAAGACGCGTTGCGTGTGAAGAGAATAATCGTGGTTTCAATATCCCCGTTATAAAGATCCGTCGAACAATTTTTAGTGTTCACGCAAAAGAGTGTAAAGAAGAATAACAAACAAAATAAATTGTTGTTGTTTACATCAAGTTGTGAACAGTGGCACACAGAATTGTGCGAACAATAAAGAATTTATTTAAAACTAAACACAAATTTATTTTTTTTTATTTGCAATCTAAGAGCTCATGTTTTACACGTTTTTGAAAGGTAAGAACGTAACAGTAGGTATGTATCTATAACTCACGTGAAGGTGACGTAAACTTTCTGTCGTACTCGTGCGATTTAAACCATTTAGACTTTTTTCTATGGAGTTTTCCTAATTCGCAGATTTTATTTCGACGATTTTGTTTACTCACTTATCCTTTCATCCAGAACTTTTCGATAAAAACAAGTGTCTGTTACAAACCGCTCTAAAGCTTATTTAGCAAACACACGTCGATGTCTATTGCCGCCCTTGGTAATTCGACAAAAGCGACTTCATAAATGAAAACTAATTTGACAGATGTGGTCTCAAATAAAAGGCAGTTTCGAACTGTCATAGTTTGGAATTCTTTGTTGGAAAATCAGATATAATTTCTGTTGGATTATTGTAATTAACATTTTCAACATATTGTAAAATTAATACAATTTCCCGTCTCTGGTTGTAATCGATAAACATTACAAATGTCAAACAGTTTTTTTAATTTTATGATCTCTTATCTTACTTCTTTTTTCTCCATCTCTTTTACCAAAAATCGTGCTATAGACAACAACGGTTTGAGCCGGTCTCTTAATAATCATTATATTTAATTAATAAATAAATTGTACCAACATAAAATTATTAAGTGTTTCAATAAAGGAAGGATTCTTTCGGCTATTATTGCTAAGAATTTCGTTTGCATAAAGTCTTCTATAATTTTTAAGTTAAAGTTACTATGAAAGATTATTTTCAATGTTTGTCGACCATTGAATACAAAATGTTTGTAGAGTGAAAATGTTTTTTTGCATTCAACATTTCATTGTCATGTCAACATGTATTAAATGGAATTAAAGTCTCACATTACATTGTGTACACTGTCTAGTAAAATCAAAGTAATTTTGTTTTGTTTTTTATAATAACAATTTTAATGTTTTTGTTTGTTCACAGATTTATGTAATTAAAAATAAACAAATAATGTATAAAATGCAAATAAATGCGGGTGATTCGATAAAAAAGAAGTTATATTATGTTAATTTTCTTGTATAATCTGCTAGCAAACAGACCGAGCGAAACCCCTACAGTTAAAAGAGGCTTCCGTATTAACAAATATCAACGTGATTCTTCGCTCTATTTGTACTGTTTTATTTCACGTCTGGTAACTTTTCCATCTATGGTTATTAGAAAGTATGGTAACATCTTGTTCAGAAGTATTGTCGTTCTTAAAGACCATTACAGTAGCCCGTATAGCCACCACTTGCTCTCGAAAGACTCCGTAGTGATCTGGCAAAATCATTACCTAAGCAGTACTGCCAACAGCACACTCCGGCTTCAAACCATACCTGAAAATATGTAAAAGGATCGTTAAGGCGCTGTGTCACATCATTTTCTTATTTCCTTCTATTTAAAAAGGAAATTCAGTTGTTTTCAAAAATATATTGTGGCGTCATGTAATCAATATTTCTGGTGTTTCTCTATTTCTTCAGAATACTTAGAATACCCACATTCTAGACGTGCTATTCCCCAGTAACTAAATCGCAAACGTAGGTGTCGTACGCAGCGTAGCAATAATAACATTGCTGGGGGATCTTTGTATCCGCCTTAGCTTTGTATCGGCCTTACTTATCCTGCTCTAGGATTCCCTGACTACTGAGTCGTACTAAGTCAGGCACGATATTTTCTCCACAACAATTTATTAATAGCAAAGAGTACAGTGCAAGACTCTTTTTCAGTACGTTCAGCATCCATTGCAATTTTCTCTCTAAAATAAGCCGCAGTAAGTGCGTTCCATTATTACAACATTGCTTCGCACACTACTCATGTTGCGATCGTTAATTTTATACCGTAGCCTCACATCTAAGAAGCCAATACGCTACCTACTAGACTACTAATTGCCCACGTAATTGTATGTACTGTATAATGTGTGTATTTTGTTGTTGTCGGTTTGTCTTGTTTATTTATAACAATAATAATTTGGGAACCTATGGTGAAGTATGATGCTCATCTATATACAATTATTTTCGTGTAGAGGTGTTAGATGTACCACCTGGGATTCAACAGGATACCTAGCACCGCTAAATAAGTTTTCCCAGACAGTCAATTCCTATTTTTTTGTTTACAAATAGTGACCTGATTGGTAGATAGTTTTAGTATGTCTCGTCGTATTTACTTCCTTTGTATGTTAAATAAAGTACTTCGTTTATGAGATAGACTTCCCCTAGAGAGATATTCCCAAGTCTTCCCATGAATTTAAAATACTTCACTTTTTTCTTCAATATTCACTTATTTTTCTTCGTCAACCCAAACTTATTTCACCAAATGCTTGTAGCCTCTAAATTGCTCCATTCATTCTTCTTACTCAGACCGGTTTCGAAGATTAACTAAAAGTATATAGTTTTCTAGGCAACAGCTAAGGAGGGAGTTATCAGTCACTTGATTTGTCAGAGCACAATGTGTCCTACTGAATATCGTGTGATGCTTGCCTCGAATTATGCCTCAGCTATGGCCCTTACTACCATTGTGCTTAAATCCAACAGCTTAAATGCAACGCTACTGTAGTACATATTGTTATTGCCGAGGTTATATCGTGACATGCCAGTGTGTGTATCGTATACAACTCCATCTCATCTCTTTCCAAAAGTGGTTTGCCTGCTCAAACACTACGCATCCCTAAACATTTTACTTCGATTTTGCATGATATTATCTTATCCAGGATTCATATTGTTGCGAAAATGGAAACGGTGTTTTGCTTTTACATCGTTTAATTTGTAAACAAAAGCTAGAAAAACCAAAAAAAGCAATCAACTTGTTTCGATCATAAACAAGTAAACAAAAATATACCAACAAAACACCAGTACAAAAAAAGGATAATAAGTAAACAAAACTACAACAACAAACATCAGCATAAAAATTGATAAACAAGTAAACAAAAATGGAACAACGAACACTGCAAGAACAAGTGTAAACAAAATACACAAACAACAATAATGTAAGCAACATGTTTAGATTTATAGAGATTTCGAGAAGGCGAAGTTATTCGCCTTCAAGAGCATTCATCAGACTGTTTACACTTCGATATAAAAGGCTAGACAAAGCAGGCAACGGAGTCAGAAAAAGTTCAGTCAGTCTTGTGTGAAGACGCGGTGTGTTTAAGAGAGTAATTGTGGTTTGAAGATCTCCGTTGTAAAGATCTGGCGAACATATTGACTAGTAATTGTTATTAGTTACGCAAAAGAGTGCAAAGAGGAATAACAACCAACTTGCTGTTTACATCAAGTTGTGTACAGTGGCACACAGAATTGTGCGCATAATAAAGAATTTTAGTTAAAACTAAACACAAAATTTATTTTTATTTTATTTGCAATCTACGATCTCATATTTTAAACGTTTTTAAAAGCAAAAACGTAACAATATGTTATTCACTTATTTCTCTTTGACGTAAGTGATGCTACTATGGTTTAACTCAACACCTCTTTGAATGATGTTAAGTGTGGTTTCAGATTTGTCTGTGATTCTCCTGAATAACAACTTGGGTGAAGCGCCAGTAGGTGATGATCTACTCTGCGTGGAACCAACAGTGCGCGCTACAAACCCCTGAAATGTTGTTTGCGCCCATTGATTAACCGAGGTTTTTAGTAAGGATTGCAGTGATGCATTTTATTTTTCCAAGAATTTTGTGGGTTGCTTTTAATCTAACCTGATAAGTTTTTCTATTAAAATATTCATTTGCAAACATTTAAATTATTTCCAATTGTGGTACTCAGTAGTTTTTTCAGCTTAAATTTTCAATTAAAATCTTTAACCTCCGCATATATTGCCTTTCGACACAAAAAATTGTTTCAAACAATACTCGCTTTTATGGCTTTACCATGTTGTTGCTTTACGCTTACGGCTGATATTTAAGTGCGAGATTGTTAAACCATTTTGCATGCACATACAGTGGCTCCATCGCATAATCGGACAAGCACTAGTCTGATATGTATGTGCTTAAAACTTAAAAAGAAAATATTAAATATATGTTTTTTTTTGCTTTTATTTACACTCTACATTATAGACTTTTAGATTAATAAAAAAAATAACAACATTTTTCATGATAACGGTAATTTTATAAAGAAAAAGAAAATTAACTAAATTTTTTGCGCTCAACGCATAATCGGACAAAGAAGGGCACCATTGCTAAAAATGACGAAAGAGAACATTTAATACTTTGTGGCATATCCTTTGTTCTCAAGAACGGTCTGTAAACGTTTTGGAATTGATTTTACCAAATTGTAGCATTCCTCAGGTTCTGTGGAGTTCCACGTTTCCAGTAAAGCCGCCTTAAGCTGATTCAAAGTTTTAAATAGTTGTTGGTATACTCTTCTAGCTAATTCTTCCCAAAGATGTTCAATTACGTTGAGATCTGGGCTGTCTGCAGGGGTTTCTATAAGTTTGGAGCAATTATGGATCAACCAAAGCTTTGCCACACCCAAAGTGTGCTTGGGATCATTGTCCTGGTAAAAAGCAAAATCATTCGCAATACCTAAGAACTAAAAATATCTTTAAAACAGCAGTGGAAAAGATGTTTGCTTAAATACCATTCGTAATACATTGCACAAATATAACTACCATGGTAGATTTGCCAGAAAAGAGCCATTTATTAGGCCTAAGAATAAAAACAAGAGAATAAAATTTGCTAAAGAGTATTTGCTTATAACAGAAGATTTTTGGAATAAGGCAATTTGGTGTAAAGATATCTTAAAATACATTTTTGCTGATAGTTTTTGTTCGTTACAAGGTTCTGTTCACTGACGAGAGCAAATTCAATTTGCATGGATCAGATGGCAAAATGTTTGTATGGCGTAAACCAAATGCAGAATTTAATCTTCAAAATACAAAAGCTACTGTTAAGCATGGAGGATTCTCTGTTATGGTTTGAGCCTGCATGTCGAGTGCTGGGGTGGGCAATTTGCATTTTATTGATGGTAAAATGGACAAATTTGGCTACCTCAACATTTTGAAGGAAAATGTAAAGCAAAGTGCCGAGAAATTAGGCATTGCGAATGATTTTGCTTTTTACCAGGACAATGATCACAAGCAAACTTCGGGTATGGAAAAGCTTTAGTTGATCCATAATTGCCCGAAACTTATAGAAACCCCTGCACAGAGCCCTGATATCAACGTAATTGAACATCTTTGGGAAGAATTAGCTAGAAGAGTATACCAACAACAATTTAAAACTTTGAATCAGCTTAAGGCGGCTTTACTGGAAACGTGGAACTCCACAGAACCTGAGGAATGCTACAATTTGGTAAAATCAATTCCAAAACGTTTACAGACCGTTCTTGAGAACAAAGGATATGCCACAAAGTATTAAATGTTTTCTTTCGTCATTTTTAGCAACGGTGCTCTTCTTTGTCCGATTATGCGTTGAGCGCAAAAAATTTAGTTAATTTTCTTTTTCTTTATAAAATTACCGTTATCATGAAAAATGTTGTTATTTTTTTTATTAATCTGAAAGTCTATAATGTAGAGTGTAAATAAAAGCAAAAAAAACATATATTTAATATTTTCTTTTTAAGTTTTAAGCACATACATATCAGACTAGTGCTTGTCCGATTATGCGATGGAGCCACTGTATGTACATACATATGTGTATGAATGTATGTGAGAATTTATTTAATTGGCCACAGGACCTGCTTGCCAAAACATTAAACGTTGCAGTGCAAGTTATGACTGGTAGCGTCTGGCTTTTGCTACAGGAACTGTTTATTGAATTAAGTTTTAAAGCGGGAATTAAATTTTTAAACTTGGAGAGAATTTAATGGTTTTCGTTTGGCGTTAATTAAGGACGTTTTTTTATGTTTAAACGCAGAGTGTTTAACTGAGGATTGTAGATATCAGTTCATGGATTTAGGAAACTAAAAAGAAAGTTTTAATGAGTACTTCCTTAGGAGTCGAGCTTGTTCTCACAAGCTGCGATTGACAGAATCATGTTTATAAGCTCAGGCTATGATTTGTAAGATGGAAATGGCAATCACCAGACTTTAACATTTAACATGGATATTGGTAAAGGTAAAGCAAAAAAAGTTAATACAAATACACATGCCTCCTCAGTGTCCTCTGTTCTGTCATGACAAAGGGAAACCGTACAATATGCGCCAACTGCAGGGGTAAGAACTTTCTCCCTGTCGCATATAAGGTTCTTACGAGCGTATTGTGCGACAGAATGAAATCATTCGTTAAAACGCTGATTGGACTTTACAATGCGGCTTCAGACCTGGCAAATCCATCATCGTACAGATAATCCCACTACGTCAAATCCTGAAAAAGACCCACGGAAAACAAGCCGACACACAGCATCTACTTTCGGCTATAAGGCAGCCTTCCATAGCCCCATAAGTGCCGTAATGTCTGAGCTCGGCATACCTGCGAAGCTGATAAGGCTATGCAGAATGACGTTGAATAATTGCTGCAGCTCCGTCAAGGTAGGAATGGACCTCTCCGAACCTTTTGATACCGTGCCAGGTTTCAGACATGCGACCTCTTCAACTTTGTCATGGAGAGTGTTCTGCGGAAGGTGGGAGTGCATCACAATGGCAATATTTTTCAAAAAAGCGTCCAGTTGCTTGCGTACGCTGACGGCATAGACATCATAGGGCGTACCAAGCGAGATGTTACTGCTGTCTTTAGTGCTATTGAATGGGAGTCTACTAAGATGGGTATGGCAGTATGAGGGCAAAACGAAGTATATGTTATCGACAAGTAGAGACGTGCGGCGTATTGGATCTCAGATAACGGCCGATAACTATACTTTCGATATAGTCAAGGAATTTAGTTATATTGGCTCCGCCTTTACCACCAAAAATGACGTCAGTCTGGAGATCAAGAGCAGGATCACTCCTGCTAACAGGTGTTACTATGGTCTCAATATGCAATTGAGGAGTAGAGACCTCTCGTGCGACAAAACTAATACTCTACACGACGCTCGTCGTCCCCGTGCTTTTTTATGGCGCAAAGGCATGGGCCCTATTAAGCACTGATGCAGCAGTCTTGAGAGTATTGGAGAGAAAAGTACTACGTAATATCTTCGGTCCAGTGGAAGTTGGCGATAATTTCCGCATCCGATCCAACAGTGAACTGTATGTGCTCCTCAACGACATCGACGTTGTGCAGCGTATTAACATCCAGCGGCTGCGGTGGCTCGGCCATGTCCTTCGAATTGTGGAGGATGCTCCGGCGAGACGGGTATTTGATGCGGCGATGTCCAGAAGTCAGCGGCCTTGTTTGCGTTGGAAGGACCAAATCGAGGACGTCCTGTCATCGATTGGTGTGACCAACTGAGGCGCCTGGAAGGATGAGTTACGGAAGGCCGAAATCCATTAATCGGGTTGATAATTGCCAATTGAGTATGTAAGTAATTAAGTAACCAATACACATGCATAAACACATACGTAACCATTAAAATCCTGTAACAAAATTAAGCAAATAATGAGCATTCACATGCCACGCCATAACACATCACTGTTTCACTTTCCTAAAGCTTACTGTCGTTATGAGAATTTCCTTAAGTTTCCTTACTTGTGTCATTGAATATCATTTTTAATTGTGTGTGTTACTACTGTTGTTTCTTTTATTACACCACAGCTATGGTGGAACTAGTTCATCACACGACGAGTTGAAAATGTCTTTTAGGTCATGCGCATTTAGTTCTTTTCTAAGGAATTTTTAAGAGTTTCTCTTTGAAAGTATTTAAGAGCACCTCAAAGAGTGTAATAAACTTATGGCTAAGATGCAACACTAAGGCAAAGAGCATTGAAATTAGAATTCTCCGAGTAATTTTATATAGAGAACATGTCTTACAAATTCCCTGCAATTTACTGCAACTGGTGAAGATGTAAACAAATATCCAATCATTTCGGCAACATACATCATGACACGTAATAAATGGTAACTATGAGGGTCCCCTTAATACCGGAGTAAATTGTTTCCATGCCTAGCCCTACCTTCTTCAAAGTTACGTACTGAAATCTTTCTTCAGCAAAAGTCTGAAATCTTATTCCTGAATATATCCTTATGGTCAGAAATTTTTAACCCGGTCTTATTGGAATATGTCGTCAATTTCTGTAGAGGTGACCTTGAGGCTCTGATACGCTTTAAGTCGTATTAACACAGATTCTCAATGGTGTTCCCAGTGGTTCTGGAAAGTTTGATGATTGTACCATATGTGGGCAATTCATTCTCCCTGCAATTTCTTGGTGACCATGGTGAAAATTTTATCGCTCTACCCTCTTTTTCAGAACATCACCATCGTAACCAAAGGCCATTATAAAGGTGTTCAGGTCCCAGACCCACGCTTGGCTATCAGGAAGTATGGTAACATCTTGTTCAGAAATATTATCGTCCTTAAAGATCACTACCGTAGCTCGTATAGCCCCCAATTGCTATTGAAAGACTCGTTAAGAAGATGTGTCACATCATTTTCCTATTCTCCTCTATTTAGAAAGGACGTTCAGAACTTTCCTAAATCATATGGTTACGTTTTTACCTTTTAAAAACGTTTAAAATATGAGCTCGTAGGTTACAAATAAAATTAAAATAAATGTGTGTTTGTATTCCCACAATTCTGTGTGCCACAGTTCACAACTTTATGTAAACAACAACAATTGCTTTGTTCGTTATTCCTCTGTTTATACCCTTTGCAAAAACAATAACAAATGCAAACCACGATTACTCTCTTAAAACACACCGCGTCTTCACAGAAGACTGATTGTACTTCACTAAATCACTCGCCTGCTTTGCCGTGCCTTTTATATGGCAGGATGAATAGTCTGATGAATGTTCTGGAAGGCGAATGTTCGTGAAATCATATATATATCTCTACAAATATAATCATCCTTTTTTAAATTCATTATTGTTGTTTGTGTATTTTGTTTACATTTATTCTTGTATTGTTGTTTGTGGATTTTTGTTTACGTGTTTACCATTTTTTATGCTGGTGTTTTCTGTTATACTAAGAAGTACGATAATTTGGAAACAGGTTTGTTTACTGCATTGTTTTGTTTTTGTAGCTTTTGTTTATAATTTTAATGTTAAGCGGTGTAAAAGCAAAACACCAGTAACTAAATTTTCGATATTCGTAACACTTTTGCGGTGTCATGTGATCAATATTCCTATTGTTTCCAATTTCGTCAGGATATTTAGAATACCGGCATTCGATACGTGCCATTCCCCAGTAACTGCGTCGCAGATATAGGTGCCTTATGCCAAACAGCAATAATAATAATGCAGGGAGATGTTAGTATCGGCCTTATCAAGTTGAGTTTAGTTCTTTAGAACAAGCATTCCCTGACTACTGTGACATACTAATTCAGCAACCATATTTTTTCCGCAACACTTTATTAATCGCAAAGAGTACAGTGCAAGACTCTTGTTCAGTACGTTCAGCATCCATTACAGTTTTCTGTCTAAAATAAGCCGCAGACAGTGCGTTCCATTATTACAAACTTGCTTCTCACACTACTCATGTTGCGATAGTTAATTTTATTCATACATACGTGGCGGGACCTACAGTTTAATGTCGACTGCGAACGGCAGATTCGAAAAACTTTTCATGGCAATTTTATTTACTCTCAGAGTTCTTGTCAGAAGGCTGCAGAGAGGAAATCGAAGAAAACCAGGAGTTGAACCACGAGCCAAGCCAACAAACTACCTAGTAGACTACGATGTCTTTGAAAGTTCAACTCACCAAATAACAACACATATAAGCCAGCATACCACTCAGAACATAACAACAAACTACCTAGTAGACTACGATGTCTTTGAAAGTTCAACTCACCAAATAACAACACATATAAGCCAGCAGACCACTCAGAACATACCAAATATGCTGATTAGGTCCCAGAGCAACAGGCTTTCGTAGCAATCTTCTGACAAGAAGTATGAAACTAAATAAAATCCGTCCGTTAAGTTCAACGTTAGATTGCATCTCGCGCATGTCGCTGTATAAAATTAACACACACAGCATGTGTAATGTGAGAAGATTGGTTGTTGTCCCGACTAAAGGGTTGAAATGACTAAATTAACTAAGGGTCATTATTACAACTTGCCATTAAATAAAGGAGGATTTTAACGGGCAGATAAATTGGTTTTCATTATTGTAAGTTGACAATTAGGTAGAAGTGAGCGTTAAGCTAAACGGAGGATCATCCTACCGGTAACTTTTAAAGTTAAGTTTCTGTTTGAACCTGCCATATTATATATTATTTTCAATATGGCAACTTCAAATATAAACAAAATGAGCAAATTCAGCAAAAAAAAAGAAGCCCGTCGTTGCCACTGCTTTTAAAAAAACTTGTTTAATTGAAAAAACTTTATTTAATCATTAGGTTGTTATAACGAGAAGAAATTAAATGTGACTTTAAAGTTCACTTTAACTAAAGATACCTTTAACAAAAGCCCAACTTTAACGGCAAGTTGTAATAATGTCCCTAAGTACGTTAGTACAGATCCCTATGGTCGTATGATAACCGAGTTTTTTTAGCCTACAATTGAAGATTGATTGAGCGCTGTGTGATTTTAATAAGACGATACCATTAGCGACACAATATGATTATCCCAGAATAAGTAGTTCTCCCGACTGCAATTGGCTACTAAGATCATGAGGTTTGACGCAACTTAAAGTCGTTAGACTCTTTCTTCGGGTTGCATCACAAATCGTGTCTACATTAAATATCGTGTCTTTGTTAAATTTTTGTCGAAATACCGCTTGAAATGTACGAAAAAGTGGTTGAGAACTACTTCAAGAAGATCGCCTACTGCAGCCAATCTAGAGCTGTGCATTTAAGCGACATTGTATTTCATTAACAAGGGCATTTGAGTAGAAAATGTAAATTTAAATTCAATAAATAAAATTCAATCCCCTGACTTAATTATTTTAATTTTTCATTCTTAATGAAAACCAAGACGCAGAGTAAGCATTAGCAAGTAGCTGGCCATTTACAGTTGAAAGCTACGAGCTGTATACAATTGTACTCCATTAAAATGATTATTTTTTTAAGTGAAATTGCAGTTCCATTCTACCATGTTTAAGGCTTTCAGTATATTTCCATGCTTTTTGGCTTGGAAACGATTTTCTTTCTGAAAATATTAAAAATTCCTTCACGCTTGTTTATTCTTCTTGAAGTTGCATTAAAACTCTTAACAGCTAATTTTCTTTAATGATTATTTTCTTAAAGGAATATGAAGCCGTGTTCTGAAAGCTTATTTTGCTTATTTTGCATTAAAATTAATTTTAATTTTATGCTGCCTTATGCCTTGAGTTTGTTCACATTTACTTTAAAATGTCATTTGTATTCAAAAACGAAAAAAGGAGGATACTCTGGCCTCTGCCATTTTCTTTACTTTCGAATTTAGTTTACTTTAATCCTTTTTTAATGCTTTAAAAAAGAAACTGTTTGTTTGTATTGCCAAAAATTAAATGGAAATACTTTTGCTTTCCTTTGATTTATATTTCAACCATTTATTCGTTGTTTTCACAACAACCAGCAACTATGTACGTAAATATGCCATCTTATGGATATTTTATTGGTTGTTATTGTAATTTTTAATTAAATATTTAACATTTTCCAAAAAAATTATTTCTGTTTACAGTTCGCATTGCTACAGTATTTGCATTTCATTCATGCGTTTATATACGTGCATAAATACTTAATGAACCAGTAAACAATTCATCAAAGCATTCGCGATTTTTTAATACCATTCGCTGGTTGTTTGCGCAGTGGGGTATGCGAGGTATGTTTAAAAATTTAAAGAAAGATTTTTATTTACACATTAAAATCTATTTTAAAGCTAAGTACTCTCAAGTTGTGTTCCAGGTTCTGTTCTCAGGCAAAACTTCCAGGCCCCTATCACTTAGGACCTCCAACTTGTCAGGGATGTCATCAGTTTTGAAAATATAGCGGGGGGTATAATGTAATGAATTTGGAGTCTGCATCATAATTAAGGACTGGTTTTCCAGAACTGCGCAAACAAAGAACATTTAAGTAAGTACACCTGTCGCATGACAGATTCACGGCAATTGTATCCTCTCTTTACTACTGAGAAGTAGTCGCCAAACAAATATTTTTTTCCATCCTTTGTTTCGTTCTAGATAACTGAGCTGTGGTTGGAATCATGGGCTTGCGTCTAATAAGCAAACACACTACCTACTAGACTCCAGCGACTTTATGAATGGAATAGCAACTCACAAAAGCCCATATAAACTAGGACCTGGCAATATAATTAAAGAAGGCAACTCGGCCATATGTAGCGAAAGCAACTTTATGTAAAACCATCCAAAATGAGTCAACATTGGAGCGTAAGGGAGCATTGCCTACGCATAGGAGTATGGTCGACATATTCGTTAAGTCCCTATTCTGTTTATATTATCGAGGAGATCATTTAGTGGGTGATTTTTTTAACCGTCTGAGTTTTAAAAATAGATAAGGTGCAGAGAACATTTAAAAGAGAATGAAATATTTATTTGGGGTGATAAAGTAGAGGCCTACATTCACTTTTTATATTTTCTTCGATTTAAATGTCTCCGCAGGTGTGTGCTAACATAACGTAACATAATTGGTCATTACAACTCTTTAGTCAGGATTACAACCCAGCTTCTCACACCACTTACGTAGCGTGTGTTAATTTTATATATGACTGGCGGGACCTACAGTTTAAAGTCGACTCCGAACGACAGATTTTTGAGAAACTTTTCATGGCGGCAATTTTATTTACTCTCCGAGTTTTTGCCAGGAAGTCGCCGAAGAAATATTTAATCAAATTTCGTTTTGCTGGAGATGTTTGACCCAGCGCAGAACGCTTGGCCTCACGTCTACAAATTTTTGAGAAAGTGCTGAGGGTAAAGATTTCGTTTTGTTCTAGCTGGGGTTTGAACCATCGACATTTTGAACGGCAACTTCAGTGAGAAAAACCCTGAAATTTAATTGATTCCACAGTGCGATTGAACTATCCCATGATCTTAGTGATATTCAGGCAGAAATGATGACAGTCACGTAGGCATTCAGACACTCACATGTGTCATAAAGGCAATCTTCGAATAGGGTCGTATTTTAATGCGCCAAAGGCCCAATGTTATTTATTAACACACACAAGCTCAGCAATATTATTGCATCATGTGTATCTAGGGGTGGTGTAAACATTATGGAGTCAGAAACTCTTAACGTTCTGGACATGAAAATTCAATGTGATTTTCGATGAAACGATGAAAAAGTGTAGAAAGAAGCATTTGTGTGCCTCGGTTTCTTAAGACTGTCCAAGAAATACTTCATTTCATCTGATCTTTTTACACCACTTATAAAGACCTAGAAATGAATACAAATCCCATGTATTGGTCGGTGCCTCGTAGTATATTTTGAGGCTTTCGGTCCGTGTGCAGCAGAGGGGGGGGTACTTATTAATGACCCTACGTTATCCAACTCTTTTGATGCGTTGATCGTCGCTGAGTGGGTTGTTTCTCACTGTTCTATCGCTACTACAACAGATTTTGCTCAAGTGAATTAAGGTGACTTGTTCCCGAGAATCACGTTTTCCTACGTAACACTCGTCTTTCTCGGTGAATACATCCGTTTGTGGTCGATTGGCCACACACTGCGTTACAGACATAATTCTTTAGCCGAACTATGGAACTCCTTTCCTTTAGAGATCCTTCCTGCCGCTTATAACATAAAAAGATTCAAATCGAATGTTCACAAACACTACTCCCTCCTTCCTCCTTTCCGTAACATATTTTCCTAGTTCCCACACAATGCACTGCATGAGTAGGTATTAACCCTTGAGTGTGATTTGCCAATAGAACCGCTAGGCTTTTGCAGAAATTTAGAGATCATAATTTGATTGATCCCATTAACATGTACTTGTTACCGCGCATGAAATCTAATGTGTGAGATATTCCGGTAAGTATTTCTATACGAATTACAGAACGCCACTTTGCAGTATCAAACAGAGAATTTTGAATTATTTCAGGACTTTAGAAGATTTCGAGAGCTTCTCATATTTTGGTGTCACCTCAACATTTTGCTGGGTTGCATAGCAGACTTGCATGCGTTTCTTAATTTATTTATGAACGTATAACGTATGTATGTGGGTATGTGTATATCCTCCAGCAGCCTGTTAAAGTATTCGAAATAAATTTGACAGTTTTTAAGTTAATAAATAAAGTTTTTCTTTCATTTCACCTTCTTCTCTATTCTTCCCTTTACTTATAACTTCCAATAAACTTTCATTTTCTTTTTCTCTTTCATTTGCATTTATTTTCATATTTTTATGATTTTCTCTTCTTTTTTTTTAAATTATTTAATATTTTTTCTTTTTAAATTATTTATTTGAAGGCAAATAACAATGAAATGTTGTTTGCGCAAACACTGTGCAAGATTTCTGTTGCAAGACTTCTGCGCAACAACGCAATATTTTTCTTTAAAAATTTAATTGTGATGACCAGAAGGTGTTGGGCATGAAAACCAGTCAAGCCATTTGTATGTGATGAAGAAATTTATGAACAATTTTTTTTTTGTTTGTTAAATTTTAATCAAGTTGTCAGCATTTAATATGCCAGTATTGTGTTGGCAAGGCTGCGACTCTAGAATACACAAGACAGCAAATATTGTTGCCCAGTAGGTGGAAGTATACGTATTTGTACTGTTCCACACAAGTTGTATGCAAAGAGTGGATGTTAGTTTGATGCAAAACATGAAACATTAATATGGCAAAGAATTGTTTATTACAAGTCGTAAACACAGGCCAAGGAAAATAAATAAAACGGCTTAATATAAAAGAGGAAAAGAGTGTACTTTCTCAGCGTTAAACATTCTCGATAAGAGCGTTCTGATGACAAATATTGTGTATGGGATTCGAATACGCACAGAATCATAACTTCCCATACAGGTCATCAATTAAAGGGGAAACCAGTTATAGGAAACCCTTTTCAGGACATATTCTAATCGCCATTGTTTTATAATATCATCGTAGACAAATACCTTAATTAAACAGAATAGTTCGAAGACATTATGTTCATCATACGATCAGGATCAAAGTTCGTATTATTTAAATAAAACGAAGTGCGTATCTGTGAGTTGTCGCCGTAAGCTAGTAAGTAGTATGTTGGCTTATTAAACATGAAGCATCGGTTCGAATGCCAGGTCAGGCATCTCTAACGAAACGCATTTAAAAAATACATATTTCTCCGGCATCTTAGTCTCAGAAGTCTACTGATAAAAACTCTGAGAGCAAATAAAATAGCCATGAAAAGTTTTTCAAAAATCTGTCGTTCAGAGTCGACTTTAAACTGTAGGTCCCGCTACTCAAATGAGAAACTAGGTTGTAATCCTAACTAAAGGGTTGTAATGGTCAATTATGTATGTATGTTGTGTACATATGTGTATGTATAAAATATCATCGAAATTTTTTGTATGTTTGAAAGACTTATTGATGCCATTATGTCCTGAATGTATCAGTTAAAATGTCCGTCTCAGCTGCTCTGGGCGTAGCGCATTCAAATGTCCAATTTTCCATTACAACTGCGCCTAAATCAGCATGAAATTAACCGATGACATGGATTATGTTGGCTTTGAGGAGGGCTGTGCATACACTTACGACTTGAGATAACCTCACAAGAAACAGTTTAACGTGTCAATCACATCATCTCGGCAGCCAGTGAATATAATCTCTACGTGAGATGATCATACACTCAAATCGCTCGTTTAGAATATCCAATGTGGTATAAGCTGGGTAACACGTTGCGCCATTTTGTTGAAACCACATATTATTGAACCGTTCCAATCAGGCCAAAAGAATTTGATAATCAGCATCTTCTAGTGTTCCCCGTTGTAAGTGATGGCCTGGCCAACGTTGTTCTTAAGGAAATACGAATCGATGACACCCCCGGCCTAAAACCCAGTCCTAACAATGACTTTTTCGGAATGTATTCAAGACTCTTGGATCTGAATGTGAATTGAAATGGTCGGAAATTAGAAAATTTTGTTTATTTTAACGTCCGAGTCATACAGCTTTCGGCTTCATAGCTGAAGACGGTTTTGCAATGAAAATTAGGGCCCATTTAGCGAACACACGTGGTTGTCTATGGTTTAAGTATGTGCTTCCTTAGTGATTTGGCGCAGCAGATTTCATAAATGGCAACTAATTTGATAGATTAGTCTTCAACAAAATGGCCGACAAAATGGCTGTCCAAATACGAAAGTCTTCGCTGGTAGACCCTAAACCTGAGCGAATGTACATAGAAATACAATTTTCGAAAGTAAATCACTCGATTACGAAGCCGAAGAAGAGAGAATTCTTTGATTACTTTAACTCCAAGTGGGAGCAAAGTGCCACTATATATTCTTTTATTTGTCTTGCACAATTAAATATACTTCTAAACAAAGTGTTCCAATTTGTATCTTCTGCAAGTATAAGCTGGTATAGGCCCTTTACTGCCATCTTCGATATGTCTTGGTGTCTTCTCAAATCCAACTTATTAGCGTACCAACTCAATACCCTTTTTGCATACGATGTTACTCTTGTCGCCGTAGTCTAGTAGGTAGTACTTTGGCTTATGAGACCTGAGGCCACGGTTAAAACTCCAGGACAGACATCTACAACAAAATGAAATACGAAAAAATATTACTTTCGGTGACTTCTTCTCAACAGATTTCGGGCAAAAACATTGTAAGTAAAATAAAATTGCAATGAAAACGTTTCTCAGAAATCTGTCGTTGGGAGCCGACTTTAAACTGTAGGTCCCGCCACTCATGTATAAAATTAACACACACAACATAAGTGCTGTGAGAAAGTAGGTAATTCTGACTGAAGGGGTTGTAATGACTGATTATGCATGTATGCTACTTTAAACAGGAGGCTTAAATACATATATAAACCTACAGTGACTTTTTGTCGCTTGCAGCAGAATTTCGTTTACATTTTAAGAGAAAAAACGGATCTTTGTTCAGGAGTGAATTTCGCAGTCTGCAATAACTTGTTTACCTTCTTAGCCTTGAAGTCATTCAAGAAAGATTGGCTTTTTGAGAACCACCACATTATTATCTTTCTTTCATGGAATGACTTCAAAAGGCTTCGTTTGTATTAGTACAGAAAGGCTTTTTCTTAGCCTTTCCATTACTATTCCGCTATTTAAACTCTTGAATGGATAAGAAATTAGAACTCTGCTCATATCTCCAAAGCATTATTGTTCGCTGCTTTTAATATTTATTTTGTTTTATTTGCTTCACAAGAACACTTTGTTTTAAAAAGTTTTTCTCATTTTTCTGCTTTTAATTCCAAACCATTTGGATTCACTCGACTGTGGTATTTATTTTAGAGGATGGCCAGTAATTTTTCTATTCCAGATGACAATGGAATTTGAAAGTTTTGAAACAAGTTTGCACAACAAGTTGCACGCACATCTTGTTGTCATGATGAAACACTAGAAAGTAGTTCCTCTCCTCAAAACTAAGTCGTTTAATTATTTTGTTTTATAACGTCACCATGAATGATTAAAAGAATGTGAATGTGAATGTAGATGACTAAGGCGACGTTGATAAGAATCCATTATTTTCTTTTCATTTCATCTGCGAAACTTATTTTGAATGGTTTTTCTTCAAACTGACTGCCTGGCTGTTTGGTTAACTGACACACAGACAAGACAGTGAAATGTATTGAGTTGTGTTGTATTGACTTGATGACTAAATCACACTCCGCTTTAGAATTTTACAAGAGTTTTGCTGTAAAGCAGCCCAGCGATTTCTTTATTGTATTCCTGATAACGCTGTTAATTTGTTTGTCAATTCGGGTGTTTTGTGTCCACTTAGCTACTAGGGAGTCAGTCATTTAGTTGAATACCCCTTATACAAACAGAGCAATACACACAACGCTTTAGAATTCATAGATTTCTTTTTGGGCGCTTAAGAGAGGGCATGAAGCATAAGAAAACAATTACAATTGCCCAGCTGAAATAGACTACATTATTCTTCGTACTACAATAGCCCGGCGGAGATCGACAACATTATTCTCTGTACGATAGCAAAATAAACGCTTAATTTAAGACAACCTAAAATCTTTCATGAAAGTTAGGTTAAGTTACGTGGCGGGACTTACTTGGAGGTTACAGGGTCTAGCTATCACACATTAATATCCAAACAAGGATCAAACAGTCCCTTTAGGCAACTAACGGGACTTCCAAAAAGATTTCCCTCAGTCAAAGATAACAGAAAATTTGGGGTAAGAAACCTCCTCCTCTACAAGGTGAGAGCTGAGCACTGGCACAGGAAGTGAAGGATTGATTTGCTGTATCCATGTTCTGTCAACTTCTACAAACCTTCTGTTCTTATTCTATGTGGTACATCTAATGCAAAAATACAGTCGAGAGAGAAATGATATCTCCAAGCAATAAAGGGCACCAAATAGTCATTTTTTCTGGATACAATAGCTTTTCTACAATAATTTCTGAGTTTCTAAGCAACCTATGCGATAATTTTGCTTGTTGACGTAACCACCATGTAAAGCCAAACGTTCACGGAACATAAACGTACATTCGTTTATAGCATTGGAAAAGTAATGCAAATGGTTACCGAAATTACATTACGGTTCAGTAATCGCTCTTATTGATAACTAACGTACGTTCGGTAAACCTTTGGCTATTTTTGCTATAAGAAATGAGCTTCATCGCAGGAGAAATTTTTGTACGAAAAATCAGCATCGAAATCTTGGCTTTATTTGATCATGGAGTTGGACTCAACGAGGAAGAAGTTGCAAATCGTAAAATAGGCTCAATTGCTTAAAACTCCACGGAATTGAGAAATTCGACTTATCCGCCACAGTTTCATTAACAAGAGCAATACAAGAACCAAGAAACTTTTTATTACAACATAAACGTCCCCTCCAAGTTCTGCCAACTTCTAGAACTTGAATGTTAAGTTGTTGTGGTTATTCTTTCTTTATTAACTTTTGTACTCCTTACTTCAGAATTTTTGTTTTGAAATAAAACGTCTGATCTAGAAATCTTTATTGGACTCTCGTTAAATAGTTTTCTTTAAAATTTCCCTACTTTTGCATTTGCAGCAAAATATAGCACATTTCTGTCAAATTCTAGAACTTGACTGTTAAGTTGTTGTGGTTACGTTAGGTTAGGTTAGAGGACGTGTACTTGTCAATTAAGACAAGTACAGTACCCGGAGGTCGAATTGACCCATTGTACAACGTCTTAGTTTCTTACACCACTTATATTGTGTATGTTAATTTTATATATGTGTGGTGGGACCTACAGTTTAAAGTCGACTCCGAACGACAGAATTTTGAGAAACTTTTTCATGGCAATTTTATTTACTCTCAGAGATTTTTGCCAGAAATCTGCTGAGAGGAAGTCGCCGAAGAAATACTTTTTGTATTTTGTCTTTGATGTCTGGCCTGGGGTTCGAACCCTGGCTTTACGTCTAATAGGCCAACACACTACTTACTGTTGTGGTTATTCTTTCAGAATTTTTGTGCTGAAATAAAATTTTTAATCTAAAATTTCCTAATCGACTCTCGTTAAATGATTCGCATTTACAGTAAAATACAGCACTTAAGCAAATTTAATGCCCCCTCCGCACTTCACTTTTGAAACGTTTTACATTAGTATGATTTCTAACCCAAAAAAAAATGAAAACAAAATGGCTACAGCCATATTAATTTTAATGTTAAATGTGGGTACGAGTGAAAGGGTATCACTGGGGCTTGAAGGAAAATGTTTATAATACTTCTCCTGCTGCAACTAAATAGAGGATGACTAAGTTGACTGTCTCAAGTCTCACTGCAAGTCCATGTATGTTGAAGTACTTTTTTGTTGTTGTTGTTGTAATAAAACTAAAATATGAAGAAAATGGAAAAGAAATGAAATTGTTATCACCTAAAATATGGACAAAAAATGTTGCATTTAAACAAATATTATGATGGCACAGTTTCTAGGCATACCAGCTCATTCCATACCAGCTCAGTACAGTTCCTGCATTCTTCCAGGAAAATATAATGAAACTAAAAACATGCTACATTTCATTGTAATACTTTTTTTCTTAGAATGCCATGAGTTATTTTATAGAATTTTGTCATTTTAATGTGCCACCATAATTACGAATATTCCATAGAAAATATTACACAAAACAGAGAAAAGTCATTGAAAGGAAATGAATCCTATGTTTTGAAATAATGTTGAGTACAGCAGAAATGTGGGGTTTCATTTAATTTTTCTTTTTTTCGGTTTGAATATTTACAAATAATTGAAACGTCCATAAATATAATGAAAATACTCTTCCGCATCTTTAAGTTTTGGGTCACTAGAAGCAGAGCCAAATAATGATGTTAGCACGAACGAAATGACCAACGTACAGATTTAATCAAATTAATGAAAATGCAAAAATATTTGTGTCATCACAAAATAAATGGAACGAATGCAGAAATAATAACAAACACTTGATAATTAATGTCTCTTCTATGCTTTAGAAAATAAATAGAAAATATTAGAGAAATGAATAGAAAGCTTAGAGGAATATTTTGAAAATGTAAATGAAAATTAAAAAATTAAATTAAATTGAAAATAAGATCTTAAAATTGCTTCTAACAATAGCCACAAACTGAGATTTATTGCCCCAGTTGCATTGTTACGCTGCAACTATGTAGAGAGAGATACATTGCGGATTTTGGTGTTATAAGGAAATCTTTACCTATTCTTGCATTTCTTCTGCATTCCACTTGTTTCACTATGAACTGCAACCTGATAAGGTCAGATTAAATGTGATATGTGACGTCATCACATAGGAAAATATTACGTCATGATGATCGTGCACTCAAATCGCTCTTGTAGAATATCCAATGCGGCATAAGCTGAGTGACACGTAGCGCCATTTTGTTGAAACCACATGTTATGAACCTGGCCAACGTTGTTCTTAAAGAAATATAAATCGATGACACCCCCGGCCTAAAACACACTCCTAACAATGACTTTTTCGGAATGTATTGAACACTCTCGGATCTTATGTGAATTAAAGTGATCGGAAATTAGAAAATTTTGTTAATTTTAATGTCCCATTCATTCAGATTTTGGCTTCATTGCTGAAGATGATTTTTTGATGAAAATAAGGGCTCATTCAGCGAACACACGTAGTAGTCTGTGGTTCATGGCTCTGCTTCCCTGGTGATTTGGCGCACCAGATTTCATAAATGGCAACAAAATGGCGTTCAAAATCGCTGTCCAAAATCGAAAGTCATCGTTGGTAGACCCTAAACCTGAACTACCCAATGTACATAGGAATACAACTTTTGAAAGTAAATCATCCGATTACGAAACCACGCATCATCACCCCGAAATTTTGCAAAGAAGTGTGAATTTTTTGATTACATTGATTCCAAGTAGGAGCAAAGGGTCACAATAAACTCTTCTATCTGTTTTGCACAATTAAATCCACTTCTGAGCACACTGTTCCAATTTGGATCTTCTCGAAGTATTAGCCGATTTAGACATTTACTGTCATCATCGATATGGCTTGGGGTCTTCTCTAGCTTATTATCGTACCAACTCAATATTCTTTTTTCATTCTATATTGCTCTTGTCGCCGTAGTCTAGTAGGTAGTGTGATGACTTATGAGAACTGAGGTCACAAACTTCAGGTCAGACATCTACAACAAAATGAAATACGAAAAATTATTTCTTTCGGCGACTTCTTCTCAGCATATTCCGGGCAAAAACTCTGTAAGTAAGATTTTTTGAGAAACTTTTCATGGCAATTTTTTATTTACTCTCAGAATTTTTGCCAGAAATCTGCTGAGACTGGATGTCGCCGAAGAAAAATTTTTGTCATATTTCGTTTGGTTGGAGATGTGTGACCTGCGTTTTGAACTAGCACACTACCTACTAGACTACGCGACTTACCATTTACACCACTTATATCCTTGTCTTGTAGACTACGTACAAAAGAGGGCCAAGATGCTTATTAATGAATGTAGGTTATCCAGCTCTATTGATTTATTATGACACCATTACAATGTGGCTTGTGTTTCGTTATTCTACTAGCAATAAAGGCATTCGTTACCAAATTTTGCATATTTTAATGCAATACATGCCTGTCATGTGATCGATTGTGGTCGATTATCACTTGGAACACACAATGCATTATACACAGAATTCGTTCTTTAGCCGCACTATGCGCAAATGTCATTCTGCACAGGGTTTTTCCTTTAATATAATAACTCCGCAAACACCACTCCCTCTTTTTTCCCTCACATAACCTATTTTCCCATTTCTAATACAATGCACTAATGAGTAGGAGTCATCCACAGAGTTTTGATCTTAAAAAAAAAGAAATACACGTAAGATTAACACTTAAACCAAATAGTTATTCATATTGTACTACAAGACATTAATACTCCTTTTATACCCAGCAATGTTCTTGAAACTAACACTAGATAGTATCATCAATGATATCATAAATTTGACTGGCATTATGTCCTTGCGTGGCTGCTAGGCAGTAACACATTAAGTGACTGCCAGTGTTTTCCTCCTCCTCAGACCTACAACTCCTGCAGAAGTCATTCGTCGGAATGCCAAGTCGTTCGACATGCCTACTAAAAGGCCCTTAAGAATCGCTATTGTGCGATGACTGGCCATGCGATTTAATGGCAGAAGTTAGTCAGTCCTCTTTCTATCCATACGTGCTTAGCAGAATCTGGTAATATTGTACATATCTTCCAGCTGCCAACGGGATTGAGCCTTCCCGTAAAACGAAAGAATAATATCCAGATTAACTTTGGTAATGGCAATACCTATGCTCTGTAACATGACGGAGTTGCCAGCTCCGTATCGGCCTTGATCAGCTCATCAGCAATGCAGTTTCCAATGATATCCGTGTGTCCAGAAAGAGTTACTTTTGAATGACCCAAAATTTCTCTAAGAAATTCTCGGCATTTATGCACAAGGACGGACGTTGAAACTACGTTCGTTAGGGATTAGCTACTAAAACTTGGCTTACTTGTTAAGGGGATTGGACTCAATGAGAATGGAGGTAAAAATCGTAAAATAAGCCCAATTGCTGAAAATACCATGGTATTAATAAATTCGGATTATCCGCCACAGTTTCATTAACAGGAGCGATATTTTCGGCAGTGCATACATTGTGTTGGTACACTGTTCTGACCACCTTAATTATCCTAGAGGTGTGAATACAACGCAAGAGAGTTTTTATTCCATCGTATATGTCTTCTCCAAATTCTGTTAACTTCTAGAATAAGATTGTTGAGTTGTTGTGGTTATTCTTTTTTTATTAACCTTTGGGTTAATCAGAATTTTTGTAATGAAATAAAATTTTAAATCTAAAATTTCTCATCCGACTTTCGTTGAATATTTTCCGTAAAATTTCCCTCCTTTTTCATTTGTAGTAAACTACAGCACTTACGCAAATTTAATGCACCACCGCAATTCGCTTTTAAAACACCTTAACCGTAAATCGAGCCTTAAAAACTTCATAATTCAAGCTTATGTATCACTTTTGATACATACTTGTAGTACATAGAATTGTCACGATTATTGATACATTTTGTTAAAAAATTTTAATATTTTTATTTATTTCAATTCATTTTAATAAAACTATTTTATATTATTACATTTTATTATCACTTTTATTGAATTTACGTCAACATTTTTGACATGATGTACATTGTAGCATGGTTTTTTACATAAAAATCTAACACTTTATGTCAGCTTGGTTTTATGTTTTTCTAAATGGAAACATTTTGATATCTAGCACCCATGCTTTGTGGCGATTTATAAGTTTCCAATTGTTTAGATGGGACAGCCTATTGTCACTTGCGTCAGGAACACTCTCAATTGAGGGCTGCCTAAAACTTTATGGTACAAACCATTGTTAACTTTGTTAGAAAAATTTATTGCCAACGTCATGTGAGATAAAAAAGTTTCCCGTTGCAATAGAACATTGATTATGTCAATAATAATACTCTCTCTCTGATTTCTTTCTGGTTACCCCTATAAAGGTTTCCCCAAATACGGCTGTAAGTAGTACGCACGTAGCATGTACTTGACTCTAAAACTGCCAATTCGATTTCGGTGGGCTACGAAATTTATAACAACCATAAAATTTAATTAATTATTCATCTACAGCGACAAAATTATTGGGTTTATTAAAAGCTCAAAAATTTTCAGCTCAGTTTTCGAAAAGGCGTAATTGGTGTAAATTTATCATCATTTCCGAGTAGCACATTATCAAAGCTAATGATTCTGTTATCTTATACGTACGTAGTTGACCGAAATATTATCACCTGTAATATCTGTGATAAATCATAATGTTAGTCTGCCACGTGAGATAAATATAAGAAGAGCAGTAAGAAAGACTGTACAACATTTCAGGAAACAGCTGCTAGCAATCTGTGTGAAAATTGGTAATATTTTCCCTTCCCAAACTACTAAAGGCATTCGGTTCTCTGTTCCAAGTAGTACTGTCTTTGGCGATAAACATCCTATTAACATGTTTGTTGCTGTCAATACTTTCGTCAGTTCATAAGACGAGCTTCTGCTTTCTTTTTCTTCAGAATCTTCATTACAACCTTTCGTTATAAACTGGAAATATCTGAACTGAGGTTTGAACCTTGGTCTGACAATAAGCTAATAATAATACAATAAGCTGATAATAAGCTAACACGCTACATACCAGACTACGACTACTCAATTAATATCAAGAGCAGACAATTCAACCTCCTCATTTTCATTCAACACTTAACTTTCAATTCCTTCTCAAATACCAAAAAAAATTTCAAACTCAAGACCAAAGAATTCATAGGAAATTTGTATGTAAGCCCGGATTATGAAGTTTTTGAATTTTTTAACCTCTATTTGAATTTTTTTTTTTTTTTTGCTTAAAATAAAGGCGATAACAATGCTAACGAATTAAAAAATATCAGGCATCTAACTTTTTCTGAATTAAAGTTATATTGTCTTAAAAATTCAACCATTTTTGATTAAAAGCACGATATAAGGTTTCGAACCGAAAAATGAAAACAAAATTGATATTACTGCGGTTTGAAGTAAAAAGCTTATGATATTTCTCCTCAGCCCTAACTATCATAATTATTGTAGATCTGAATGCAATGCAAGAGTCTAAATATGTACTTACGTACGGTATTGTACAGTCGGTGTTAATCGTTTTTCCTGTAGTTTTTTTCTACAATTGTTTGTAATTAAAGTTAAAGAATATATAAATAATAATAACAATAATAATGGCATAAATTAAAATTGAAAACAAAATCGTTAATGGAAATGCATTAAAATCTGTCAAAATAATAAGAGACAGGGAAAAGATAAAAAAGTCGATCAAAAATTCCCATTTAATTGAAAATTAAAAACAAATTGAAGAAGGGTTGATAATTAATTCTCTTAGAGAAAAAAAAGAAAAAATTTGATTTAAAATTTAATTTAAATTATATTCAGTTTTCCTATTTAAAAAATAAAATAAAAATTTTTTGGCTTTTTATTGAAATTTGCATAAAAATCAATTGAATAAATTGACACCTGTTGTGTATTTAATTTAGGAAATTTGATTTGAGTTTTCCTTTTTTTTGTGTTATTTTTACCTTTATTATCTCGGATATAAATTTAAATATTCATAAAATTGTTGTTTTTTTCTCTTGTGTTTTTCTGTTTCCCTCTGTGATTTGTGAAAAAATGGAGAGGGGGCTGTTTCAAGACAATTATAACAAAATCAGCAGAGACATGTTCATTATTGTTGTTGTTGTTTTCTTAAAAATAATTGTAATTATTTCAAAGCCGTAGCAAAAAAATATGGTCACATGAAATGCCAAACAGTACAATAATATAAAATTTATGGGAACTACTTTAAACAAGTGTAAGCAAAAATAAAAAAACATGGCAAAATTTATTTTAAATATAAGATCTATGATGAATAACAGAGGTTCTATACAAACGAACTGCGTAGATATATGTAGACAACGATATAATAAGGGTCAGCACAAGCAGTCACTATCCACTACTGTGTAGCTTCGCCGCCTGATAAACACTTATAAGACCACAATTCTCGAGAAGGGGAAAAGAGAAGAACAGGTTAAGGGGGCAGGCAATACTATCTATCAATCAATCAATACTATCAATCAATTTCAATCAATACTATCAATATATACTATCAATCAATACTATCAATCAATACTATCGCTATAAAAGCAATGTATGAGATTGACAGGAGTAATAGTAATAAACCGTATGGAAATTTAAAGTACTAGCTGCTCATTACTTACCAGGAGGAAGTTTCCATGCCCCTGATTTCCTCACATTGTTTTGGTAGAGTGAGAAGCGGAATTTGGAATGCCATACTCTGCGACAAGATAGATAAAGGAAGAAGAAAACTTTACACAAGTTAATTGTATCTGAGGCAATTGAGTGAAAAAGGATTTGAATCAGACTATACGAGAGTCCCCTTGAAATATTAACCAATCGACAGTAAACCTAGAAAATTTTTGTTCCAAATATGAAGATTCACACCTCACAAATTTCAAATTTATTCTCCTCAGTCAGAGGATTTATAGGGTCTTTTTCTAAGCACTTTCTAAATTTAAATTTAAAATAAAAACAAAATGTGGTCGCTTTAGTCTAGTAGATAGCGTATTTACTTATTAGATATGAGGCCTCGGGTGAAACCCCAGGTCACACAAACGAAATACAAAAAAAAATGTTTCTTCGACGACTCCCTCTCACTAGATTTCTGGCAAAAACTCTGAGAGTGAATTAAAATTGCCATGAAAAAGTTTCTCAAAAATCTGTCGTTCGGAATCGACTTTAAACTGCAGCTGCTACCACTCATGGATAAAATTAACACTTACAACATGGGTTGGTCTGAGAAACTAGGTCGTAATCCTGACTAAGGTGTTGTAATAACCAGTTATGTATGTATGTGAGATCACATACCCTCTTTCTTAATACATCTGTGCTGAACCCATACGTCTACATTAGAACGGTTCTTCTCCTAACAGAGTATGTAGCATACAAAGTGTCACATTATCTTTCATTGCTGAGGCTTGTTTCGAAACATTTCTTAAAATTATGGAGATTGCTGGTTCTGTTCAGGGGACAGTTAAGCTTGGAGGTAATAACAGCCACTCGATATGATTTGGTCGGGCCACCAAACTCATTGATAATCTTGTGTTACTTCTGCGCTAAATAGGGTTTACACGACAGCCATACATGTCAATAGCCAATGTAAACAATGTAATTTGAAGTTATCCTTGCAATTACTGTTCAATCAATGAGGATATTGAAAAACTACAAAAGCAATCGACATCCCTAACTATTTATATACAGTGAGCGTCATAAGAAACTTTACACTACGGATAAAATTCTAACAATCACCAAACTCAACTTAAGGAGAATGACCGAAAAATTTGAATTTCAAAATTTTTTAATTTTTTTGCTTTGTTATAATTTTAAAACTGGCAATGAAACAATTTTAAAATAAAAATAACGGTAATTTATTAATGTATAATTTGTTTTTAATGTGCAGTTTCTCTGGACGCTCACTGTACCCGTGATCAAGCATTGGAAGCTATAAAAATATTTTCAAATAGGAAAAACATATAAAAGAGGCAATAAAATGAGAGGAGAGAGTGGTAGAGAAAGAGAGCGTAAAGGAAATTATAAAGGACAATCATAAATTTAGTGCAAATGCTTTATAATTGTGGTTGTAATTTTGTTATGGTGACCATTGTACAGCCATGCACAATAATAATCATTTCATTCTCTATTCAAGTTAATAACGTTGATGATACCAATGCTGCTGCTGCTCCTGCTGTCACCGAGCTCAGGATAATAATAATTGTATTGTTATTGGAAGAAATTATTGGCTTTATTTGTTAATAATATTTCTATAGTTGTTGTTATTGGTGTTATTGTCATAAAACAAGTTTTATTACTTACCACTACTGAGAAAGAAATCGTCTGAAATAGTAAAAGTGCCTTCTGCCATTGAGAAGTTAAAACGCCAATCAATTGAAAATGAAAATATTCGTTAGTCTGGCGTAATAAAATTTTCTCTTCATTGTTCACTTAATACGCATGAGATATTTGGTTGAAAATTGCAGTTAATTATGATTGAAATAAGGCCACCACACTTTAAGAATGTAATGGCATTGCAAGAAAGCCCATTTAAAATACAATCTGGCATATAATTGAAGAAGACTGCGCGCTGCGATATATGGCGAAAGCAAGTTTGTATAAAACCACCTAGAACGAATTAAAACTAGAGCGTAAGGGAGCATGGTCTATACATAGGAATACATACATATTGTTATGAAAATAAATACAGTCTAGATACGGGCTCTTGCCTATTAAGTTGGATGAACTACACTGAATCAAATAAGTCTCCGAACAGATTACTTCATTTTATATAATGATAAGTTAACATCGATTAAAACAAGATACGATTGATATTTTAAATTTTATTTTGTAAGAAGTCTTGTAATTTAGGAAATAACATAATATAAATAGAACATAATTGATTAAAAATATAAAAAAGGGTAATTTAATCAACTCCTTATATAAAATGACATCAAAATCGTCTCCGCACAGTTCATTTTTTTTTACACAAATAATTCTTCCTTAAACCTATCTTAAAGCCTAATATATTGTTGGTCCTCCTTTATTGGCAATTACAGCATTTAATCTGCTTTTAATGACATGGACAAGTTTAGTTGTGGTCATAGGGTCTATTTTTCCCATTCCTCCCTGATAACAGCTTTAAATTGGTCTTTTTATTGTGCTGACGGATCTTTTTTTCTCTTTTTTTTTTGAAATGAAGTAATCTGTACAGAGATTTATTTGATTCAGTGTATATTCTTAGACTTTATTATTGAAGGAGTAGGGTAGAGCATCGCTATATTAAAACAATGAAATTTTGAAAGATTCGTAAGGTTATAGGCCTAAAGTAGATGTCATTACTATGCCCTGATGTTGAAAATATTATTTTGCTATTGTTACGGAAATGGAAATGGTGTTTTGCTTTTACATCGTTTGACATTAAAATCATAAACAAAAGCTACAAAAACAATGAACTTGTTTACAAATTATGACACTGCTCAATATTACAACAAACGCCAGCATAAAAAATGGTAAACAAGTAAACAAAAATATACCAACAATGCTACAATAATAAACTGAAACAACGATGTTTACATTTATAGACATTTCGAGAAGGCGAAATCATGAAGTCACAGTAGTCTAGTAGATAGTGTATTGGCTTATTAGACGTAAAAGCCAGGGTTCAAACCCCAGGCCAGACATTGAAACAAAATACAAAGAGTATTTCTTCGGCGACTTCCCCTCAGCAGATTTCTGGCAAAAACTCTGAGAGTAAAATATAATTGCCATGAAAAGTTTCTCAAAAATCTGTAGTTCGGAGTCGACTTTAAAATGTAGGTCCCGCCACTCACACACACACAACATAAAGTGATGTGAAACTAGGTCGTAATCCTGAGTAAAGGGTTGTAATGACCAATTATGTATGTGAAGTCATGAACGTTCGCCTTCAAAAATATTCATCAGACTGTTTACTTTGCCATATAAAAGCCAAGGCAAAGCAGGCGACTGAGTTAGTAAATTGTAGTCAGTCTTGTGTGAAGAAGTGGTGCGTTTGAAGAGACTAATCGTAGTTTGAAGATCTCCGTTACAAAGATCTGTCGACCAATTGTCTAGTAATTTTTGTTGTTTATGCAAAGGTGGTAAACAGAGGAAAAACAAATAAAAACGATTGTTGTTGTTTTCATCAAGTCGTGAACAGTGGCGCAACAAATTGTGTGAATAATAAAGAATTTAATTAAAACTAAACACAAATTTATTTTTATTTTATTTGCAATCTACAAGCTCATATTTGAAACGTTTTTAAAAGGTAAAAAGGAACAATACATAGTTCGATCGAACGTTGAGAATATTTAAAAGTGAATCGAGTATTCATATGAGGTGATAAATGAAGGCTTGCATACACTTTTCAAATATTAGTTGATGTAAAAATATCCGTTAGTGGTCCAAAAGCTTACTTAAATTTTAACACACATTTCCCAAGTAGTGTTGCCTTTCCCAGTGCAGGAATTATGGCTGGTTTATGCCAGCACAACAATATTGGGAATGGCAATACTATCTAATAGTCAAGTCACCATACAAGCAACCTATGAGATTGACAGGAGAATAGGAAGTGACTGTGCGGAAATTCGGAGTAATGAGCAGGCAGATAAGCTTATTATGAAGAAGTTTCCATGCCGCTGATTTAGTCATGAAAGGAATTTGTAAAGGCATACTCTGCAACAGACTTTTCACAAGTTAAACAGATCTGAAACAATCTAAATTCTTGTTACGAAATTAAGTGAAAAAGGATTTAAATCAGATTATACAGGAGTATCCGAAGAATAGTAACCAGCCTCCAGTAGATTTAGAAAATTTTTGTTTAAAATATGTAGATTCTGAGGAAATCGAATCATAAAACACCTGGGTGGTTAACATGTACTAGATACAAATTTATCCTTACTCACACAAAACATTACGCTGAATTTAGTTCAGCAACAGAATTGTTAAGATTTCTTATAGGCAATCCCGAGAGCCGAGAGCAATAAAACAATATATAAACACTGCACAAGTCTTCAAGGGCTTTGTGGCTATCCGTAAGTATCCGTATACCCTTTCTGTGTATTCAGTAGTGCCTTAGCCAGTATACAGTTCAGTAGATTGCGAAAAATTTTGTGTAAAGGACTCATTTTTGCAACCTCATGCTTGATATTAATCCTCCTGTCCATTCTTCTGATACGGAAACCATCTCCCAACTGCACTTCATATAGACTTTTAAGTCTGACATCGGCGGTTTTCATCGCAATGAAATCTCTATTGAGAGTTTCCGTCTTGTGGGGATCATGTCCGTTCCGTAGGCTACTTAATATTCTAAGCCATTTCTGGACTGATAGTCTTATCCAAGGCTCAAACCTTTTTTCATTACAATTGTCTGATGAATGTTTGGATTATCTTAACTCTATCTGGATTAAGGAAAGTCTTTGCTTCACTCTATTTCCCCTTAAGTGAATAGTTTTTAATACTCAGGGCAAAGCAACATCCCTCCAATGGAAATGTATTATAAGAAAGTAAAAAAAGAAGACACCCCGAAAGATGAAGTGCTTTTAGAGCATCAATATTAGCACACCAACAACATACTTAAATATTCACACACTACCACAAACTGTTGTTGTCACAGGGTAAGTGACTCCACCGTTATTTGCTGTGGCAAAATGATGTGATTTTAGTTTTCCACTCTGAGTTGATGTAGCAACGAAGCTAGTTTTGATTATCAAAAGATAAACAGAAAATAAAAGAAAAAGACGTCATGTTTATAAATAAAAACAGCTTGTATTGGAAACTAAAAGTGTCAATAAAAAGTTTCTGACTTGTTTACATATATACATATTTACCTATACAGAGCACTTACTTGCAACATTACAAAACAGCCATGAAATTTGTTGAAAGGAAGTGGAAGATCTAAAACGCAATTCAATTCTTTTTCTTGTTTTTGTTGCCACAAAGTTGAATTTTATGCATCCACTTAAGTTGTTAGCTGTTAGAGGAAATGCAACGTAATATTGTAAATGATGCTGCAGTATTTGAAAATATTAATATTAATATAGGGCATCGTATACCTTGTGTTAGGCTTGTTATAGTGATGGCAATATCTTTAAAGAATTGTCCACCATACACCATATGCGTATCCGGCACACCCTCAATGTCTTGAAAAAGCAGCGGTTTAGACGCAACCGCAATCTCTATTTCAAAAAAACTACTGCTTCTTAAGTTGCAGGCGACTTTTACTTGAGCATCGCGTGTGCTTAATCATTTGTTTGATAACAGATATATTTCTAATACCACAGTTAAAATTCCCTGACTTAGACCACAGCCTGCGTATTATCAGACATTCAAAACGCAATGGAGTTTCCAGTCGCTTAACGAAGCCTACTATTAAGTTGGTTATTCTGTCTGAAGCCATAGTTTCCTGTCTGAAGCCATAGTTGTTCTATATTAAGCCATAGCTTCCTAGTTCCATATAACTTTGATGAGAATAAAACATGTCAGTGCATCTACAAATTTAGAGTGGGATTGTTTAGCATAGTTTTTCCAATTCGGCACCTGAATTTATAGAGTCACAACAAAAGGAATTACTTTCTCCGGGCCAATTGAAACGTGGTACTTTGCTTATCGCTAATCAACCTAATGTGAATCAGAAATAGTTTAACATCGATCAATGTTTGCGGAAAACCACAAATATTAGCCGACTTCTGGTAGTCGTGCAAACGTAAAATTGACACATTTTGCGATAAATTCAGAAAATTTTTGAACTGAAAGTTCATTTGATAAGATGGCATATATAAAAAAGTCGTGTATTAGACTGTTATACTATTTAAATAATAACTACGGTAATTTTTTTATATATTTTATATTTTTTAATTAAATTTTCCTATTAAGAATAGCTAAACTTAAAAAAATGGAAACAAATCATAATTTCCAAGTTTACCCGATCAAAACTTATAACATGCAAGTTTGAACCATATGTTTATGTATACCGTTTTAAAGGTTTATCTGTCCCCTTTTCAAAAAACTTTGGATTTGGAAAATCGGTAAAAAAAATATCAAAAATACCGTTTTTGTTAAATAAAATAAATTTGGGGGGGTTCGAGAATAATAAAAAATATTTTTGAGTTCTAATCCACAAAACTCACAACCTGCCACTGTGTCATTCAAAGAAAGCATTTCAATTTCTGTTTTTGCCAGCACACCAGCGTCTAGATTATCTTTAGTGCCTGAGCGCCTATAAGCCCATACATTCGCATAAGGATAAGGACCTACAGAACACATACTAAAAGCCAACATCCAACCCCTAGATTTTCTCATTGAAAACCATTCCAAACCCAAGATAAATCTTGTTATTGCAGTAAAATAATAATATTCTCCTGCTTTCCTTCCCACTTAAATTATGACGAGTTCACGGCCATGATTTCACATGTAGTGATAGCCTTCGAGGGCCGCAATAGTGCTATGGATGCCCATTTGATTCAATTTAAACAGAAAATTAGTCGTATTCTTTGCCAGATTGCTCCAGTGGAGCCTAATGCACGCACTCACTGAGCCTCACTTTTAAACCGATCAGAGAATATTTATTTTGATATTGACCGAACCACCTACATTTCGGATATTGCAAGTTCTGTTGTGAAAAACATTTCAAAAGTTATCTTCCAATGGTCCGAAATTTCTTTAACAAAACTTTGACGTTCACGGACGGGGACAGACGCTGAAATGATTTCTTAAAGGGAACTTATTGCAGTTTGACAATATTACTACTCAGTACAGCATAGCACTCAGTATGGCCATATTCACTCGAAATACACCACTTTTTTACAGGGGATGTCCTTTTGTCACTGCATGTATATTACATGTAGGATAGGATATCAGCATGTCAACAGACCAGGTTTGGTCATTAGTTAACGGCATAAAGAGTCACTGTCACTAGGCATTGCCAAAGTAGCATATAATTACAAAGATATTCACACACCGTAAGTCAAACATCATAAAGAAACATGTGCCCCTATTGCGGTTGACAACTTTTGTAGTAGTTTGGTCGTCTTTCAGAAATCGGTATTGCCATTCTCAACTTAAACGCGGTTGACTTTTTGGTTGTGCGGTTAATTTTTTAGTTGTGTTTTATCGTATTGCGGTTCACCACTTTGTATGTGTTTGGTTGACAAAAACGTTAAATATAGACAACTGCTTATTAGCAGTTGAGTCTCTCTGAGTTATAGAGTTCACTTATATATTTAATACATTTTCTTTTTAAAAATAATAGAATAAAAGATAAAAATGGAAAAATCGTAAGTTTCTTGCTGCTTAAAATAAATAATTAAATATTTAACACGCAGGAAATTGAAAATAACAACCAAAGCCCAATTTGAGTGATTTGTGAAGTTGTTGGAAAATAATCCAGAAATAACTAAACGAAATCAAAAAGTTGGGATGACCAACAATCAGTGCAAGGAAGCGTGGGAAGGATTTTCTACAGAATTGAATAGCTTGGGTCTACCTACAAGAACCCCCTCCGAATGGCAACGTATAGGTATACATCATCTAAAATATTGTAAATAGACATTTTATTAGAATTTTTATTCCGTATAGGTTTGGATTCACTACAAAGCAAGTAAAAAAAACTTGTTAATATTAAAAAACAATCAAGCAACAGGAAGTGGTCCTTCACAAGAAATTCTCCTTAACACCCTTGAGGATTGCGTACCCCTGCTGTTATCACTAAATGACCAAGTAGCTCCATCTGGACACACGTTCGACGTTGATAATATTGCGTTGACAACCAGTCGCGCTTTTGCGTCTCAAAAAATCCCGACGTGCAGCAAGTCATTACAAATGCACCTGAGATGTTATTAAATACCCCGTCTAAGAAAAAAAAGAAATCAACAGAACAAGAGTGCTTACAACTTTTGAGAAAACAAATAACACAAGTTAAACTTTTGAAAAGCAATTATAATTTGGAGAAAAATACTTATAAAAACTATGAAATAAATAACAGCTTATACACGGGATATTTCTTACTTAGCACTGGGTAGTTGAAGAGGATTTGAATCATCGCGTGTTTTTCTACGTATACGAAGAACATTTATATTAGCGTCATGATTTTCGTCTTCCTAAAATAAATCCACACTTAAATAATTTACTTTTATTTATACAAAAATTTGATTTTAACTTATTTTTGAGTTTTAATTTCTTCTATTTCCAAATAAATTTCATGGTGTTAACAACATGAAATTGAAATTTCATATCGGCAACACCATCACAATTACAACTAAAAATCGTTGAGTTCCGCAATACCAAATAATAATTTTGTTGAGTGAAAGTTGGGTTAACTGGCAGACGACCAAACTGAGTTGGGTTAAGAACGGCAATAGGGGCATACAATCATACATACATACTTGGTGGAGATTCTAAAAGATGACTTTCAGGACAGAAGAGTAATTTACTTAACAAATGCGGGTGTCCCGCAGGAGTCTGTACTTGGGCCTCTATTGAGGAATATTATGTTGCACCATGGTTTTATGAGGCAGGATTGACACCTGCTGCTCACAAAACGGAGGCCGTCGTAATAAGCGGCAGGAAAATAGTGGAGAAGATCGAAGTGACCGTTGGAAGCACTAAGATCGAATCGAAGAGGGCCATAAAATACTTGGGAGTGATTATCGACGGCAAGTTGAACTTCAAGGAGCACGTGAAATACATCGGCGAAAAAGCATCTGCAACACAGGGAGCACTAGCGAGGATGATGCCAAATATTGGAGGACCAGGTCCATTCAAAAGGAGGATATTTTCTGCGGTAGTAACGTCGATAATGCTGTAAGCTTACCCAATATGGTGGGATGCACTCTCCGTGGGGACGAAATGGAGGATACTGTCCTCGGTGTATCGTCTAAGCGCGATTAGACGGATAAGTGGCTTCAGGACAGTGTCCGATGAAGCGGTATTGGTATTGGCAAAGACAATACCGATAGACATATTGGCGAATAAGATGAGGCGGATATACTTTCGCCGTCTTGAGTATCCAGACAAACAGCAACTATAAAAGCGGAGGAACGAAATACTTCAATGCGCAAATGGCAGTCACAATGGGAGAACGGTTTAAGGGAATATGGACACTGATATAACCCCTTGGATGGAGAACAAATATTGCGAGCTGAACTACTACGTGACCCAGTTCCTAACTGGTCATGAATGCTTCAGGAAACATCTCCACAGATTTGGACATGATACTTCCAAACTGTGTAGATGAGGAGAAAGATGTGGAGCATATTCTAACATATTGCCCCATGTTTAGATGGCCGTGGGAAACGAGTTTTAGACCAAACCAGAGGGGGTGTAGAGTTCTAGGATTGTATGGAGCTAATACAGCCAGAGAATGGCTGAAGTTATGCTGGAACTCCGAAGGTTGGAGGAACGAAGGCGAAATTTTATTTAGTGTGATAGACCTTTAAAGTTAACCAGCCCTCCGCCAAGTAATATCTTACGATAGTACCGCGGGGGGAGATTGGTTGAAGAATGTAGGGTTTAGTACGTAGGCCACAGTATTGGTGAATCGTGCACTCTTTTGTTGGAACAAAGGTGTCTTTCGAAGATTCCCACCTCCGGTCTAAGGCAAAAAAAAACATACTTACATACATAATTGGTCATTTCAACCATTCAGTCGGGATTACGATCTAGTTTCTCATACCACTTATGTTGTGTGTGTTAATTTTATGAGTGGCGGGACTTACTGTTTCAAGTTGATTCCGAACGTCAGAATTTTGAGAAACCGTTTCATGGCAATTTTTATTTTACTCTCAGAGTTTTTGGCAGATATATTCTTTTTTTAATTTTGGTTTGTTGTAGATGTCTGACCAGGGGTTTGAACCGAGACCTCACTTCTAATAAGCGAACACACTACCTACTGGACTACGACGACTAAGTCTGTCTCTGTGATAAAATCCTCCAGTACTCTGATCTCCGCCTATCCATGTTTTTAGGTCCTTTAAATTACTTTAAATTTTTGTTTTTTATTTTTGCTTGAACTCTTTTCAGTTTCATTATTACAAACATAACTTGTATGCATGTTTTAAATTTTGTTCAACACTATCATAAACAAGCCTATAAACACCTACACATACCCACTTACTCATACACATACACCTACTTTTGTATGTTACTTTGTAATTGTAATAATAAAAATAATAATTCTCTCTGCATTCTTTGCTTAACACATACCCATACAAACTTTGCTTATAAAAGAGTTGGAATTGTTTAAACAATTAAACTTTTGTATACACAATTTTCAATTATCATAGAAAAACAATAAAACAACAACAATGACAACAAAAGTAATAATTATTTTCATATTTATGCGACTTATATAAAAATATACAGTGAATGCCAATGATAATCGTACAGCATAGGCTATTAATTCAGGTTAGAGGGCAAGTTTACTCGCTGACTCATTGTGTTACCCAGTGTGAGGTAAGTCCTCTTGCCATGAACCGTTAGCAGTGGGTTTGAACCACCTCGAGCTCCGGATAAAACCGGTTAGTTCACTTAGTGGCATGTTCGCCTCCATACCCAGATTTTCAAACGTTCTGTCACCTAAAAACCGATGATGTCTGTTTTGAAGTGCAGGACACTCGCATAAAAGGTATTGTACCGATTTCATTTCTTCCACATCTTAGCAATTTCTGCAGTAATCCTACTGGGGCAGACCGAGCTTGTCAACGAAACTGCCAATAGAGCAGTGGCCCGTTAGAATTCCTCTCATAATGCCAACCGTTCTGTTATAGAACTCTCATAATATTGAAATTCGTCAACCAAGTATTCTTGTTCACCTATGGTTTGTTGAATTCCATGCACCTTTTTCCAATTTGAAAAGATATTCCAGTAGGGGCACATACATCCCCTCTATGGTCTCCTCTCATACATCTTCGAAATATTTTTCATATTTCATTTTGTTGGAGATGCTTGGTCTGGGCTTTGAACCCAGGCCTCATGTCTAATAAGCCAACACACTGCCTCCTAGACTACAGCGACTTCTATGGTATCAATATCCGCCTGAAATACGCTGACCTGTTGAGGTAATCTGTATGACCCGTTCAGTGCCAGCTGGTCCCAGATCTAGTTTACATGTTTGTGTATATGTATGTAATTATTTTGTGTGTAAATTTGTTAATAATCTTAAGACAAGAACAAGAAAAAAACAACATTTAAAATTTATTTAAGCATGAAATTAAATGCTGTGGTTAATTTATTGTTTTCTTAAAATTTCTTTAACCGAGTTATAAGATTGTGCTTTAAATAAGTTTCTGCTCGTGACTACAATGGGTTACAAAAGAAACATCACGTCTTGAAAATAAATTTATTTTTTTTTTTGTGAAGGAGTTTTGCTTAGACATTTGGAATGTAAATAATTTCTATTGTAGTCGTCGTAGGAAATTACCGTATTCTAGTATGTAGCCTGTTGGATTATTAGACGTAAGGCCACGGTCCAAACCACAGATCGGACATCAAAACAACATTTTAAAAAATATTTCTTCGTTGACTTCCTCTCAGCAGGTTTCTGGCAAAAACTCTGAGTGTAAATAAAATTACAATGAAAAAGTTTCTCAAAAATCTGTCGTTCGAAATTGATTTTAAACTGTAGGTCCCGCCCCTCATATATAAAATTGACACACATAACATAAGAGGTGTGAGAAGCTAGGTCGTAATACTGACTGAAGGGTGGTAATGATGCAAAATATTTCTTCGAAAACTTCCTCTCATCAGATTTCTGGCAAAAGCTCTAAGATTCACATACAAATTACCATGAAAATCGACTTTAAACTGTAGGTCCCGTTACTCATCTATTAAATGAACACACACAACATAAATGGTGTGAGAAACTAGGTTACGTCGTTAAGATGCCAGACTAAAATTATTTTACTTAAGAAACTGTCCCTAGCAGTCAATACTTTTGAAGAAGTTTTCGATAATTTTTTCGCACATTTCAGGCCATGTGTCCGTGATAATTTTAAAAATGTTGATTTCCAAATGTTTTGTCGTCAGAGAAGTATCCCAGTAGAAAGAATATTTAATAAAGCTTGACGAATATCACTCAAACCGCTTAATTTCTTTGAAAATTGCTTATGCAATAAAGCCAAAACCGATAGTGTTATGCGACTCTTCATCCTGCGACCACAAAAGTCTGAAAGGTTTTTCCAGGACTAATTTAAAAAAAAACGGTGCAAAGACATTGAAACACCATAATGCACACCAAACAAATATTGCTTTCTAAAACTACAAAAACAGTGAACTTGTTTACAACTTACTGCACTGTGTAATATAACAACAAAAACAAGTAAACAAAAATTTACCAATAAACGCCAGTATAAAAAAATGGTAAACAAGTAAACAAAAATATACCAACAAACACTACAAGAATAAATGTAAACAAATTACACAAACAACAATAATGAAACAACGCTGTTGGCATTTATAGAGATCTCGAGAAGGTAAAGCCACGAACATTCGCCTTCAAAAACGACAAACACAAAGCCGGCAACTGAGTTAGTAAAAGTTCAGTCAGTTTTGTGTGAAGATGCGGTGTGTTTGAAAAGAATAATCCTGGTTTGAAGATCTCCGTTATAAAGATCAGTTTATGTTTATGTTTGATGTGTTTATGCAAAGGGTATAAACGAAGCAATAATAAGCAAAGCAATTGTTGTTGTTACATCAAGTTGTGAACAAACACCAAATTATTTTTATTTTATTTTCAATATATGAGTTCATATTTTAAAGGTTTTTAAAAGGTAGAAACCTAACAGTAACCTGTGCATGTATGAAATATATGAAGTCGCCGTGGTCTAGTAGGTAGAGTGTTGGCTTATTAGACGTAAGGCATCGGTTCAAAACCGCTGGCAGGCATCTCCAACTAAACGAAATATGACAAAATATTTCTTCGGCGACTTCCTCTCAGCAGATTTTTGGCAAAAACTCTGAGAGTAAATAAAAATTGCCATGAAAAGTTTTTCAAAAATCTGTCATCCGGAGTCGGCTTTAAATAGTAGGTCCCACCACGCAAGTATAAAAATTAACAAACACAACATAAGTGGTGTGAGAAACTAGATCGTAGTCCTGACTGAAGGATTGTAATGACCAATTACATATGTATGTATGTGTGAAATATACCCTGGGTGAGTGCGTACACATGTCAGTGTGAGTGACTGTAATGTTGTGTGCACTTGTATGTAGAGTATGTTTTTGCTACTTGTTTCATTGTGTTTGTTGCAAGGAAAATGACAAATAGGAAATCACAACTCATTAGGAAAATTAATAATGTGAACAATATGCTGCTACTGCTACTGATAATGTTGCTACTGAGGACTAAAAATTACTGACATTTTTTTCACATTTTTTTTCACTGCTTTCCGCATATTTTTAAGCAGTATCAAAAATATTACAAAAATATTTATCTTTCTGTTAAAGAATATATGTATGTTTGTTTTAGTGTGTTTATAGTAGTATACGTACATGTATGCATGCAATCAGTGTCTAAATGTGCATGCACATGTGAAAGAATATAATTTTACGAAATAATGCCAACAGAAAATGAAAAATTTTTTTTTGGGGAAAGCGGATATTACATGTTAAATTTTGTTTTCCATTTTCTGCATCGCTTACTTTAAAAAGAAAGTCAAATAAAATCAACTGAGATGAGGTTGTTAGAGGTTTGAAACACTGTTGGGTATTTTTTGGAATCAAGTTTCTTAACAAATGTTGCTACATCAAGGCGACATTAAGGCACTGCTTCTTAATTCTTGTCCTTGTTTATTTCATTGTTTCGTTCCAATCGTCTGACCAACAGCCCAGCCAAGAGAACTGTCACACTTACACCATGTGTTGCCTACCGTGATACCACAGTCTTTCATTTTCCTGGAACTATCTGGAGCTTCAGATGGAGGCATTTAGACTCCGAATGTTCGTTGTTTCGTAAGAAATTAGTAGATTTGCATAGTAGAAGCCCAGCCCTCATGTCCATATTCGCCTTTGTAAATTCTAAGCTCGTCCTCAATGGGATTTTCCCAAAGCAGAGAATTGACCCGAAAGTTGGTTGCTAGTGCTAGCTCTGGCCAATTCATTCGATCAGCGACTGCCTTAATCAGCTCTTTGACCCAGTTCTCACAACGGCATTCGAGATCCGTACATAAGATCATTATGTTAGAACCCAGTACCATCACAGCCGGTTAGCTATTAGAATGTTATATCCCCTTAGCGGTTATAACATCCTGTATTAGCGACACTTCAGTATGGAAAATGTTGTAATGGTCTGTGAATTTTAACGATCAAATTATATATACCAAAACCAAAAATATGCCTCCACTAACATCTCTATTCAGTCTCCAAGCACTCCAGACGATTGGTTGGTGCATCAATCCATTTTTTCCCGTGCATTCTCTCCTGACTGGAAAAGTTAGAGTATTCATACATACTGTTACGTTTTTACCTTTTAAAAACGTTTAAAAATATGAGCTCGTAGATTGCAAATAAAATAAAAATGAATTTGTGTTTAATTTTAATTAAAATTCTTTATTATTCGCACAAATTTGTGTGCCACTGTTCACAACTTGATGTAAACAACAACAATTACTTTTCTTTGCTATTCCTCTATTTATACTCTTTGCATAAACAATAACAATTCCAGACAATTATTCGACAGATCTTTGTAACGGAAATCTTCAAAACACGAGTACTCTCTTCAAACGCTCCGCGTCTTCGCACAAGACTGACTGAACTTCACTCACTCAGTCGTCTGCTTTGCCTTGGCTTTTATATTGCAAAGTAAACAGTCTGATGAATGTTCTTGAAGGCGAATGTTCATGACTTCGCCTTCTCGAAATCTTTATAAATGTAAACATCGTTGTTTACATAAATGTATAGAAATGTAAACATCATTGTTTACATCGTTATTTTCATTTAGACACCTATGTTCTATAACATTCGAAGTCGAAAAACTGTGTTTTGAGTTATGAGCTCTCAAAGTTTTCACGCGATATACGACTATATGTGTATTCTAAATAGATTTTTCCCTATAACTTCGGAACGGATCGGCGAATCTTAACCAAATTATGACAGTATTTAAGTAAGAGAACGTAGAATTTAAAAATTTTAATTCAAAAAATTAAAAACGTTCTAAGTGTTCTTAGAATGGAGGCGTCCATTTATTCATGCAATGTTGTTTTTTTTACTTTTACTCGTTTACTCGTTTACCATTTACTTTATGCTGGTGTTTGTTGTTATATTATGTAGCACGATAATTTGTAAACAGGTTTGTTTACTGCATTTTTTTGTTTTTGTAGTGTTTCTTTATAATTTTAATACTAAGCGATGTAAAAGCAAAACATCAGTATTTTGATTTTTCAATTCCGTAACAATACATATACATAATTGATCATTTCAACCCTTCAGTCAGGCGATTACGACCAAGCTTCTCAAATCAATTATGTTGTGTGTGTTAATTGTATACATACAGCTGTGTTCAAAATAATAGGAGTGCTACCATGTAATATTTTCAAAGTTAAAATTTTTTATTGTACCAATTTACAAAACATGATATATTTTAATGGTAGTTACAACGATATGTAAGAAATAAAATACAAAAAGAGTCTCGTAATAACTTTAATATTTACGATGAAATTGAATCATTTCTGTGCTTGCCCTTGACTTGAGTTGATCAAAAAATAGGAGTGCGAGTGTTCTTTTAAAAATAAAAATATAATAGCACATAATTTAAAGAAAAAAGTGAAAAATAAGTACGGAAAAAAGTAGTTAGAACTTTTTCTACAGTGATTCACATAAATTTTTGTAATAGTGGGACGAGGAAAGCACTGTACTGAAGAAAAGAGAGAACTAATTAAAAATCTTCGTAAAAAAGGCAACACTTACAAAGAAACTAAGGAAATCTTAAGTTGCTCCGATCAAATGATCTCAAATGCATTAAAATATAAAAAAAGCCGGAAACGCATGGGCGCAAGGGCAAAACATCTACTGTCGACGATCGCCGAATTGTGCGATACAGCAAAATAAATCCTTCAGCGTGTTCAAAAAAAATTCAAAAGGATCTGAATCTTGCCGCAAGTGTCCCTACTATTCGTAGACGTCTGATGGACAACAATTTATTCGCAAGAAGTTCACAAAAAGTGCCATTGTTAGCATACAAAACAGGCAGCAGCACGCTTAAAGTTTGCCCGAGAACATATCAAATATCCGAAAGAAAAATGGAGAAACCTATGTGGACTTACGAAAGCAAAATTATTTTATTTGGTGGTACTGGGTCTAGACAGTATGTTAGATGTCCGCCCAACACCAAATATAAAGCTCAGTATACACAAAAGACAGTTAAACATGGTGGTGCAAAACTAATGATATGGGGAAGCTTTTCATATAATGGTTTAGGTCCAATACATCGAATTAGAGACATAATGGATAGGAACGTCTATGTCGGCATTTTGAGAGAAGTGATGTTACCATATTCCACGCCTCTAAAATGGATATTCCAACAAGACAATGACCGGAAACACACCAGTAAATTGGCAAATGAGTGGTTTCGGGTTAATGGGGTAAAGGTTATGGCGTGGCCAGAACAGTCTCCTGACCTTAATCCCATAGAACATCTATGAGGGATGTTGCCGAGCGAAAACCGTCAAATGCAGCTGAGTTGTGGTCTACAGTGCAAGATGGGTGGAATAAAATTCCACTAAAATGATGTCAGGATTTAATTGACTCCATTCCTCGTAAATGTGCTGCTACTAATCGTATTTAAAGTTTCTGATTATAGTCATAAGCATTTTTAACTTTTTTAATAGTAAATTTTTATGAAAACTGAAATACTCCTATTATTTTGAACAGCACTTTTTAAGATATTTTTTTTAACCTCCTGTTAATTACTTGTGGAAAGCTTTATTTAATTAATGAATAACTTAAATAATTCAGTATTGAATCAACGTTACATCACACCAAAAAATTTAATTACACATGTTTTTTTTTTTTTTTTTTGTTAAAAATTAAGCTTTTGTTTTTCAATGGGCTCACTCCTATTTTTATGAACGCAACTGTATGTATGTAAGTGGCAAGGGGACCTACAGTTTAAAGTCAACTCCGAACGACAGATTTTAGACAAACTTTTTCAGGACGATTTTATTTGACTCACAGAGTTTTTGCCAGAAATCTGCTGAGAGGCAGTTGCTCAAGAAATATGCTTCAAAATTTCGTTTTGTTGGAGATGTCTGACCTAGTGCGGTGGTAGTATGTATTCAATATTTACGAAAGCTATCAAGTCAGTCAGGGATACTCGAATGGTCCAGTATTTCATCCATAGGCGTTGATTACTATTAGCTACTGATCGCTATCAATACATGTCCAGCGGAAAGGGCTGTAAAATTATTTACAGCTCCGATGTACATAGGTGTACAGATAATAACGCTGCCGGCAGATCTTTGTAACCACCGTTTTTATTTGGGATTGGTCATCTTAACAGAGCCGGTACCTTATTACAAGTATAGAGAGCAATGATAGATACCATTTTCTTACAGTTGAGTGCAGTAGAGTAGCGTATATCATCCTGTAAAACTGTCGAAGACACTCTCTCTATTCTAAACTCAGTTAAAACTAGTGTATCTAAAACACAGGGTCACTCATACAGAATGATATATTTTTCAACCAAGTATCATAATCGTTTTTGAAATTTTCTCATTTCGTTTCTCTTTCATTTTGACATTTCAAATATAATTTCATTTAATTTTCATTTGTTTTTAACTTAATTTGCCATTTTTTCTAATAATTTTTTAAACACTTTTTTCAACAATTTCTTTTTATCAATTTATATTTATTATCATGGTATAAGAAATATAGAAGGTAGTTTCAATCAAAATTTTTTTCAGAAAATAAGGTTTTTTGAAGTTTTATTTTCTCATAAACTATATAATTATAATTTTGTTGTATATTCTCAATAAATTATTTATGAAAAATGTGTAATTTATGATTTAGTACGAAAAAATGTTCGTCCAAGATGAAACCTTTTAACAATTTTTATATCTAAATTTATATTAGTTAAGTCCAACAAGTTTAACACGTAATTTGGGCTAGTATTTAAAGAATTTCCTTTATTTAAAAAAAAATTGAAAATGGGGGAAATTTAGAATTAATATGGTAGCATTATTTTAACGAAAACGTCAAAATCCTTAAGCATGTCAGATAGTGAATTTGAAAAAATAAAGAGAGAATGAAACTACCTTCTATATTTCTTATACCATGTTTATTATTATTTATTTATTTATTCATCTAAATTCGTGGGAAGGCTGACAATATGCCGCAAGGTCACATAAAATTGTATCTGTTGAACGATACCGGTGGTAAATTATCCAAATCATCCGGCATAAAAATCGAATATTCCGTATCCGATGAAATGGAATTCTCCAGGCGATTATCGATAAAAACGCGTAAGAAATTAATGCAAAGATTGTTTCGAAAAGATGAAGATGAATATCAAGCTGAACTTGATAATATGGGACGTTTATATTGGAAAGACACGGTCTGTGCGTCTGTGCGTCGGTGTACAAAAGAACACATAAAACCACCGCCCACACTTTTGAGTAATGCACAGAAGACACACTGTGACATTTTGTTTAAAGTGTTTTCCGATTAAACGGAAATGTACACAACGTGTGTGGAAAGTGTGGGAAAATGTTTGCAAATCAATGTAAAAAATTAAAGAAATAAGAAATTAAAAAAAAAAATTTTATGGAAATCATTGGGTGTCCTTGTAGTTCAGCAAATTTATGTTTAAATTTTAAATGGCTGCGCACTGTACAGTGAGCAATAAAAATTATCTGCACTTTAATAATATATGTATAGAGAATAACCGCTGGCTTGCCATTTCTTTTTAACTCCTCTGGAAATGTGAACATTTTTAAAAAACTTTTGTGTTTACTTTTGTTAAGGACCGTATTACCCAAACTCAGTCATTCAACCAAACAAAAAATTAAAGAGTAAAAGTTTGCCTAACTCCTAGCCAAGTGATATGAATGAACTGATGATATGAATGTTGTAACGCTCAGCCATTTCTGCGAGAGACTAGCGTTAGCCAAAAGCAATGCTAAAGACCATAATATTAAGACCCAATGCCTTAATTGTCGCTTGGTAAAGTGAAACTATACTCATAGCTCTACCAGAGATAATGTCTTTCTTAATAATCATTACCGCAACTTTTATGACTAAAACTTCCGGCTGGAAGATGTTACAATGGTTCGATAACCCTATGAAGTGAATTATACCTTCCAACACCGAAAATATTCCTCCACATCACTTAGCATCATTTAGTCATGAGTCGCACAGAGTCATTTACGGTAAGCGGTTCAAACCCCAGCTCAGACATCTCCAATAGAATGAAATATAAGGAATTATTTCTCACGGCGACTTCCTCTCAGCAGATTTCTGACAAAAACACTGAGAACAAAATAAAATTGCCATGAATAGTTTCTCAAAAATCTTTCGTTCGGAATCGACTTTAAACTGTAGATCCCGCCACTTGTATTAAATTTAACACACACACACAACAGTCGGTCTTGTGTGAAAACGCGGTGTTTGAAGAGAATAATCGTGGTTTGAAGGTCTCCGTTATAAAGCTCTGTCGAACAATTGTTATTGTTTACGTTAAAGAGTGTAAACAGAGGAATAAAAAACAAAGCAATTGTTGTTGTTTACATAAAGTTGTGAACAGTGGCTCACAGAATTGTGGGAACAGTAAAGAACTTAATTAAAACTAAACAAAAATTTATTTTTACTTTATTTGCAATCTACGAACTGATATTTTAAACGTTTTTAAAAGGTATAAACATAACTGTACATGTGCTCTGCAGATTTACTGCTTTGGTTGATATTTTCATTGTTGCTGCATGCACTCATGCAAATTTTGCCAGCTATTGTGTTATTCTATTATTGTTGCTGTCAATGTTGTTGTTGCCGCTGTAATTTGTTGGTGTTGTTTAAAGTGCATTTGTGCAGAAATTTTTGTTGTGAGCACGTGTGTGCTATTTGACGTGTTCGTACTGACAGCTGATATTGTTGTTGGCAAAATGTTGCTCTTGTGGCTAGGCTGTTTTGTAACATATTTTTTGAACAATTGAAAGATGTTTTGTGCACGCAACTGTATGTTGCATGTCTGTACTTGAATTCATATTTGCCTCTTTTTTTCTCCACTTGAATGTGATGCTCATAATAATAGAAGCTGGATTCTTTTTTTCACCATTTTTTGTCATTCTTATGGGTGTTTTTCTTGTAAGCGGTAATGTTTGGGACAAGTGTTTTACTAGAACTATTGTTGTTGAAAAATATTTTTTTTTTATTTTAAACAAAAGTATACGAAAAAAACATCATGTAAACACGAATGATTCCACATTTTTTTTTTACTGTTTGCCTTTTATTCTAATGAAAAAGTAAGAAACGAGTCTCATCTGTCTCTTAAAAGTAATGAAAATTAAAATTTTCTATGATTTTTGTTTAATTTTGGTAGAAAATAAATTTTAAAATAAATATTGTTTTTTGGAATACCAGATCTCAGCAATGAGTATTCAAAAATATGAGTAGAAAAGAATCATACTCATAATTTCTGATACTTATATGCAATCATATTTATTTGAATGTCATGGAACCTCTACTCATATTTTGAGTTTGAAGTACTCGTCATATTCATACTTAACAATAAGTATGATGTTATTGATTTCGACTCTCCATAACTCAACATATACACGAAGTACAAAATAAGTATGAATCGCATACGAACACTAAAATACTTACTAGAAGGTTGTGTGTTTGCTCTGCTTACTGCTCTGTCTTTTTTGCTTATGGCTCTGTGACTGTAAATTTTGATGAATGATTCCAGTAACTCAAATAATTTATAAGTATTATAAGTATTTTTCTAAAGTTATGAATCTAAATGAGTAGGCTTATGAACATATTTCGAATGGTATGAGCTTGATGTCAACGTTGTACTCATACACATTGTACACATACTTATAAATCAGCGTTGTAGTGAGTACGAATGAATCAGTGTAGTTAAATTTCAATATTGTTGACTCACTTATATTCAAAATTTCAAGAGTGCTTATGAGTAGCGAAAAAACGATTCATTACTGATCTCTGATGTAAACCCATTATGAAGGTTTGTTGTCCGGTTTCAATAAGAGTTTATATTTAGGGAAATTAACAAGAAAATTAGCTCGAGGCCAATGGATGAGTGCAGTGTTGCCCTTGTTTATAAGACTGTGAATTGGATAGGGTATCACTGAACATGCATAAGAGATATTTAGATTCTTACGGCAAGTGTAGTAGCACCAGATGTATCCTTAAAAATACTTTATTAATGATACTGCAATAAAACATGCCTGGAAAAGTTCAAATTCGATTGCAGGTTGTGGAATGAAAAGTTAGCAATAATCCGCATCAGAGCTAAATTTCCGCTTATGCTACAACGATAAAATATTGTTACGGAAATGGAAAAATCTAGGTACTGGTGTTTTCTTTTTACAAATTATAAACAAAAACTACAAAAACAAACACAAGTAAACAAAAATATACCAACAAAACACCAGCATAGAAAATATTTTAAACAAGTAGACAAAAATGCAACAACAAACACTACAAGAATAAAAGTAAACAAAATGCACAAACAAGAAAAATGAAACAACTATGTTTACTTTTATATGCCATATGAAAGGCAAGCAAAGCAGTCAACGAGTCAGTAAAATTTCAGTCAGTTCTGTGTGAAGACGCGGTGTGATTGAGGGATTTGAAGATCTCCGTTACAAAGATCTGAGGAACAATTATCTAGTGATTTGTTATTGTTTATGCAAAAGAGTGCAAAGAGGAATAAAAAACAAAGCAATTGTTGTTGTTTACATCAAGTTCTGAACAGTGGCACACAGAATTGTGCGAATAATAGCGAAACAAATATTTATTTTTATTTTATTTGCAACGTACGAGCTCATATTTTAAACATATTTAGAAACGTAACAATATTTTATTAATGGTACTGCAATGAAACATGCGTCATCTACTCCAATCATCACCTGCAAATTCGATTGCAGGTTTGTGGTAGGTAAGAAAATTGGCAGCCTTACCATTGGATTTACCACTCTGAATGAAAAGTTAACAATAATCCGCATAGAGCTTCATTTTCGCTTATGCCACAACGAGAATATATAACGACATGCGTAAAGGTGTTGCCTTCAATGTTAAGTTTAAGGGCATATACGATAAATGCACGTCCTACTGCACAAAGAAAGTTCTTCAGAATTTTAGCAGGGTTTTATTGATGGCCCCAACTGCCGGGCAGTCATATTTTGACACGCATTATGTCGATTTTGTTACTGTCTAAAACATTTTAGTATGCAGCACTAGTTTTTTTTATAACATTTTGCTTGATAGAGTGAACGTTTAAAATATTAAGGTGGACCAATACCATACCATATGCAGCTGCCCCCTTGTACCATAGAGATGTTTTATGAGGATTATAAATCTGTTAACTGCTGTTTATGTGAACGGGACTGACATTTCACCTATTGAACAGCTGTTTTATTTGAGACAGTTCACGCGCGGTGAAGCCTTGGAGATTGTGAAGAAATCTCCCCAGACCGTATGCTGATTTCAGGAGGCGTGGAATAACCTAAAGGATAGGTGTGATGATAAGAGGCTTTTAGTGAACTCGCAGTTGAAAATTTTGTTCACCCTTACACCGGTCAAATCCGAGGCAACCCAGGATATCTAAAGGTTGCAGCGAGATATAAATAATACGATATCGGCACTTCGGATGAACGATATTGATATCTCCTACTGGGATCCAATTTTTTTATTTATGATCCACCAAGTTGCAGACTTTGTATATCTGGGAACACATAATCCGAAACAAGGAATAATTTGGACAATTTCACGGTTTTAGTCTCTGGAAACTGTGCCCGAAATTCGGAAATTTGAACCGGTTGGTCCGAGGTCTACATGTTTTAATACGCTACGAAACCTAAACGTCCGCTTACATTTTGGTTAACTCCGTCCATTCGTATCTTATCCTAACGACATTGATGTACTAACTGCGAACTGTTGGTCTGGCCACTCCAACGAAACAAATAATAGGTAGGTTGCAGAGCACAGCTCACTTGAGCTCGCATAACTGCCCACTGTGATGCCGCAGGTAAGCGTAGTCCCTATACTGATCGAATTCCACCAAACTCATCGAAACCAGTAGTACAATGATTATAGGCAAACATTTTAGTCTACCGTTATGTGATACACGCTTGAGAAATATGGAGTGAAGAGAGCAAAAGGGAGAAGAAATAATGCTGGAAAATTTTACATAAGCTTCAAGCGTCGAACCGAAGATTTCAAGTTTGAAGCATATTATTGCATTGATGGCTAAGGTAACTTGGGTACAGATTCACAAAGGACTTTGTTGTACGCCGTTAGATCCAATATTACGGCCGAAAACCTCCTACGCTCTCAAGAAATTTTTTTACCTTGGCTGCGCAGTTACCAGCGATAATGATGTTGGTTTGGGGGACATCAGTCAGCGTCTTGTCAACAGGCACAGTCATGGTCTCTAGCACAACGGAACTAATGCTTTACAAGAAGCTTTTCTTCCCCATATTTCTTTATGACGGAGAAGCATGAACATTTTAGCTGACAGTTGAAGCTTTGTGAGTATTCGACAGAAAAGTTATACGCTAGATATCCATACATACATAATTAGTCATTACAACCCTCCAGTCAGGATTACAACCTAGCTTATCATACCACTTATGTTGTGTGCGTTAATTTTATGCATAAGTGGCGGGACCTACAGTTTAAAGTCGACTCCGAACGACGGATTTTTGAGAAACTTTTCATGGCAATTTTATTTACTCCCAGAGTTTTTGGCAGAATACTGCTGTGATTAAGTCACCGAAGAAATACTTTTCATATTTCGTTTTGATGTCTGACCTGGGGTTTGAACCGTGGCCTTACGTCTAATAAGCCAACACACTCCCTAATAGACTACTGCGACTTCGAACACACACTTGTTGTTACTTTAAATAAATATAAATAAAGTGTTTAATAAAGACCCTATAGATGCTGTGTGAATGAAACTGAAAACGAAACACCTGTGTGCATTACATTTCTCCGCACGGATTCCCTACAGATCAAAGTTTTCCTGCAAGCCTCCTGCATATAAATACGGCGTACTGCTATCAATTTACTGTCCGTAAAAATCCCTGATTTTTTTGACTTTAGTTTCTGTTATGTTAATCCACCCAGAAGACGAATATTAGTCTATATTTAGGTGATCTATTGTACTATCCTTAATTTATGTAGGGATAGCCTATAAAAAAATCTCCCAACCCAGTTGCTGGACTATATTCAGCAGCATAATGTTCTGTGTTGGTAAGAATAAATTTCTGTCTAGTACTTGATAACTACTCCGGTGTTTATTGATTCGATTTAATCATCACAGAATCTTCATATTTGGTACAAAAATTTTCAAGGTTTACTGGCGACTGGTTACTATTTCTAGGGGACTCTTGTATTGTCTGATTCAACAACTTTCTCAGTTAATTGCCACAGATCCGATTAACTTAAAGTATTCCACTTCCTTTATCTACCCTGTCGCTTTTCCGCTTTTCGCTCCACCAAAAGAATCTGCGGAAATCAGTGGTAGGGAAATTTCCTCCTCGTAAGCTCATCTGGCTGCTCAATACTAACTTACACACGGTTCCTTATTATTGGACTGTCAACATCATATGTTGCTTGTATAGCGACCTGATTGTTAGATCGTATTTCCATTCATGTCCAGACATTTATTCCAGTGCAAATTGACGATGATTACCACATCCAGTCCGTGATTGATATGTATGTGGTCTTCAACGACATGGAACTTTATTAGATTAGAACTTGGATTACGCAATGTAGTTTATAGTAGCCGGCTCTGAGCCCTTTAACTGTTTTCTAGTATGTTTTCTACGTTGTTTCCTTATAATTATTTTCTATTTCCGTTCCATTTTGTATTTAAATATTAATAACACAACATGGCAAATAATGTATAATGAAGCTAAAGATGAGAGAAACAAAAAAATAATGTTTCGTTGTATTAATTAACGCATGAAATATGCAACCTTGCACATACAGCCTCAAGTCTTACAACAACAAAAAAAGCGAACAAAAAAACTGACATGATATATAAACAGAGGAATATTTAATAGTCGTCCACCAATTTACTCACAATTTACTCTTTCATTTTGACATTTCAAATATAATTTCATTTAATTTTCGTTTGTTTTTAACTTAGTTTTTTTAATAATTTTTTTATTTAAAGTATTTCATCTAAATTCACTGGAAGTCAGAAATATGCCGCAAGGTGACATCTGTTGGACAATACATCTAGTGCATAATATCAGGCTGAATCAGGCCTCGGGCATGATTTATGATGGCTTTGAGAGGACCACTCCAGTTACTGGTTTATTCACATACATTTGCGATTTAAGAAAAACCCACAAGAAAAAGTCCAACAGGGTGAAATCACATAATCGCGATCGTCTGTACATATCAGATCCATGTTAACTAAGCCCTCGAATCGGAATATCCAATCTAGCACGAACTACGTCATGGGTGTCCAGGTCATTTAATTCCGGCCAAAAGGTGTGGATAATCATCGAGGAATACTACTCGACCTTGACGTAATTCTTAGAAAAATATGAAACAATGAGACCAAAATCCACATGAAACACTGACTTTTTCGGCGTGAATTAAGCGCTTTGGAGTCTCATAAGGATTGATATTGTCCCCACATTCAACAATTTTGTTTGTTCACGTACCCGTTTATTCAGAAATGAGCCTCAAAGCTGAAGATGATTTTTCGATGAAAATCAGAGTGACTTCCCTGCTGCTCTAGAGACCATTTAGCGAACACGTGTCGTTCTTTATAGTCGTCCATGACCGTCTAGACTGAATAAATGCTTCAACCAGCTGTTTTCAAATGTCAAAGTTTGGAAGTCCTGGTTATTATCATCATATTACCATACTTTTCGCCCTGTTTAAGAGCCCACATACGTATATAATTGGTAATTCACAGCCCTTTAGTCAGTTTTACGATCTAGCTCCTCATGTCCATACGTCGGCACTAATGGCCCCTAGGAGAAGCACATCTTCGGCCTTTTTCCATACATAGGGCACGAACATCAACAATGTTCGTTGAAAAGAGCGTAAAAATGCATTCAGTTGCGCGTCAGCTTCTAAAGAAGAAGGTTCATGTCGCTTTTTTCAGACTTCAATTACACACCCAAAGAAATATTACAGTAGGATTCATTAGTACCAGTAAGAAATGATTTCGATTTTTGGAAGAATACTTGCCAAGTTAAGTACTGTGTCTATAGGGATTAAGCTCAGTACAATTTTTCTATATTTTCCGTTCACAAATACACATTATTGGGCTAATAAGTAGACTTGAAAATATTACTAACAATTTTCCTCTGGGTTTAGACATGCCTCTCACAAATGCACTCACATTTTTATCATGTTCTCTTTGTGCCGACGTCTGCTCATATCACTTATGCTGTGTGTGTTAATTTTTTACATAAGCGGCGGGACCTACAGTTTACAGGCGACTCCGAAGGACAAATTTGTTTAAGAAACTTTTCATGGCAATTTTCCATTTATTCTCAGAGTTTTTGTCCGAAATCTTCTGAGAGAAAGTAACCAAAGGAAATATTTTATATCTTTTATCTGGATCTGGGATTTGAACCGTGGCCTTACATCTAAAATGCCATCAGACTGTCTATTAGACTGAAAAAATTTCTTGTGAAATAGACTATTGTTACAAAAGAGATGTTTTCATTGGTGTGCAGTCCATTAAAGAGGCTGAGTCCTGTTACTAGTATAAGTAAAGAGAAATACGTTATGTTTACAGTTCAACAAAATTAGTCATCATGAACAGAATGGTTAATTTTTTACCATTGTTACGTTTTTACCCATTTAAAAACGTTTAAAATATGAGCTCGTAGATTGCAAATAAAAAAGAAATAAATTTGTGTTTAGTTTTAATTAAGTTCTTTATTATTCGCACAATTCTGTGTGCCACTATTCACAAATTGATGATAAACAACAACAATTGCTTTGTTTGCTATTCCTCTCTTTATACCCTTTGCATAAACAATAACAATTAATAGGCAATTATTCGATAGATCTTTGTAACGGAGATCTGCAAACCACGATTACTCTCTTAATAGACACCGCTTGTTCACACACGGGACTGCCTGAACTTTACTTATGGCCCTAGAAATAATTTAAATGTTAAAAAATATTATAAGAAATCATTAAGGATAGGCTGATAGTGTCGACATAACATTTCTCGGCAACAAGAAACGAAATAGGGTTGCTTATGAAGCAGATGTATTTTTATTCTCTCTATGCCATATACACTCTTTTATTATATGCCTGCAAATATTTCAGTTGTAATGGTGATTGTCTCCACCAAAAAAAAAAAAAATTTTGAAATATTTTATTTTAAATTTTTGATTATTTAACATTTTCCCACATTGTTTATACGCACAACGAATTTTAAGATTTATTTCTTCCATTCTTTTTGGATGAAATTATTTTGTAATAGAAATACTCAAATCATCAGGAATGCATAGCAGAAGTAGATCTGAAAAGTAGTTCTACATGCCTACAACACATGTATACAAACGTAAAACAAATTGTTTAAATAGAAAAAGAAATAAATTTATTTTAAATATCTTTTGACACCCTACATACAATAACAACAATTATACAATGGCTTTCATAAAACAAATTGGTTTTATTCGCTGTACATATAAAATTTGTGTTTAGTTTTAATTATATTATATATTATTCACACAATTCCGTGTTCCAATGTTCACACCTTGATGTAAACAACAACAATTTGCTTAGTTTGTTATTCTTCTTTACACTCTTCTGCGTAAACACTAACAATTGTTCGACAGATCTTTATAACCTAGAACTTCAAACAAGGATTATTCCCTTCACACGCAACGTGTCTTCACACAAGCCTGCTTTGTTTTGCCTTTTATATCGCAGTCTGATGAATGGTCTCGAAGGAGAATGACTTCGCCTTCGCTAAATCTCCATAAATGTAAACACGTTGTTTACGTTCTTGTTGTTTGTGTATTTTGTTTACGTTTATCCTTGCAGTGTTGTTGCCTGTTTGTTTACTTGCTTATCCCTTTTTTATACTGATGTTGTTGCTATATTTTTGTTTATTTGTTAGTCATGTAAACATGTCCATTGTTTTTGTTTTTGTAGCTTTTGTTTATCATTTTAATGTTAAACGATGTAACACCATTTCCATTTTCTTAACAATATGTTGCAGACAAGTAGTGATGTGGGTGTGATCGACAACTTTACCTTCGAAGTTGACAATAAATTTATTTACCTTCCGCCTGCCAGTACAAACGAAAATTATGTCCGTGTCATACGACGCGGCCAATGTTTCACAAATACTTTATTTTGTCTGAGTTTCTATTTGGCGCAATAGAACGGACACTGTTACTCGGCTGTTTTGAGAAGTCGCCGTAGTCTAGTAGGTAGTGTGTTGGCTTATTAGACGCAAAATCCTGGGTTTGAGCCCCAGGCCAGGCATCAAAGACAAAATACAAAAAGTATTTTTTCGGCGACTTCCTCTCAGTAGATTTCTGGCAAAAACTCTGAGAATAAATAAAAATTGCAATGAAAAGTTTCTCAATAAATAAAAATCTGTCGTTCGGAGTCGACTTTAAACTGTAGGTCCTACCACTCATGTATAAAATTAACACACACAACATAAGTGGTGTGAGAAACTAGGACGTTGTACAATGGGTCAATTCGACCTCCGGGTACTGTACTTGTCTTAATTGACAAGTACACGTCCTCTAACCTAACCTAACCTAAAGTGTAGTGTATTATAAGTAAATATTTTGAAAAAATTCTGATTTAAGTTCTTTTCCCTGAAATTAAATTTTGCATTGCCTGCTCGAATTTCAATGTAAAATTCTTGGAAAACAAAAAATTTTTGTTCAAATTCCTAAAGACACCTGTCGGTTATTAAAAAAAAATTTGGACAACTTTTTCTACACTATTGCCGAACATCCTGCAAAGGATGTTTTAATTTTTTTTAATATTTTGTTTAGTTACTCGTCTTACAATGCACAATACGTGTGCAGAGTATTTCCATTTTTTCTTTCTATATTTTCTACATATTTTTGTGTTTTTTATTAAACAAATTTGCATTTCGAAAGAGAGAATGAAAACTGTAAAAAAAACCTCAGTCCCATATAAATGGATTGTATGTCAAGAGTTTCTCAGTGTTAACATAATAATGTTGTTCATAAAAATTCATAGAATATGAGAAAAAATTAAAAAAGAATTTTAGAAAAAGTAAACTATACAACACTAAGGCAGATATTTAAAGGATTGCATTCTTTTTTCCTAAGATCATAGAGTGACTACCAGAGATCAGCAATGAGTATTCAAAAAGATGAGTAGAATCGAATCATACTCATGATTTCTGATTCCGTAGTCTAGTAAATAGTGTGTTGGCTTATTAGAAGTAAAGCCAGGGTTCGAGCCCCAGGCTAGACATCAAAACAAAATTACAAAAAGTATTTATTCGGCGAGTTCCTCTCAGCAGATTTCTGGCAAAAACTCTGAAGTTAAATAAAAATTGCCATGAAAAGTTTCTCAAAAATATGTCGTTCGGAGTCGACTTTAAACTGTAGGTCCCGCCACCTATGTATAAAATTAACACACACAACAATCCTGACCGAAGGATTGTAATGACCAATTATGTATACGCATTCATACTTATTTTAATATTAGACTCATACAACTCATGTTTAAAGTATGAAGTACTCATCGTACTCATACTTACCAATACGTATGATGTTGTTGATTTCGACTCTCCTTTACTCAATATTTACAAGAATTACAAAATAAGTATGAATCGTGTACGAACACTATAATACTCATTATCATACTCAGTTCTAACTCATTTTGCTTTGGTTGTTGTCAACAGCAACTAAGACTCTAAAATTTGATGAATGATTCGAGTCACTCATGTTATTGTTGATAAATATATATTTAAGTTAGGTTAGGCCAACAACTGGCCGCTCACAGGCAAGTTCACTCATTGATCCCTATGACCCAAGGTTTCTTATCCAATAAGGCAAGTCACTATCTACTAGACACCGACATTGTGCAATAAAAGCTAGTCACTCTCAAACTATTTTGATGTTCTATATCTTTCTAATGTTCACGTAACCTAAGTTAGCTAAGCTAAGTACTTATCTATGAAGCGTTACCTGTATTATAAACAACGCTGGACTATGTTAGAGGCAACTCAAATATCAGAATGCCAGCTGCCAGCCAGAAATCACCATAGTCTAGTAGGTAGTGCAATGGCTTATTAGACGTGAGACCACGGTTCAAACAGCAGGTCAGCAGGTCTCAAACAAAACAAAACGTGGAAAAAATATTTCTTCGGCTATTTCCTCTCAGCAGATTTCTGACTAAAACTCGGAGAGTAAATATAAATTGCCATGAAAAGTTTCTCAAAAGTAACTGACATTCGAAGTCGATTTTAAACTGCAGGTTCCGCCACTCATGTATAAAAATTAACGCACACAACATAAGTGGATGAGAGAAGATAGGTCGTAATCCTAAATGAAGGGTTATCACCAATTGTGTAGGTAGCTATCCACACACCAGAACGTAATCATCGCGTAAATTAAATCAAAATAAGTTTCTTTGGTTTGATAGAATAGTACAAACCTGCAAAAGCATTTCAAACGGAATTGCCAAATGGACTTCTTCCACACTAACTTCATCATTTTGCTGGTGTCCATCTTCTTATATGTATATACAAATTAATGTGTGTTTATTTGTTTGTGGGTTTGTTTGAAGTCTATAGACGGCTAAACGGCTTAACAGTACCTTCCTGTATGTCTGGAAGGAACTATAGGCGACTTTTTATTTTAAAATTTCAGTTGGCAAGGTGCCGCGCCCACATACCCAATGTTTAATGTCGCATATCGCATAAACTGCAACAGTTAGAGTCCTCAAATTTTGTATGGACGACTTTGACGTACATATGAACAAAATGGGCGGATTGGCTATAGTGGGCGTGTCACCTCCGATAGTCTATATATATAAAAATTAATAGTTATTTGTATGTAGCTTATAGAATCGTAAACTATGCATTTGATCATGTTATGATCTTTAACAAAGTTGTTGCGCATGAGCCGGGGAAGGTTTCTAAGTTGGTATGGCTAATTTCAGGCAAGTGGCGCCACTGAAAATTACTTAAAATCAAATAAAAGGTAAACTGTGCATTTGATCTTGTTATGATCTTTAGGAAAGTTGTTGCGCAATAGCCGACGAAGGTTTCTAAGTTAGTATGTCCAATTTCCGATAGGTGGCGCCACTGAAAATTACTCAAAATGAATGACAAGCAATTGGTCGACCTACAACTCAAGCACGGAAGAAAAAAGCATTACGAGCTTTAGAATCAGACGAGCATTGAGACTGGACAATCTTCGAGTATATGCCGCTGAGGCACCACTTGAACCACTTGAACAACGAGAAGTGAGATTAGAAACTGATCGAATGTGTAGTACTCAGGACCGTTCATCTGAATCATCAGGACAACGGGAAACAAAATCAATAAAATGATTCAAAATTAATTGGACACATGTCTTTCCTTCAAATTCATTTTAGTTGGTGGCGCAGTAACACGCGCAGGGTACAGCTAGTTAGATTTTCTAAAATTCAATCGTTTTCTTTTTTTCGGACACTCCTTATTCCACATGCAGCATTTGATGTTCCTTAAATTTTAGCTTTTCGTCGAATAAACAAAAAGTAACGTAACGTTAAGCTTTAAGCAAACAAGTTGCAATAATGTTGCCACGACAAAAGAAAACACCAAAATAAAGACAAAGAAATCTTAGCAATAAGATAAAAACCAATCTTGGAATTGTCAACCCAACGGTCAAGACATGCACGTTTTCCTACAATCCGAAAGTCAATTGCATACAAACAAACTGGCTGCCATACAAATAACAAATATTGAACAGGAGCACACATACATGTGGGATTTAGTATGTAAAAAATAGAGGATGAATGAGAGGGGAAATTTGAAGCTTTGGTTTAGGCATGTCTAGCTCATGCAAATGGTTTGAAAAGTTTTTATTTGTTGGTTTGAAAGTTTTTTTCGAACACAACCACTGTACGGCAGTGATGGTGGTGCGACTAAAATATTTATTCCAGTTGTGTACGAAGAAAGTCATTTGATTGGAAAATAAACTCAACTTGGCAAAGGATAAAAAAAATGTCTACACTTTGCAGCGTTTATAGCCAATTTGATTTTTTTTTCTTTACAAAAAAACGACAAAAAGTGCTTCAAAATAGTTCACACTCCGTGGAATGTAGAAATAGATAAAGAACAAGAAGAAGAAAAATATTTTTTTTATGAAACTGTATAGGCTTTAAACGAATGCCACAATAAGAGAGCAGAATTTAACATGTTTGCACGCTACACTACCAAAGATGGAATAACAGGGCGATAATGAAATGTGCTGCCATAGGACAAAACGCCGTAAGTTCTTAGCTATTTAGTTACTAAGGGCCATAGGATATACTTTGTTTAGGTTTTTATCCCACTACATTAATATTGGGTGTCCCTTGTAGTTTACTGTGTAGGGTAGCCGTGCTTTTGATGTGCAGCCCTTGAGCCGACCAACTTCTTCCTTTTCCCTGACTTTGTTGGAACTTGGTCAGTACAGGGACTGTGTTTAGCCGTGGCGTCACAACGGGCCGCTATGCGTGCTCAAGTGAGCTTTGTGATATCAGAGCTAACACTCCGACCTAAACCTTAATATTGGGTGTCTGAAGAGACAGGAAAGGTTAGGTTGAATTAGGATCTTTAGCTTACTACGCGATTGAATGAATTTGAGGAGTATGTCATATATGTCAGACGATAGTGAGGTCCTCAGGAATTCAGTCGCTAAGGAGAATATTTGATGAGACTGACATTACATAGTGAAAGTCTACATCAGAGTGACTCAGATCGTTAAGTACGCTCGAAATTATGCAATTCGGAGATGTAAAGCTGCAAGAATTAAAGTCCCAATACGCTTGTTAAAGACTTAATTTCGTAAACCAGGCAATGAAGACAATTTTTAATGAAAATTAAGGTCAGTTGCTAACTGTTCCAGAGTCGTCTCTAATGATCCAGAGACTAGGATCAAGTCTATACATCTGAACCGTTTAGTGTTTCAAGTTAATAGAATATACCTGAATTCCAATTACTGGTCACACACCATTGCTTATTATGTAGGAGACGCTAGATTCGGGTACCACAACTAAATTTAAAATTTCTTTTAAAAACACATGAAAATATCATCATCATTGGCTTATCATATCTCCCCTGTAAAGTGACCATATCGCAGTAACAGGGCCATAAGCAAATTGAAATGAACTCAATTTAAATGGGGTTTCTGTGGTAAAATCAAATGTCAAATGAAGTGCAAAATGACAATTGAAATGTGTGGTCAACAGCAGCAAAAATTTTCAGACATTTAAGAAATTGAAGCAAAACAGCAAAATATAATATTTTTAAGTATTGAAATGAAAAAGAAGAAGTTCTTATTTTATTTCATAATAAATAACAATTTCTATGTATTTTAATTATTTTTATTTTCTTTTCTCATTTTCTAATTAAAAACCCAACAACTGAAATTGTGAAATTGTGAAAAAGGAAAGTGTTTGAATTAGAATTTCAATTCAAAAATTTTATTTTATTTTCCTTGTGAGTAGTATTACTGACTGTAGTTGGATGAATTATGGATTTTGTGGTCATGGATTTTAAGATTCACGTCGTTATCATGTTGCCAATGCCAATAGAATTGTTTATTGTATTAAACTTTGGCTTATAAGTTTTGTTTGTTTTCAACTGAAAACGAATAAATAAAATGTACAGCAAAAGGAAGAATATTTTTTTGAAATTTATTTCTTAAAGTGCTGTTCAAGAAATGAAAGACGAAGTATGCTGCTAGAAAAATAAGGCATTTAAGACCACAAATTATTGTCCTACGTGATCTACTTTTCGTTGTAAATTTCCACAATTCAGAAGCGTTGTTGTAGTGTTAAACTAATTATAACAGAATGCCAAACCTAACTGTACATAGCTGTGAACACAGTTTGATATTTGCACCTATCAAATCATAGTTATCGATATCGATAGTTCTATAGATAACGCCCTATAACTTTACACCAAAAAAATATGGTTTGAACAATGTCTTCTAGCAAACCAAAGCGTATGAGCACTATGCACCCACTGTGCATTTCCACAACCAAGAGACTTGGATCTCATGTTGGTTGGCATCGTTCCGAATTCGACTATTTTATTTGTTTACATATCCATATATTTAGAAATTAGTCTCGTTGTGTATGATTTCGATGCTTTTGATTAATATAAGAGTCAGACCAAACGCCTATTGTTGAATAATACATCCGTTCATGGTGGTTTGGCAAAACACTAAATAAAATACAACTAATTCGGCACAGTTCGAGAATATTTGTTGGACACCCAATATAAATTGTACGTCATAATTTTGTTTCCACAGTTTCAACTTAAACCATTTCAAGATATTATTACGAAAATGAAAAAATTTAGATACTGGTGTTTTGCTTTTACATCGTTTAACATTTAAATTATAAACAAAAGCTACAAAAACAAAACAATGAACTTGTTTACAAATTATCGCACTGCGTAATATAAAAACAAACACGAGCATAAACCATGGTAAACAAGTAAACAAAACTATACAAAACAAAAACCAGCGTATCAAAAATAGCAAACATGTAAACAAAAATACAATAGCAAACACTACAAGGGTAAATGTGAACAAAATACACAAACAATAACAATGAAACAACGATGTTTACGTTTATAGAAACCAAGAAGGTGAAGCCGCGAACATTCGCCTTCAAGAACATTCATCAGACTGTTACTCTGCCATATAAAAGGCAAGGCAAAACAGTCGAGTGAGTCAGTAAAGTTCAGTCAGCCTTGTGTGAAGACGCGGTGCGTTTGACGAGAGTAATCGCGGTTTGAAGATCTCATTTACAAAAGTCAGTCAAACAATTGTCTAGTAATTGTTATTGTTAATGCAAAGGGTGTAAACAGAGGAATAACCAACAAAGCAATTGTTGTTGTTTACATAAAGTTGTGAACAGTGGCACACAGAATTGTGCGAATAATAAAGAATTTTAATTGAAACTAAACACAAATTTTTTCTGTTTTATTTGCAATCTACGAACTCATATTTTAAACATTTTTAAAAGATAAAAACTTAACAACATTATTTTAACAACCAGTAGAAGGCATCTCAAAAGAAAATGTTGTCTCATAGAATTCAATGTTAAAATACAAGTATTATCTGATATTAAATTTAATTCTGCACAACAGAGTCATAGACTACTACTGCACGTATACTGCCATTTGCAATTTATAATTGTGTGACATAATTAGTGCCTTTATTTAGAGAAAATATCATTAACGGGCATCTGACGTAGTGAGTCGAGAGTTGTAGTGCATCGTTAACATTTCAATACCACAACAATATTATTATTGCAGGCAATAATTCTATGAAAAGCAATAAACAGAGGAAAAATAATAGATTTTGTTCTATTAATAACTGACATAGGATTTTCCACGTTCCATTTAATTTATAGTTTCAATACGATATTTGAGTTATTTTTGAAATCTTTAATTTTTTAAGTTATATTGTGCTTTTAATGCGACCCTCTTATGTGTAGCAAGTGTAATAATTGTATGATTTCATGTTTATTGTAGGTTACGTGCAAATTATATATCCTAAACCACAAATATTTGTAAAATGTTTGAAAATACATATCATAGCATTAGGAATGCATTTCTAAGCTAGCATTACTGTTTAGTATACAAAGCTATTTGGGAATAATAGAGGAAAAGTGTTGCAATATAAAATTTCTCATAATTTTTTTTTTTAAGTCGCCGTGGTCAAGTAGGTAGTGTGGTGGCTTATTAGACGAAAAGCCAGGGTTTGAGCCCCAGACCAGACGTCAAAATAAAATACAAAAAGTATTTCTTCGGTGACTTCCTCTCAGCAGATTTTTGGCAAAAACTCTGAGTGTAAATAAAATTGCCATTAAAAGTTTCTCAAAAATCTGTCGTTCGGAGTCGACTTTAAACTGTAGGTCCCGCCACTCATGTATAAAATTAACACACACAACATAAGTGGTGTCACAAACTAGGTCGTAATCGTGACTGAAGGGTTGTAACGACCAATTATGTTATGTATGCATATTGGCAAAAGACATGTTTTGTTTTAATGTTGTTAGAAGTAAAAGGTAACGTTACTCACAAATAAATTTATTGGTTATAATATGTAATGTAAAGTATTTGAGATGCATTAAATTTAAAATTAGAATTTAAAATAAACAGGTCGATTCTGTGTTCATTCTGTAATATCTGAGTGAGAAGCTAGGTCATGATCCTAAACTGACGGGTTATAATTACCAATTAAAATGTTTCAAAACAAACGACAACAAACAGTTGACGCACATTACGGCCACTTAATTGAAAGGAATGTTGTTACGTTTTTACCCTTTAAAAAAAGTTTAAAATATGAGCTCGTAGATTGCAAATAAAATAAAAATAAATTTGTGTTTAGTTTTAATTAAAATTCTTTATTATTCGCACAATTCTGTGTGCCACTGTTCACAACTTTATGTAAACAACAACAATTGCCTTTTTTGTTATTCCACTGGGTATACCCTTGGCATAAACACTAACAATTACTAGACAATTATTCGACAGATCTCTGTAACGGAGATCTCCAAATCTTCAAACGCACCGCGTCTGCACACAAGACTAACTATACTTCAGTAACTCCAGTCGCCTGCTTTGCCTTGCCTTTTATATGGCAGACAAAACAGTGTGATGAATGTTCTTGAAGACGAATGTTCATGACTTCGTCTTCTCAACATCTCTATAAATGTAAACGTCATGGTAATTATATTAAGCAGTACTTTAATTTGTAAACATGTTTGTTTACTGCATTGTTTAATTTTTGTAGCTTTTGTTTATAATTTCAATGTTAAGCGATGTGAAAGCAAAACACCAGTATCTAGATTTTTCATTTCTGTAACAACAGTCTTTATAAATTTGTATTCTGACTATTGTAGTTTTTAAATTAAAAAATTGTATTTATATACGTTGACGTTAAAAATATGTATCATGTCATGAATGACATGACCGAATCCGATTAATTTCTCGTTTAAAAATTTACATTTTTTGGTGTTCTCTAAACCGAATTCACATAATTTTTCTCGACTGAAAACCGAGGCAATAAACCCTGCCACAACCCAAATCTCTCTAGAACAACAGTAAACAATGAATTTTTAGTTTATAACTTTTTCGATTATAAAATAACGATTCGTCCACTGTTGGTTTTAAAAGTCTTACATGACTCCCATCGACGCAACCTATAACGCCGGACAATCCAAATTTTGTAAGAAATTGAATTTGGAATCTCTGATTTCATCTCTAGTGAGTTCAAAATTAATCCATAATGGACACAAATTGTTTTCCAAAGCTTCAATTGTTTTCCACAACACTTTTGAAATCGTACTATGTCCAAGACTAAGATGTTTCAATTCCAAGAGAACCTTGAAATGAACCAACAGCTAAAAACTAAGATCTTTTTGTATTAAGTGACCAATACTGTTCAATATCATTAGAAACGCTTCCTTATTAATGCGGTAAAGTTCAATGAATCTAAAAATGGAAAAATAACTTACATCTGGACAAATTGCATTTCTACTGTATGTAAATACCTCTCATTTGTAACACTCATAGGATTAGATGCATCCCTCAATTGCCTTCTTTGTATACGTAATTGGCGCATTTTTTTGTTTTTAATACAATTTATATAACTTAACACTAACGCTCCATGCCTTTTTAATTGAAAATATTTCTATTTTTCAATCAACAGCCGATTTTGAAGTTTAAACTAAAATTCGTAGTTAATTTCGAATTATACCAAAACGAGGAAATTGTAGAACACCAAATGGCAATTTATTCCGTTTAAAAAATCTCTCGTTTTCCTAAATGAGTCGATTTATAGAACAGACATGTTTGTAAATCGAATTTTTTAATTATTAAAGTTTTAATTTTAAGTGTACATTGATTTATAATTTTCCCCTTGTTGTACACCACGAGTTTGGCTACTTTGCATATTTTATTTTTTCTTCATAAAAAATAAAATTCTTTTTGCTACTTCCGCCAATTAATCATCATTTTGTTTGTTTGTTAATTTCCTTGAAAACATAAATGCTCTGTTAACATCCAGCCCATTAGCGTTGGGTAATTAAATATTTTATTGTTTAAGACTTTGTGTTGACAATTATTTTTTCACATGCCACCCACCGACACATACATATGTATGCTCTGATTTAATACAAATAATTTGCATTCTTGGTATCTATAGGGGCTTAATAAATTTATGGTCTCATAAAGAAAGTTTGCAATTTGCTGGTATACAAAATTTCAAAATTTATGAACTCTTATATTATATATATTATATATATAACAACATTGCACGATATGTATTTGGTATTAAAAGAAATAGTAGCATATCACATTATGCCAAACAAATTTATAATATCACGTTTGATAATTTATTGAAGTGCCGAGTACTACTGCTTTTGCATAGAATTGTCTATAATCAGGAACCACCCTACTTATATCGGAAAATAAAATTTTCAAGATCTAATAGAGGAAAGAAAATAAATTGTATGAAATATTCTAAAGCTACCTCTGAGCAACACTTTTTCATAAACTCTGTTCGCCTTTGGAGCCAACTACCCCCACAATTACAAATAATATCGAATGCAAGCCATTTTAAAACTGCCATATTTAAGCACTTTTCATAGTTATGTTTTTTCTTTTTTTGTTCTTTTATGTTATATTTGTCTAAATGTTATCTTTTTAAAAAAAACATGTTATATAATATAGTTTAACTTTTATTTTTCTTAAATTTATTATTATACTGTAATTAACTTTAAATTTCCACTTTTATATTATAATTATAATTATTATTTCAAAAAAACCTATATGACATTTACCTAACCAATACTTTAAAATAAGACTTGTTCTTGTTGTATTGAATTTACTATAAATAAATAAATAAATAAATAAAAAATATATAATATATTATATATATATATTATATATTATATATATTGTATTTGTTTGTTAAAATAAACAAAATATGTTGAGTAGGAAAACAAAAGCAATCTTAATGCAAAATATTGAGATCTGTTTGCTATGGTTTGCAATAACAGAAAAACATTTTTTCTGTATAAAAGAATTATTTGATGCTCTTGAATGATGCCATTAATCAAGGGGCAAATAATTTTATAAAAAATTAAAAATATTTCTGCGGCAACTTTCTCTCAGCAGTCTTCTGGCTAAAACTCTGAGAGTAAATAAAAAATTGGCATGAAAAATTTCTTAAAAGTCTGTTGTTCGGAGTCGACATAAAACTGCTGGTGCCGCCACTCATGTATAAAATGAACACACACAATATAAGTCGTGTGAGAAGCTATGTCGTAATCCTGACTAAAGTTAGTCGCATACACCGGCGAGTTACGAAAACCCATTTGCTGCTTCTTTACCCAGAAATGTTCTTCATCGCTGAAGATAATTTTTGAATTACGGTGTTTTGGCAATACAGACCCAATTATTCGCATATCCCTGCTGGAAGGCCGTATAGAAGCTGTATATGTTTTTCAGTTTGATATAAGCGGAGTGAATATTATAACTCGGAGATTAGATGAAATGAAGTATATCGACTAATTGGATTGCTATACAAAATGCAAAGATAGACACTCATTCCTAATAAATAAATAATAATGCTCCTTTGTATGCACAATGTCACTCATGTTATAGTTCTGGGATTTTTATGGCTTTCCTGAGACTATGTATTAACTATAAAAGATAGACATACAAATTTGCATATCTACCTGTCAATGTCCGAAAAGAAAATGCATTACTGTAGTCTTTTATACTCTAAAGCATAAGATATGGTGTACATTCTTTCATTCACACATTTTAAACACATTCTCGTTTTGTAAAAAAGTATCGAATGCGATAAAATTTAAACCATAATCCTTTGTAAAATTATAAACAATTTATGTGATTTAACTTTCAGATAAAGAGACAAGAGTCAACCTTAAACGCATGCAACTTCTTTCTAGGCTTTTCTTTTATGCCTTGAATTGTTATCAGTTGTTCCAAATGCCAGTTTCATTGGAATAATATATACTGAAGGGTATTAAAAGAGAAAATAGTTTTTTGTCAGTTAATATTTGGAAGTTCTGAATAATACTGCTTAATTGAATACATTATAGAAAAGCCGATTATAAGTATAAATTTTTTTTAATTTAAATCCACTTTACTCCATTGAATGTGTTTTGAAAGCAATATAAAGTGAAGTCGCCGTAGTCTAGTGTGTTGGATTATTAAACGTGATTATTCAAACACCAGATCAGCCTCCTCCACTAAAACGAAATATTAAAAAATATTTTTCGGTGACTTTCTCTCAGCAGATTTCTGGCAAAAACTCTGAGGGTGAATAAAATGAGTAGTTTCTCAAGAAACTGCCTTTCGGAGTCGATTTAAACTGTAGTTGTCACACCACTTGTGGATACAAATAACACACTCAACATAGTGGTGCGAGAAGCTAGGTCGTAGTTATGACTAATGGGTTATAATGACTAATTAAGTCTTAGTAAGTAAGTATTAAGCTCATGGTGGCATCTGTGGTACCAGGTTACATGATGCTGACTAATAAGTCCTGATTAACCAGTGTTAGGCACCATCAGCACGCCTGAAGATTAGTCTGAAATATATTGAGAAAGTGTGGTCTAAATGATGGAAGTCTGAATCGTAGCAGAAGCCGACAAAAAATACCCCAGATAATACTCTATTCCTCCTCAACGAATCTGCCAATTGCACATAAGCGGAGTCTCCAAACTTCTCTATACAATAAAATGGCCCGTGATGATTGATACGGTGACAGATATTCCAATACAATACAGTTTTCTATCCAATTTATGTCTATACTGAACCCGGAATTTCCCAGAGATCAAGAAAACCTTTTGCCTAATAGAGCTAAGGCAGTTTATCAGCAACACAGTTATCCTGATTGCTACTGTCAACAGAATCCTAGATGAGGTTAACACAAAGCAGTCCACCAAGGGAGATGTGACAGCTGCAAATCAGTTAAGAACAAAAGATTACACACAAAAGGGATCTGATTTCCCATTGACTGTTAATAGTATTAATAGTATATTAGGGCCTTCCAACAGGGACTTTGATAGCTATATCTACATGTTGAAGCTAGATCTGTCAAACTAGTTGTCATTTATTTAGTCTGTTTTGCCAAATCACCATGTATGACCATATATAATGAATTGTGCAATCAATGAAATATAGAGCGATGATGCCGCTAGACAAAAATCTTCACCAAACAGTAACTTCTTAGGGATGCATTAAACTGTCTTGTATTTCATGTTGATTGTTATCTCCTCAAATTCGGCAATTTTGTTTGTTCATCCAGAAACAGACCCAATCGCTGAAAATGATTTTTCGATTAAAATTAGATGGGTCAGGGAAAATACATCGTTGTCTTTGGTCGTTGACCTTCAGTTGCTTTATTTGCGAATTTATGGCGTGTGAAAGGCTAAATCGATGGCCTCGAATTCTCCTTCAAACTTTTACGCACAGCGATGATGTTTTCGACAGATTTTGAGCTTCGTCAATCGTTTACTGAACCCGTGGACTTGAATTGTACATAATAATACGCATTGCATTGCACATAATAATACGCTCGTTAGGACGAATATGGCGATACAAAATGGACGAAGCTAGCGATACGTTTCTCAAGCAAAACATCCAATTTGATAACAAAAAATGTATTATTTGGACATGTTTCTGAAGGAGATTTGAAAATAATGACTGAGTAAATGACTATCATTTTCACGTACATATATTGAATATCAAAGTTCGGGAATACAGCTGGCAGACCCTAAACATTTTACCAAAAACACATGCAACGTGGACATTCGAATAACAGAAGATTTTAATTAATTTGGCTTTTAAATACTCTATTAACCTAACTCAAAAGATAAATCAACAGTTTGCCTCTAAAGTTCCTTTAAATTAACAACCTCTGCCTCTAATTTCCAAATTTTTTAATTCATTTTTGTACACAAAGTCTGTTAACAATTCAGGTACTTGTGCTGTTCAAAAAATAGAAATGTAACCAAAAAAGAAAACATTTTAAAAGAATACAAACGTTCTTGGAATACAAAATTAGTTGATTTTCATTTGGGTTGCAAATAATTGCAGTGTCTTCTACCCAAGCCTGTTTTTTGAGCCTGTCAAGTTCACTAAGAACCAAAAATAACCCAACATATTTCAACTCAACCCCTTGATGGGATTTGGTTGTTCACTTGAAACAAACATTTTTGTGAAAACACTGGGTACTAGTAAATTTGGACTTGGCTGTCATGTCATGTGCTAGTTTCTCCTCCTCTTCTTCTTGTTTTGTCTTAGATGTATGAGTAGATTTGTTCATTCGTTCTTCTAACGTAGTTGCTGGGCAATGAGCTGAAAGGTAAATTGGTTCGTGTTACATGTTAATATTCTTTCATTAAATGATTAAAAGGAGAGAAAATAAATTGAAAAGGAATGTTGAACGATATTACTTCAATGCTTTCAAGTGAAGGGATAAAAGTGTAGGCGCTTTTTATTTAGGCGATGTCAAAATCAAACATTACTGACGTTTTTTATTAAAAGAAGAAAGGTTTCAATTTAAAAAAATTTAATTTAGTGAGTAAATATATTTTGATTTACCTACAATATATGTATGTACGTGTAATGTTCAATATTAGTGGCGCCTAAACGATGCTACTGATGGTACGCAAAATTTCTCTTACTTAATTGAACATTATAATCTTTTTGCCAGGATAACAACCTGATTACCAACTTTCTTGCGGCCTGAATTAGATGATCTGAATACCAATGCCATGTGGTTTCAACATGACGTAGCTTATGCTACACTGGATATTTAGGACGAGCGCTTTGAGGTCATAGTCATCTCAAATACATACGCTCATATGAACTGGCTACCGAGATATATTAGGCTTTTTCATATGGATTTTTTTAAGTTGTATGCGAATAAGACAAACAGCACAATGGTTCTCAAAACCTATGTCTAATCCATTCCATCGGTCAAATTTTGTCTTATTTGTGAGTTAGGGCCTTGAAAAATTGTACTTCTCGGATCAGTTCCTGATATCGTGGTGGACATGTGAATGGTGTATAAACGAATAAAAAATATCGATGGTACCTCGCACATACTCTGCTTTATTTCAATTTAAAGACCGTAAGCACTTACTGGAAGACCCGATAGTAATGACAGCTCTGTTGAATTGTAGAGGAAATATTTATTACGTTGTGCCAGAGAGTTCCACACGACTAGATATACTGACAGAGATATTCCTACGATCCAGTTTAAGTAATTAAGTGGTACGTTTGACGTCGCCATAGTCTAGTAGGTAGCGTGTTGGCTTATTAGACGTCAGGCCTCGATTCATACCCCAGGTCAGACATCTTCAACTAAACGAAATGTGAAAAAATATTTCTTCGGCGACTTCCTCTCAGCAAATTTCTGGCAAGCCTCTAACACATCTGTCGTTCGGAGTCAGCTTTAAACTCTAGGCCGCGAGACTGATGTATAAAATTAACACACACAATTTAAGAGGTGTGAGAAAGTAGGTCGTAATCCTGACTAAAGTGTTGTAATGAGCAATTATGTATGTAGGTATGTAGTTGGTACGTTTGCCATAATCATCATTGAAGCATTTGTTAGCAGCCGATTAATACTTTCTTCTATAAAACAGCTTAAGGCGCTGTAGACTAGTATGTAGTGTATTGGCGTATTAGACAAGACACCATGGTTCAACCTGATATCTCAAACAAAACGAAGTACGAAAAATATTCGGTCTTCTGATAAAAGCTCTGAGAGTAAATAAAATTGCCGTGAAAGGTTTCCCCTTTGGAGTCGACTTTTAACTGTAGGTCCCACCACTTATGGATAAATTTAACATACACAACATGGGTGGTGTGAGAATCTAAGCCAAAATCCTGACTAAGGGTTTGTAATGACCAATTGAGTAAATAAGACAGCCTGATAGAGACAAGAAGTGTACCTAGATTAAAGTGTGGACTGGACTTTTTGTGCCTTTTTTAGCAAATTTATCATCTGCACGATTTCCTGTGATATCTCTAGGGCCAGGTTCTAATATTAGAATGACAAAAAACTTCTTTAAAGTTCGATCGTCAAAGGTCGGAAAACTCTCCCTGTTGCGAAAACTCTGTAGATGAAAAGTAATTCAAAGTAATCATAATATGGTTAACGACTATTATTTGAGTGAACAGCATCTTCTTCATCAAATGTGGTTCAGAGATCAGCAATGAATCGCTTTATCACTACTCATAAGCACTCATGAAATTTTTAATATAAGTGAGTCAACAATATTAAAATTTAACTACTCTTATTCATTCATACTCACTACAACGTTGATTTATAAGTACAAGTAGCAATGAGTATGAGTACAACTTTGATATCAGACTCATACTATTCGAAATATGTTTGATTCATAAGCCTACTGATTTAGATTCGTAACTTTAGAAAAATACTTATAATACTTATACATAAATGATTTGAGCGACAGTCTTAGTTGTTGTTGTATTTATAAAAAAAGAAAAAAGACAGAGCAGCAAGCAGAAAAAACACACAACCTTTTAAGGAGTATTTTAGTGTTCGTACGCGAATCATACTTCTTTTGTGATTCGTGTTTATGTTGAGTTATGAAGAGTCGAAGTCAACAACATCATACATGTTGTTAAGTATGAATACGATGAGTACTTCAAACTTTGAATATGAGTAGAAGTTCCATGATATTAAAATAAGTATGAATGCGTATAAGTATCAGAAATTATGAATAAGATTCGATTCTACTCATCTTTTTGAATACCCATTGCTGATCTCTGATGTGGTTATTTGCCTATTAATATGAACGATGGTTCTGTTGATTCATTTGACTAATCAAAGCAATTTTGTGTGTCTATAATTGAAGAACAAAATGTAAAAAGCGAAAAATAAATAATATATAACGGTTTTTGTTAAAATATTATTTGAATTACGAGAATTCTTTAGCATATTTTTCATCGACTAATTGTTATGTAACCCTTGAGTTCATGCCAACACAACCAACGCATTAAAAATACTACCCATGCAAATGTATTCATTATACGTTATGGAAAATTATGAAAATTCTGTTGAAACTACATGAAATTTAAAAATGAAAAATAATGCGAAATAACAGGAGAAAAGAAAAATGTAAAACCAAGAACAAATAATAAAAAGAACTTCCAAGAATAAAAATAATAATATCATGGAGAATTGAATGCAACATCATTCTTTATTATTTGTTAACAAATGCCAGAAGAATGTAATAAAAATAGGAATGACGGATAAAAATAAATAGTGGGTGGAAAATAATTATACATATATACAGATATTATCAGTCTTAACTTTGAAATTCTAGGATAGTAAATATGCAACAATAATTAAATTTTTTTCTTTTTTATGTAAATTTAATTTTTTAATAGAATTACTTCAAGGAAATTTTGCCCGTGGATTTCAACATACCATAGGTTGTCCGACATACATTGTTGCCGAGTTTCAAAACTGCTGTGATCAGCAGTGGGACAGCGGGAGAACCAGGAAACTACTTGTGTGCGATAATAAAACGGTTCGCACTCTAACAGGAATTCTAACATGATTTTACGCTATTGATGGTTTCACTGACAAGCTCAGTCTGTCCCACCAAGCTGCCATAATATGGAGGAAACGATGTCTGTGCAACACTCTTTATTTTATTTTTATGGTAGCGAACGTCCCATTAAGAGATCTGGCCGATTTCATCCAGAGCTCAGGATGGTTAACGGATCATGACAAGGAGGACAAAAATATACCAACAACACTACAATAATAAATGTAAACAACGATGTTTACATATATGGAGATTTTTAGAAATCGAAGCCACGAACATTCGTCTTCAAGAACTTTCATCAGACTGTACACCCTGCCATACAAAAGGCAAGGCAAAGCATGTGAGTGAGTTAGTAAAGTTCAGTCAGTCTGGTGTGAAGAAGCGGTGTGTTTGAAGAGTGTAATCGTGGTTTGAAGATCTCCGGTCTGCAAAGGGTATCAACAGAGGATTAACAAAAAAAGTCAATTGTTGTTGTTTAGATAAAGTTGTGAACAGTGCCACACAGAATTGTGCGAATAATAAAGAATTTTAATTAAAACTAAAAAAAAATTATTTTTATTTTATTTGCAATCTAAGAGCTTAAATTTTAAACGTTTTTAAAAGGTAAAAACGTAACAATATCCCAGTCCCATGCTAATACTGCTAAACAAATTTCTAGAACATTTAAAAAATCAATTGCAAGTCAAACTTTATTTTTCAATTATGTTTTCCGCGGTTTTGAAAAGTTTTTTAAAAAGATATCTTTTTTTAACTGAAACGAAGGCAAAAATTATTTTTAAAATTATATTAAAATTTAATACCATAGCGTTATGGCATGAATTAATTCACAAATTCAGTCATTCATTCATTTATTCAGTCACTCATATTTTTTTTTTATTTTATTTCGTGAAGCTGAATGTACAACAAATGTTAAATTTTTCTTTGAACTGCCGTCAGAGTTCCATATTGACAACAAAGATAGATATTAAGAGTAAAAGAGAGAGAGAGAGAGAGAGCAAGAGAGAGAGAGAGAGTAAGAAAGAACCAGTGAGAGTTGGGATGAAAAGTAACTTATAAAAAACGTACGACTTTCCTGCGCCCAGGAAGGAAGTTAAACGAAAGTCCTTACATTTTTGTGCATTACTCAGCATTTTCATTTTTCAATTCCTTTTTACATTTCTTTTTCCTTCTTCTTTGCCCTTCGTATGACGTTAAAACAATATTTGTTTGTTAAAATTGTAGTTGAAATTGCAATAAAAATTCATTTATCATGCTCAGCATTACAATTGTAATAATATTTGCATAAATATTCTCCAAATGGCAAATGGAATAACACCGAAGAGTGGCAAGGACGTTAGAGAAGTGCAGTTGGTGTGACATGACATGCCAGAAATTATTTCTGGGTTTCAAAATTATTTGTAAAATGCAAAATGATTATGAAGTAGTTTTTAATGTTTTTTTTAAACTAAAGAGTAGACTACAAATATAGAAAAGTTTCACTTCTTCAGACAGGGGCTTTCGAAATTTTGTGGCTGATACCCGCCATCTGGTGAAAGTTACGTCTGAGAAAATAATTGTAACTTATTTAGACAGCTTTGCAAAATAGCCACGAAAAACATGTACAAATAATGGAAACCGTTTTGTAGGAAACAAGTTTCTGTTCTGGCAACGCGCCGTACGTAGATCTGCCAAAAACATTGCCGTTTTCCATAAGTGTGTGCAGGAGAATTCGAAGCAGTTGCGATCACGTCATTAAAAAATCTCAAACTTACGCAGGCCATAACATACCTGCACGCGTACAAAGTTAAACTCTGATCTGATCTGAAGATAAACGGCCAAAGGCGAAAATTTATATTCGCTGAAGAGCCTCTGGAGTACTTGGCAACTGACCATAATTTCCGCAAATCACCATAACAAATACTCATCGCGCCGAAGCATAATCCTTCATTCAAACAACATGGTCAAGCCAGCGCAGCCGCTCGATGTTATTACGCTGCACAACGTCCATTTCGTTGAGGAGTTCATACAGCTCACTGTTACATCGGATGCCATCTCGCACTGGATGGAAGATCTTACGTAGGACTTTTCTCTCGAATACTCTCAAGTCTGCTGCATCAGTGCTTAATAGTGTCTATACCTTTTGCGCCATAAAGAAGCACCTTAAGGATGAGCGTCTTGTATTAGTTTGGTCGTACGAGAGAGGTCTCTGCTACTCAGTATCCTATTGAGACCATAGTAGCACCTGTTGGCAAGAGTTGATCTTGTACCGAAGCTCCAGACTGACATCATGTTTAGTGGTAACGGTACCTAAGATAAATATATTCCTTGGCTATATCGAAAGTATAGTTATCGGCAGCGTAGTCGCCGTAGTCTAGTAAGTAGTGTGTTGGCTTATTAGACATAAAGCCAGGGTTTGAGCCCCAGGCCAGACATCAAAACAAAATACAAAAACTTTTTCTTCGGCGACTTCCTCTCAGCAGATTTTTGGCAAAAATTCTAAAAGAGTAAAGAAAAATTGCCATGAAAAGTTTTTCAAAAATCTGTCGTTCAGAGTCGACTTTAAACTGTAGGTCTCGCCACTCATGTATAAAATTAACACACAGAACATAAGTGGGGTGAGAAACTAGGTCGTAATCCTGACTGAAGGGTTGTAATGACCAATTATGTATGTAGTTATCGGCAGTAATCTGGGATCCAATACGCCGCATGGTCATACTTGTTGACAGCATATACTTCGTTTTGCCCGCATTTACTGCCAGACCCGTCTTAGTAGACCGTTCAATAGCACTAAGGGTAGTAGTAACATCCCGCTTGGCTCGCCCTATGATGTCAATGTCGTCAGCGTACGCAAGCAACTGAAAGCTTTTTGGCGATGCACTCCCGCCTTCCGCAGAACACTCTCCATGACGATGTTGAAGAGGTCGCATGATAAGTGATCGCCTTGTCAGAAACCTCGACCAGTCCCCAAAAGGTTTGGAGATGTCTATTCTACCATGACGGAGCTGCTGAAATTACTCAACATCATTCTGCATACCCTTATCAGCTTCGCACGTATACTCAGCTCAGAGATTGCGGCAAAAAGACGATTCCTTCGATAGCCCCGAAGGTTGCCTCATAGTCGACAAAAAGATGGTTTGTGCCGACTTGTTTTTAGTGTGTTCTCTCCAGGATTTTAAGTAGTATGAAAGTCTGGTCGATATTGGACTGAATATCGAACAAAACGAAATATAAAAAAGTATTTCATTCGGCGACTGCCTCTCAATAGTCTTCTGTCAAAAATTCTGAGGGTAAATAAAATTGCTATGAAAGTTTCCAAAAAATTTCCGTTCAAAGCCGAAGTTAAACTGTAGGTGCCGTCACTCATGGATAAAATAAGCACAACATGGGCGGTGCGAGAAACTAGTTTGTAATCCTGACTAAGGGGTTATAATGACCGAGAGTTTCTGAAGCTTATGCTGTTCAACAGGAGCAGCTTGGCTTTAGCTTGACTGAATACTACGATCACTCAACGTTTCTGTGATCCTTTTTAATTATTATATCCTGTCCAACGGACATCGTGGTCACAATATTGCCACTTGCTTATATGTGTCGCTTTTCGAACTATTTTCGCATAGACCGTAATTTTTAAGCCGCACTGTTTGCTACTTCTTAAAGAGGCAGTCGACAAAAAACATTCACAATTCAATATTCGCTTAAAGAAGAAAATAGTTGTTGCCCTCTGGCTCTTTAGTGATGCTCATCAATTTCAATCTGTAATGTTGCTACACTTCTTTTTCTTATTCTTCTCTCATTGTTCAGTCAGGCAATAATTTTTATTTCATTTTTCAATTCATATTTTTAATTCAAGGGAAAATAAAAATATAGAAAAAGTAATCGTTTCGATAATTTCTGTGTCTTTCCATTCATTTTTCTCTCTTTTCACAGAGTTTTTTGGTTTTCTTTCTCAATTGTTGCGCAATCAATGGGTTTCATTTAAAATTAATAAATGAAGTGAACATTTGCAATTTGAAATATTGAAAATATATGGTGGATTACTTGAATACACGAAAATTAAATAAAATATAAAAACGGTGTTATCGATAATTTTTCTTTCTTACCATTCACTTTTATAGTACCAAAGTATAAGCCAGCAGCGCTACACCTAAGTAAAAAAACAAATGAATTAAATTACTTCAGATAAAGGCGAAGTAAGGAAATAAGAAAATAAAAAACAATAAAATGAAATCAATATAAAAACTGTGTTATCGATAATTTTTATTTCTTTACATTCACACTTGCACCACCAAAGCATAAGTCAGCTTTATTTAGTTCAAATAAAAACGAATGAAACAAATGACTTGAGATAAAGGCGGAGCAAGGAAACAAGAAAATAAAAAGCGATAAAAATTAAAACAAATACAAGCTGGCTATTTAAACGTTAACGTTCACTTGTAAACGTGTAAAATTAATCATAGTTCATGGGGAAAAAGTGGTAAGATAAACGTAAGAAATTGCCGTGCTTTACTTCCTTATAAGAAGCAATTACCGTCGCATAAAAAAATTTTTAAAATGCTAATGAGTTACTCTAACCTACTCAGGGGAAAGCCGCACAATTTATTTTGAAGTCGATTGATGCAATTTAAAACTCGTTTTGAAGAATGAGTTTCCAATAACATCGGTGTCGTAAACCATAGGCATTAGCTTGATTCAGAATTTGGGATGGCAGCACAGAATACTAAAAGCAGTGCGCAGGGAGTTCGAGTTGGTGCAAGTAATGTAAACTCTTCAGACACGTGGATGTAAAACTGACGAACATCTGAAGCTCAAGAGCCAAATGAAGTCATGCAGATTGTGAACGTAAATTCCAAGCTGATTGTCTAAATGGTGGTAAAACCACCACGCCATAAAATCTCCTATTTTATTCAAGATTAACTAACATCAACATTATGAACCTACAAACTAAACTGACGCATTAAAAGGAGGTAGATGGATTAGTAGAAGTTATGGAGACGTCAACTATCAACGAGCAAAGGTAGTCATTTAACTTTTATTTATGGCTTCGAACCAATGGTAGTGCTTAATAGTTAGAAGTCGCCTTAATCTAGTAAACAGTGTGTTGGCTTATTAGACGAGAGCCCGTAGTACAAATCCCAGCTCAGACAACTCGAAAAAAAAACGAAATTTTGGAAAAAAATATTTCTTTCGGCTACTTCCTGTCAGCAGTCTCTGAGAGTAAATAACATTGCCATGAAACGATTCTCAAATCTGTCTCTCGAAGTCGATGCGAAATCGTAACAGATAACGCTGACTTCGAATGCAATAAGCTAGTAGAAGTTTTAAATATAACCCAAGCTTTAATATTTTAAAAATTGAATGCAATTCAGTTTGAGTAATATAAGATAGACATGCTTAAATTAATAATGATAATGAGATCTCATTAGGTAAAAACCAGTAATCAAAGCGACCAACATGCCCAGGACATGTAAACGCGGGCTCCATGAAGCATTTGCAATGCGTTGTTCATAGAAGTCGCCGTTGTCTAGCAGGTAGTATTCTGGTTTATTAGACGTGAGTTCATGAGGTCATGGCTCAAACTTTAGGTCAGACATCTTTAACAAAACGAAATATGAGGAAATGTTTCTTCGGCGGCTTCCTCTCAGCAGATTTCTGGCAAAAACTCTGAGAGTAAATAACATTGGCAAGAAAAAGTTTCTCAAAAATCAGTCGTTCGGAGTCGGCTTTAAATTTAAGATCTTGCCACTTTGAATATGAGTAGAAGTTCCATGATATTAAAATAAGTATGAATGCGTATAAGTATCAGAAATTATGAATAAGATTCGATTCTACTCATCTTTTTGAATACCCATTGCTGATCTCTGATGTGGTTATTTGCCTATTAATATGAACGATGGTTCTGTTGATTCATTTGACTAATCAAAGCAATTTTGTGTGTCTATAATTGAAGAACAAAATGTAAAAAGCGAAAAATAAATAATATATAACGGTTTTTGTTAAAATATTATTTGAATTACGAGAATTCTTTAGCATATTTTTCATCGACTAATTGTTATGTAACCCTTGAGTTCATGCCAACACAACCAACGCATTAAAAATACTACCCATGCAAATGTATTCATTATACGTTATGGAAAATTATGAAAATTCTGTTGAAACTACATGAAATTTAAAAATGAAAAATAATGCGAAATAACAGGAGAAAAGAAAAATGTAAAACCAAGAACAAATAATAAAAAGAACTTCCAAGAATAAAAATAATAATATCATGGAGAATTGAATGCAACATCATTCTTTATTATTTGTTAACAAATGCCAGAAGAATGTAATAAAAATAGGAATGACGGATAAAAATAAATAGTGGGTGGAAAATAATTATACATATATACAGATATTATCAGTCTTAACTTTGAAATTCTAGGATAGTAAATATGCAACAATAATTAAATTTTTTTCTTTTTTATGTAAATTTAATTTTTTAATAGAATTACTTCAAGGAAATTTTGCCCGTGGATTTCAACATACCATAGGTTGTCCGACATACATTGTTGCCGAGTTTCAAAACTGCTGTGATCAGCAGTGCGACAGCGGGAGAACCAGGAAACTACTTGTGTGCGATAATAAAACGGTTCGCACTCTAACAGGAATTCTAACATGATTTTACGCTATTGATGGTTTCACTGACAAGCTCAGTCTGTCCCACCAAGCTGCCATAATATGGAGGAAACGATGTCTGTGCAACACTCTTTATTTTATTTTTATGGTAGCGAACGTCCCATTAAGAGATCTGGCCGATTTCATCCAGAGCTCAGGATGGTTAACGGATCATGACAAGGAGGACAAAAATATACCAACAACACTACAATAATAAATGTAAACAACGATGTTTACATATATGGAGATTTTTAGAAATCGAAGCCACGAACATTCGTCTTCAAGAACTTTCATCAGACTGTACACCCTGCCATACAAAAGGCAAGGCAAAGCATGTGAGTGAGTTAGTAAAGTTCAGTCAGTCTGGTGTGAAGAAGCGGTGTGTTTGAAGAGTGTAATCGTGGTTTGAAGATCTCCGGTCTGCAAAGGGTATCAACAGAGGATTAACAAAAAAAGTCAATTGTTGTTGTTTAGATAAAGTTGTGAACAGTGCCACACAGAATTGTGCGAATAATAAAGAATTTTAATTAAAACTAAAAAAAAATTATTTTTATTTTATTTGCAATCTAAGAGCTTAAATTTTAAACGTTTTTAAAAGGTAAAAACGTAACAATATCCCAGTCTCATGCTAATACTGCTAAACAAATTTCTAGAACATTTAAAAAATCAATTGCAAGTCAAACTTTATTTTTCAATTATGTTTTCCGCGGTTTTGAAAAGTTTTTTAAAAAGATATCTTTTTTTAACTGAAACGAAGGCAAAAATTATTTTTAAAATTATATTAAAATTTAATACCATAGCGTTATGGCATGAATTAATTCACAAATTCAGTCATTCATTCATTTATTCAGTCACTCATATTTTTTTTTTATTTTATTTCGTGAAGCTGAATGTACAACAAATGTTAAATTTTTCTTTGAACTGCCGTCAGAGTTCCATATTGACAACAAAGATAGATATTAAGAGTAAAAGAGAGAGAGAGAGAGAGAGAGAGCAAGAGAGAGAGAGAGAGTAAGAAAGAACCAGTGAGAGTTGGGATGAAAAGTAACTTATAAAAAACGTACGACTTTCCTGCGCCCAGGAAGGAAGTTAAACGAAAGTCCTTACATTTTTGTGCATTACTCAGCATTTTCATTTTTCAATTCCTTTTTACATTTCTTTTTCCTTCTTCTTTGCCCTTCGTATGACGTTAAAACAATATTTGTTTGTTAAAATTGTAGTTGAAATTGCAATAAAAATTCATTTATCATGCTCAGCATTACAATTGTAATAATATTTGCATAAATATTCTCCAAATGGCAAATGGAATAACACCGAAGAGTGGCAAGGACGTTAGAGAAGTGCAGTTGGTGTGACATGACATGCCAGAAATTATTTCTGGGTTTCAAAATTATTTGTAAAATGCAAAATGATTATGAAGTAGTTTTTAATGTTTTTTTTAAACTAAAGAGTAGACTACAAATATAGAAAAGTTTCACTTCTTCAGACAGGGGCTTTCGAAATTTTGTGGCTGATACCCGCCATCTGGTGAAAGTTACGTCTGAGAAATTAATTGTAACTTATTTAGACAGCTTTGCAAAATAGCCACGAAAAACATGTACAAATAATGGAAACCGTTTTGTAGGAAACAAGTTTCTGTTCTGGCAACGCGCCGTACGTAGATCTGCCAAAAACATTGCCGTTTTCCATAAGTGTGTGCAGGAGAATTCGAAGCAGTTGCGATCACGTCATTAAAAAATCTCAAACTTACGCAGGCCATAACATACCTGCACGCGTACAAAGTTAAACTCTGATCTGATCTGAAGATAAACGGCCAAAGGCGAAAATTTATATTCGCTGAAGAGCCTCTGGAGTACTTGGCAACTGACCATAATTTCCGCAAATCACCATAACAAATACTCATCGCGCCGAAGCATAATCCTTCATTCAAACAACATGGTCAAGCCAGCGCAGCCGCTCGATGTTATTACGCTGCACAACGTCCATTTCGTTGAGGAGTTCATACAGCTCACTGTTACATCGGATGCCATCTCGCACTGGATGGAAGATCTTACGTAGGACTTTTCTCTCGAATACTCTCAAGTCTGCTGCATCAGTGCTTAATAGTGTCTATACCTTTTGCGCCATAAAGAAGCACCTTAAGGATGAGCGTCTTGTATTAGTTTGGTCGTACGAGAGAGGTCTCTGCTACTCAGTATCCTATTGAGACCATAGTAGCACCTGTTGGCAAGAGTTGATCTTGTACCGAAGCTCCAGACTGACATCATGTTTAGTGGTAACGGTACCTAAGATAAATATATTCCTTGGCTATATCGAAAGTATAGTTATCGGCAGCGTAGTCGCCGTAGTCTAGTAAGTAGTGTGTTGGCTTATTAGACATAAAGCCAGGGTTTGAGCCCCAGGCCAGACATCAAAACAAAATACAAAAACTTTTTCTTCGGCGACTTCCTCTCAGCAGATTTTTGGCAAAAATTCTAAAAGAGTAAAGAAAAATTGCCATGAAAAGTTTCTCAAAAATCTGTCGTTCAGAGTCGACTTTAAACTGTAGGTCTCGCCACTCATGTATAAAATTAACACACACAACATAAGTGGGGTGAGAAACTAGGTCGTAATTCTGACTGAAGGGTTGTAATGACCAATTATGTATGTAGTTATCGGCAGTAATCTGGGATCCAATACGCCGCATGGTCATACTTGTTGACAGCATATACTTCGTTTTGCCCGCATTTACTGCCAGACCCGTCTTAGTAGACCGTTCAATAGCACTAAGGGTAGTAGTAACATCCCGCTTGGCTCGCCCTATGATGTCAATGTCGTCAGCGTACGCAAGCAACTGAAAGCTTTTTGGCGATGCACTCCCGCCTTCCGCAGAACACTCTCCATGACGATGTTGAAGAGGTCGCATGATAAGTGATCGCCTTGTCAGAAACCTCGACCAGTCCCCAAAAGGTTTGGAGATGTCTATTTCTACCATGACGGAGCTGCTGAAATTACTCAACATCATTCTGCATACCCTTATCAGCTTCGCACGTATACTCAGCTCAGAGATTGCGGCAAAAAGACGATTCCTTCGATAGCCCCGAAGGTTGCCTCATAGTCGACAAAAAGATGGTTTGTGCCGACTTGTTTTTAGTGTGTTCTCTCCAGGATTTTAAGTAGTATGAAAGTCTGGTCGATATTGGACTGAATATCGAACAAAACGAAATATAAAAAAGTATTTCATTCGGCGACTGCCTCTCAATAGTCTTCTGTCAAAAATTCTGAGGGTAAATAAAATTGCTATGAAAGTTTCCAAAAAATTTCCGTTCAAAGCCGAAGTTAAACTGTAGGTGCCGTCACTCATGGATAAAATAAGCACAACATGGGCGGTGCGAGAAACTAGTTTGTAATCCTGACTAAGGGGTTATAATGACCGAGAGTTTCTGAAGCTTATGCTGTTCAACAGGAGCAGCTTGGCTTTAGCTTGACTGAATACTACGATCACTCAACGTTTCTGTGATCCTTTTTAATTATTATATCCTGTCCAACGGACATCGTGGTCACAATATTGCCACTTGCTTATATGTGTCGCTTTTCGAACTATTTTCGCATAGACCGTAATTTTTAAGCCGCACTGTTTGCTACTTCTTAAAGAGGCAGTCGACAAAAAACATTCACAATTCAATATTCGCTTAAAGAAGAAAATAGTTGTTGCCCTCTGGCTCTTTAGTGATGCTCATCAATTTCAATCTGTAATGTTGCTACACTTCTTTTTCTTATTCTTCTCTCATTGTTCAGTCAGGCAATAATTTTTATTTCATTTTTCAATTCATATTTTTAATTCAAGGGAAAATAAAAATATAGAAAAAGTAATCGTTTCGATAATTTCTGTGTCTTTCCATTCATTTTTCTCTCTTTTCACAGAGTTTTTTGGTTTTCTTTCTCAATTGTTGCGCAATCAATGGGTTTCATTTAAAATTAATAAATGAAGTGAACATTTGCAATTTGAAATATTGAAAATATATGGTGGATTACTTGAATACACGAAAATTAAATAAAATATAAAAACGGTGTTATCGATAATTTTTCTTTCTTACCATTCACTTTTATAGTACCAAAGTATAAGCCAGCAGCGCTACACCTAAGTAAAAAAACAAATGAATTAAATTACTTCAGATAAAGGCGAAGTAAGGAAATAAGAAAATAAAAAACAATAAAATGAAATCAATATAAAAACTGTGTTATCGATAATTTTTATTTCTTTACATTCACACTTGCACCACCAAAGCATAAGTCAGCTTTATTTAGTTCAAATAAAAACGAATGAAACAAATGACTTGAGATAAAGGCGGAGCAAGGAAACAAGAAAATAAAAAGCGATAAAAATTAAAACAAATACAAGCTGGCTATTTAAACGTTAACGTTCACTTGTAAACGTGTAAAATTAATCATAGTTCATGGGGAAAAAGTGGTAAGATAAACGTAAGAAATTGCCGTGCTTTACTTCCTTATAAGAAGCAATTACCGTCGCATAAAAAAATTTTTAAAATGCTAATGAGTTACTCTAACCTACTCAGGGGAAAGCCGCACAATTTATTTTGAAGTCGATTGATGCAATTTAAAACTCGTTTTGAAGAATGAGTTTCCAATAACATCGGTGTCGTAAACCATAGGCATTAGCTTGATTCAGAATTTGGGATGGCAGCACAGAATACTAAAAGCAGTGCGCAGGGAGTTCGAGTTGGTGCAAGTAATGTAAACTCTTCAGACACGTGGATGTAAAACTGACGAACATCTGAAGCTCAAGAGCCAAATGAAGTCATGCAGATTGTGAACGTAAATTCCAAGCTGATTGTCTAAATGGTGGTAAAACCACCACGCCATAAAATCTCCTATTTTATTCAAGATTAACTAACATCAACATTATGAACCTACAAACTAAACTGACGCATTAAAAGGAGGTAGATGGATTAGTAGAAGTTATGGAGACGTCAACTATCAACGAGCAAAGGTAGTCATTTAACTTTTATTTATGGCTTCGAACCAATGGTAGTGCTTAATAGTTAGAAGTCGCCTTAATCTAGTAAACAGTGTGTTGGCTTATTAGACGATAGCCCGTAGTACAAATCCCAGCTCAGACAACTCGAAAAAAAGCGAAATTTTGGAAAAAAATATTTCTTTCGGCTACTTCCTGTCAGCAGTCTCTGAGAGTAAATAACATTGCCATGAAACGATTCTCAAATCTGTCTCTCGAAGTCGATGCGAAATCGTAACAGATAACGCTGACTTCGAATGCAATAAGCTAGTAGAAGTTTTAAATATAACCCAAGCTTTAATATTTTAAAAATTGAATGCAATTCAGTTTGAGTAATATAAGATAGACATGCTTAAATTAATAATGATAATGAGATCTCATTAGGTAAAAACCAGTAATCAAAGCGACCAACATGCCCAGGACATGTAAACGCGGGCTCCATGAAGCATTTGCAATGCGTTGTTCATAGAAGTCGCCGTTGTCTAGCAGGTAGTATTCTGGTTTATTAGACGTGAGTTCATGAGGTCATGGCTCAAACTTTAGGTCAGACATCTTTAACAAAACGAAATATGAGGAAATGTTTCTTCGGCGGCTTCCTCTCAGCAGATTTCTGGCAAAAACTCTGAGAGTAAATAACATTGGCAAGAAAAAGTTTCTCAAAAATCAGTCGTTCGGAGTCGGCTTTAAATTTAAGATCTTGCCACTCATACTTAAAAATAACACACAGTATAAGTGGTGTGAGATTATAGGTCGTAATTCTGACTGAGGTGTTGTAATTATGTACCAATTATGTACATATGTACGTATGTGCATCGTCTCCTCTATTTTCTATATTGTTTTAGCAGTTACAGAGGTTTTCGAAATCGTTTTCTCTCACAGTCTACAAAAGTATATCAAACGTTCGCTGAACTATGGTTTGGATTGTTGATGATTTGTTTGAGGATGTTTGTTGTTACCACCGCCACTGGCAATTGTCCTATACTCCACAGTGATTACCACACAAATGAAAGCACTGCAATTGAAGATAAAAAAATATTTGAAAAGAGATATGTTAACAACAAAAGAAACGTTAAATGGTGTTTAAACAATTCGATTGGGCCGGCATTGATTGTGCAGCACTTCGATTGATACAGGAAAGTCGAAAATTAAGTGATTAATAGGTTTGCTTCAAGAGACGAACAGTTTTATTCGCGTGGAATTCACACATTGCCTCCAACATTGAATAAATATGTACCCAACAACGGCCGTTAATATGAATAAAATATTTTTCACTCTCCCGTTAAAAATTTGTGTTAAATTTTTATAAAAAACGCACACTTCATACCGGTACAGTGCAGTACCGTCATATAAAAAACTATTTATTTCAAGTCTCTGTTACATAAATTCTTTTAATTTTTAACTTTTGAGATTCTAGTTTGTTTCCATTTGTGCGGACGTGTAGTAGTTTTTTTTTAAATTAAAAAATGCTACTTCCTTTATGGCCTAAAATCAGCCACAAAGGAAAAGATGCATTTAAATTAACGAACACCAGAATTTCTGGAAATAGAAAACAAAACGCTTACAATGTTGGAAGTAGAACGAGTAAGGAAATACAAAATAAATAAAAGTAAAACCTATTTTAGCTAAATGTGCTAAGACTTCGTTAAAAAAATAAAAAATATATCAGGTGGGCCATCTTTCGGTTTAAATTTGGACGATCAGTTATTTCGAATCTGGCAATACTCATGTCATTCTATTCTGTCACAAAATTCAGTATATCACCGCCACTGAACGCAATGAATCGATTAACGCTTGAGCAACGTTGGGATTTATTGGAATAGATGGGCCAACGAGAGACTACACGATGATGTCGATTTTGCCAAGAAAAATCATCGTTTCGGATGAAGCTCATTTTTATCTTGGTAGGTACGTTAATAAGCAAAACTGCCATATTTAGGGCTCAGACCCACAATTGGTCTTACATGCAATGCACCCATTACGAGTAACTGTTTAGTGCGGCTTGCGGTGCGGAAGCATCATTGGGCCATATTTCCTTGAAAATGAGGACGGCGCAACCATTACTCGCAATGGAGACACCTATCACACCTTGATAACCGATTTATTTGTATCAGCTTTTCATGGTATTAATGTAAACGATGTTTTATTTCAACAGGATGGGGCAACAACCACAATCGATTTATTGCGCCAAACGTTTGATGGCCGTTTAATTAGCCGAAATGGTGTCTGTCTGCCAAGAAGCTTCGATTTGATACCGTTGGACTAATTTTTGTGGGGCCCCGTTAAAGAAAAGTGTTATGTCAACAAAGCAGAAACAATTGAGCATTTGAAGGCCAACGTTCGTGATTCCATTGCCGAGATATGACCCCATACACTCGAAAAATTGCATGAAAATAGATCCGATCGAATAATGTACTGTGGGGCTAGCAGCGGCAGGCATATGAATGAAATAATATTCCATTTCTAACCGGAACAATTGTACTTCACAACAAAAAATAAATTCAGCAAAATTGTTGTTTTATTGCATTTTTTTAATTTAATTAATTAATTTAATTTAAACTTTTAAATGGCCCACCCTATATAAAGAGCGGCCACCAAAACCCATAATGTTTTATTTCTGTTTTCACTTCTTATAAAGGCTTAAATACTGGCATTATTATCACGCAAAAGGTATTATAACATGGTAATAACGTGCCGGTGTGGTGATTAATACAGGGCAAAAGAAAACCCTGTGAGCAGAAAACAAATTATTAACAAGTAGTAAATGTTTTAAAAGGTAGTAGTTGCGTGGAGTTTACATTTCATATGGAAATTATTATTTGATGCAAAGAAACCATAACACAGAAGAAGAGACTCCAAAAAAAATTAAAATAAAAACGTTTAGATTTAAAGGCGATAATAAATAAAATTATTGCTCGTGAAATAAAATTACAAAACACGTTAGAATTCAAAAGAAGAAGAATAAAACGAAGAAGAAGAAAGTAAGTTTTACTTACTTACTCGGCAGTGTGCGAATACTTTAGTGGTTTAAAACATTACCAGCCAAATGTATTATGTCTGCAACATGCTAGGCAAATGTGCAACATTTTCATTGTGGCTAAAGGAAAAAAAATCGCCTGTTAAATGAGTTTGCGTTTTAATTTAGTTTTCAGATACATGCTATTTTGAATTGCGTATTTAAATAAATTTGTTTCATGTAAACTTATTTTGTGCCAACGGTTTTATTTATGCCGTAGTCTAGTAGATAGTGTGTAGGCGTATTAGACGTGAGTCCAGGTTAGACATCTCCAATAAAACGAAGTTTACAAATAGAGCATTTGGTGGACAACTTCCTCTCAGCCGATTTCTGGTAAAAACTATAAAAGTAAATTGTAAGATCGTCTTTAAACTGTAGGCCTAGTCAGTCATTTATAAAATTAACATACACTTAACATAAGTGATGTGAGAAACTAGGTTGTAATCCTAGCTGAAGGGTTGTAATGACCAATTATGTACATATGTATGTATGTACGTTTATTTCATGTATTTACATTTTTTATGTCCTGAACTCTATTATTGTCTTTCGGACATTTCCTGTTGAGGTTCAAAATACCTTTAGATTTCCAGTCAACTGTCATGTATTCTATATTGTCGAGAAGTCATCCAAAAAACCTTATTTAATTTTTATTTGGACTGAACTATAATTTATTTTTAGTTTTTTCCTCTTCGTATTATTATACCAAGCCCTGGAAATTCTGTGCAATTAGAAATTCTGCGAAATGCCGTGTCATGGAAATTCTGTGAAATCCTGTTCAGCAAGTTTTCGAAAATGCCAGAAATTTTCGGTACATTGAATTCCCCGTTATAATTTTTATATTCGTTTGTTGTTTGGGAACAATAGGAACAGGAATAGGACATGTTTTAATAATTATTTCTATATTCCAATTTGCATCCAAACGCAAAAGTGTCAAAAGACACCTTTTGGTCGAAATAGGTATACACAAGATCGTGGTAGAAATAGTGTTAAAAGATTAGTAAATTCGCATACACAACCGACTTAGGGAAACCCCCACAAGAAAAAGGCAAACATTATCAAATCGTACGATCTGGGTGGCCGTAAACTGGTCACACCCACGTGAGAAGACCATGCCCTCAAATCGCTTGTGCAGAATATCCAATGTAGCCCAAGCTGTGTGGCAAGTATCGCCATTCCATAAAAATTACATGCATTTGGTGTTCACCAAACAGTGACTTTTTCAGGATGCATAAGAAAATAACCTTTTTTTTAGACCAACACTCAGGAGATGACTCCTATTCATGCAATGCATTGTTTCGCATGTGGATTAGTATTGCCCCAAATTCGACAATTTTGTTTGTTCAGGTACGCGTTCATTCAGAAATGTTCAAATTGCAAAAGATGATTTTTCGATGAAAATTAGTAGCAATTACTAACTGATCTAGAATTCATTCAGCGAATACTTGTCGACGTTTCGTTTACCTTGATTTCCTTTGTCATTTGAATTCTATATGTATACAGGCCCAAGTCACAACGCAATATTCTCACAGTTGTGACATTCGTAAGACCGAGTTCCAGTGAACGACGTGAAAATGATTTACTCGGCTTCTGCTGCATTCTCGTGGAAATGGTCATGAGGTACATATTAGTTTAAATATATATATTAGAATTACACATTTTAATCAAATCAGATACAATATTAAAGTCGCAACAGTTACGATTGCTAAGTTTTAAGTAATCTCTTTATGTAATATTGCTTTTAAGGAATTGAGTTCAAATTGACTTAATACTCTCTGTACATTAGCTGAAGAATCTGAAAATACTAATATTTCTTAATAAATTCTATCAGGCTGGAAATTAAAAGCTACCATCCCTCATTTTTATATCTGATTTTTTTTTACAAAAAATCGAGAAGTTTTATACCATTTTCAGGAAAAAATTGTTTAAGGTTTAAACTGTCTATCCCAGGGTTGTTTATTGACACATAAGCCCAACAATATTATTGCATCATATAAATCTATGGGTGGTATAAATATTAGGGAGTCAGAACCTCTTGACGTTCTAAGTATGAAAATTCAGTGCGATGTTCGCTGGAAACGACAGGCTAACCTACGTTTTCAAGTCTACCTTTACAACAATTCAAACTGATGACCTTTTTTAAACTCCAAGGGCCATTATTACTAACGGCAAGTTAGGCAGGATTTTAACAGTCAGATAACTTGATTTTCATTATTATGAGTAGCCAATATGACAAAAGTGAGCGTTAAGCTAAAGGGAAGATCATCCTACCTTTAACTTTTAAAGTTCACTCTATCTTACAACTTGCCATATTATTTATATTATTTTCAATAAGGCAACTTTAAGTATAAACATGAAAAATAAAAGTTAATATAATAAATAGTTTTTGAAATCATGATAGTGGCGTATTCATTATATTTATTTTAAAACAAAAACCACAAAAATAAAAAAGCTAAAACCTCAACACACAAATTTTATAAACAAAATGAATAAACATAACAAATAAGATGACACATCGTTGCCACTGCGTTTTTAAAGCACTTGTTTAATTAAGCAGTGTTATCGACATTGCTACGGCACTGCCATATTTTTGAAAAAGTTAACTTTATTTTATCTGTATTTTGTAATAACGAAAATAAGTTAAAGGTGACTTTAACGTTCACTTTAGCTAAAATTAACTTTAACTAAACTCAACTTTAACGGCAAGTTGTAATAATGGTCCTAAGAGTGTTTGACCTTGAAATTTGATATTTTTATAGTCCTTTTAATATTTTAAAAAGAAAACCAAATATTTTATGATTTTCAATATTCCCACGAGAACAATTCCTTTGTATACTTTATTGCAATTCATAAACAAAAGTTTTTACAAACTTTTCAATTCGATACCAATTTTTTATTTCCGTTTTTCGATTTATATCGATTTGGTTTTATGAAATTTTTTTATTTCATTTCGTTTGCCCTCAATTCTTTTCGTTTATTTTATTACTAAACGGCATAGGAACTGCGAAAATCAAATACCATAAAGTTAATTTTTATGAAAAGGGTATCGAACGCTAAAAAAAATAGAATCAACGCCGATTACCTTGTTTTGTTAACTTTATTTATGAACTCACTTTTTGGCCAAGTCTTCATAAAAAAAGTTGTGCAGCCCAGCGGATGTGAAATCTTGCTAAATAAATAAAATTAAAAATTCATTTTCTGTATTTTGTTGCGAATTTCTTATGATATATACCAACGGAAAGTCGCCGTAGTCTGGTACATAGTGTGTTGGCTTATTAGAGGTGAGCTCACGGGTCAATGAAAAGAGAACATAAAGTTCATCAGATCGTAACCGAAGGATCCATACGAAGTTATTTAAATCAACAGTTCTATAAACACCAGTCGCAGTCATTTCAGCCTTACATGCATTCTGTGGATATCTAATATAGTGGTTCGATCCAACATATTATACGGACGAGTTCTATTGTGCTCATTACCAACTAAATATCTTACGATTTTGAGTAAAGCATAGTAGGTATTGTGTAGGCTTATTAGACGGCAGCTCGTAGTTCAAGCCCTAGCTCAGACATCATGAACAAAACGAAATAGGAAAAAATTTTTCTTTGGGCGACTTCGTCCAAAAATAAAATTCCCAACAAATGTGTCTCAAAAATCTGTTGTTCGTTGTAAACTTTAAACTGTAGGTTCCGTCACCCATGATTAGTGTGAGGAACTAGGGTGTAGAAAGGGTCGTAATGGCCAACTAAATTAATTACACGCATGATTTCACTCTTCTGAAGATTTAAAATGGCCACCTTCTGATTAAGTGATGAAAATATTAGATTAATTACTGGCTTTGAAGCTGAGTATAAATGGAATAAGTATACATAACCTCAAAAATGTAGATTATTGTCTAACGCTACAAGACAATACATGTGCGTTTTACTCCAGATGAATGGATAATAAAAATATTTGTTAACAGCTTTATTATTCTGAGCAGACAAGTCAGGCAGCTTTGAAGACTTTCGTTAAGCGTTCACTTGATTAGTTATTATACAACCTGGCTTCTCACAACACCCAAGTTATGTATGTTAATTTCATTCATAAGTGTCGAGACCTAAAAGTTTTGGGACATTTTTAAAGGCAATTTTATTTGCCCTCAGAGTTTTTGCCAGTAGACCGCTGAGAAGAATTATTAAATTATTAAATTATTTTTTTGTACATCGTATTGTTCGAAATATCTGAGCTGCTAATAAGTCAACACACTATATACCAGACTATGACAACTTTCTGATTTTGATGCCATTACATCTAGAATACAATGTGATTTAAATGTCCGCCACGACTTCTCTGGCTGGATCGCATTCAGAAACTGCAATTTCCCATGACTGTGGCGCATAAATCAATTGAAGTGAATTTGAACGATGGCATGGGTTATGTTGACTCTAAGGACTGCTATGCGTTCTGGTTTATTCCCATACACCTGTAACCTAGGAAAACAACACAATTAAAAGTCAAAAGGAATCAAGTCACACGGTCCCGCTGTCTAGTTCACATATCCCCCATGTAATGTTACCATATAATAGATATTCTTGCACATTTATTTGTAAATGAGTTTTCTGTTCAGATTTTCAATACTCCTTCTATGTCGAGCGATCTCCAGAGGTGGAAGTCGACCATTGACTCTACTGTAGAATAATAAACAAATGAAATTTCATTAGTTTCTAGAATATACTCCACACCAAAGAACACTTTCGAGTATCAAGTTTATATTTTTTGTATTTGAGACAGTTTAGTAATTCAACAGAGGTTGAATAAGAAGTACTTTTAAAAACGTTTAAAATATGAGCTTGTAGATTGCAAATAAATTAAAAATAAATTTGTGTTTATTTTTAATTCAAATTCTTTATTATTCCCATAATTCTGTGTCCCACTGTTCGCAACCTTATGTAAACAACAACAATTGCTTTGTTTGCTATTCCTCGGTTTACACCCTTTGCATAAACAACAACAGTTACTAGACAATTGTTCGACAGATCTTTTTAACGAAAATCCTCAAACCACGATAACTCTCTTCAAACGCACCGCGTCTTCACACAAGGGTGACTAAACTTCACTAATTCACTCGCCTGCTTTGCCTTGCCTTTTGTATGGATTCTCGAAATCTTTATAAATGTAAGCATCGTTGTTCCATTATTATTGTTTGTGTATTTTTTTACATTTATTCTTATTTATTTTTTATGCTAGTGTTTGTTGTTGTATTTTTGTTTACATCTTTACCATTTAGTTTCTTCATTTTCCTAACAATATTAATACAAATCAAAGTCTCCGTAGTAGGTAGTGTGTTGGCTTATTATATTTGAGGCCACGGTTCAAATCCCAAGTCAAACGTCTCCAGCAAAACGAAATATGAAAAAAATAATTCTTCGACGACTTTCTGTCAGTAGATTTCTGGCAAAAACTATGGGAGTAACTAAAAGTTAACTGTTTAAAAGTTAACTGTTAGAAGCTGTTCTTATTGTGTTGTTCGAGGTAAATCAGCTAAATCAGCTAGTGAAAGCTTTGATTGTCGAATTCCGTTTCTTAAAAGGGTGTAAATTAGCTCTTGAAATGAATGGAAAGAGGTTATGTGGAAGTATTATTAGCATTTCATTCCTTCATTATTATAACCCTTAGAGCCATTATTACAACTTGCCGTTAAAGTTGGGTTTAGTTAAAGGAAACTTTGGCTAAAGTCAACTTTAAAATCATGTTTAACTTAATTTCGTTATTACAACCTACAGATAAAATAAAGTAAACTTTTTCAAAAATATGGCAGTGGCGAAGCAATGTTGATAACACTGCTCAATTAAACAAGTTGTTTTTATTGTATATGCTTATTTTGTTTATGTTTGAACTTGCCGTATTGAAAATAGCATATAATATGGCAAGAGCCATATTAAGAGCCAATTTTTAACCATTTAGCTTAACACTCACTTCTACCTAATTAACCACGTATAATAATGAAAAACAATTTATTACATCCTCCATTTAGTTAACGACAAGTTGTAAATATGGTCCTTAGTCTCACATCACCCATGTTGTGTGTGTTAGTTTTATCCATGAGTGGTTGGACCTATTAGTTAATGCCGACTGTAAACTACAGATTTAATGAAAATTTTTTGGCAATTTTATTTTACGCTTAGAGTTTTTGCCAGAAATATGCTGAGATGCGGTTGCCATAGAAATATTTTTTCTTACTTCGTTTGATTATGGATGGCTGACCTGGGGTTTGTAAATATTTCGTTTTGTTCGAAAAATTTGGGTTGGAGTTAGCGTCTAATAAGTTAACACTCTACCTGCTAGACTACGGTAGCTTCATTACTGTCAGTAATGTTAATCCGTGCAACATCTACTGAAGTAAATTCCTGGGAGAAAGAATTCACAAAAGAAGACATGGAATAGTACAGTAGAGCACCTTAATTTGTCTCCGAAATTTATTTAAAAATTCTCTTTCACTTTTTCGAATTGAATAAAAAGCAAATCATCATTTTCATTGATTTGAACCCATAAGTTCTTGGAACACTATGCTACCTCTGGCGACAGCTTCCACATTAAACAAGTTAAACATATCCAGTTAACCATGTAATATAAAACAGAGGTCTTTGGACGTAGTGCCACATTCTACGGAATGCACTTTGAGGTAGTTTGACTATAAAATTTTGTACGTTGTAGATCACATTCATTTAGACTTATTGTACAGTTTTTAAATACGACTGACTGACTGCCTCTGAGCGTATCTATGTTGGTCATGACTATTAACCCCTCATGCTCTACATTCATACTGGATTTCAGTTCCTTTTAGATTTAGTGCCCAGCGTATTGATCACTTCTCATTCAATAGCGAACAAGGGAAGGCTTTCATGACAGCCAGCCTTAATATCGCCAGCTTTCTCGTCATAAACCTTAACATTTTACCAAAACATATGTATATAAGCAGAAAATATTTTCATCTGAGAAATATGTTGTAATTTTTCTGTATGTGGTAGATAATTTGGAAATTTGGAACCAAAATTACTGACTGCAGTGTACAGGCATTATAGAGAAAGAATACAACAATATTTTTTTACACTTTTTATTGCCTGATAGTATTTAAGTGATTTCAAATAGATCTGATTGCTCTTTAATTGTTTTAATCCATAAAATTAAATATGTGAACTCATGCATTAAAAAACTAAAAATTAAAATAACAAATTTTATTACACCAAAAAAAAATATATTGGTAAACTGCGGCGGTATGTACACTGAAAGACCAAGAGATATTTTTTATTTCAAAACTTCAAAACATGCATTTGTTTAGAAATGGTGAATATAACGCTATAAACACAATAAACACAATGCAGTAATCTCTCAAAGATAGAATACATGGGTGTATTTCGAAGTGATTGTTTTAAAAGCAGCGCGATACGAAGCAAAGTTTCTGCTGCTTTGTTTTTAGGATCTTTGTTTTATTTTTATTCAAAGCAATAAGAGAATTAGTGCTAAAAGCTCAAAAGGAACATAGTGGCATCATTGATAAAGAATAAATGCCACTGTCTTTATTATAATTAATACACATACAGCTTACTTTACGCTGCAATCACGTTCTAAGAGATGAAATTGATACAGGTTAATCTGAACCATTGCGAAGCAGCCCAGGACCTATTGGTCCAGAGGGTAAAGGAGGAGAATATCGATGTCGCAATTATAAGCGAACCTTATCGGGTACCGAGGAATGGTACTTGGATCACGGACGGATCTAGTACTGCGGCTATATGGATTTGTGGTTCATTACCCTTCCAGCAAACCTATGCGCGGGACATTGGTTTTGTTATGGCCAGGATAAAGGGAGTTTTCGTCTACAGCTGTTACGCTCCCCCGAGGTGGTCAATAGATGACCTCCAACATATGCTGTAGAGGCTGGCGTCACACGTGCGCTTGAACACCCCCGTTATTATAGGAGGAGACTTCAACGCTTGGGCGACCGAATAGGGTAGTAGATATACTAACGCCAGGGGTCGCTGCCTCTTGGAAACGTTCGCTTCCCTTCCTGTGGCGCTGATGAATGACGGAAGAAGAAGCACATTTAGGAGAGCTGGATCGAGCTCGATAATAGATTTGTCGTTTGTGAGCGATGGCCTTGTTTCGCGGACCGTGTGGAGGCTAACTGAGGACTTCACGAATAGTGACCATCAGGCAATTGTGATGACGGTTACTGGGCGCAACACGAGAGGAAACGGATTGCCGAAGTTTACGGGACCGAAATGGAAGGACTCCCGCTTTGACGAGGAGACGTATAGATTAATGTTGTCGTCTTTTCATACGACTGGCAGCACGGTCGAAGAATTAGTGAGCGGCGTATACCAAATGCTCAACACTGCATGTGATGCTGCTATGCCTAGGAGAACTGTGTGTAGGGGACGTTCCCCCTGCTACTGGTGGAATGACGAAATTCGAAGACTGCGGTCGGCATGCTTTGGGGCGAGAAGACGGGCCCAGCGTACGAGAGGAAGGCCGACGATGAGGATCTAAGGCATCAACTTAGAAGAGCCATTAAAAGGAGCAAGAAACTATCCTTCCAGCGGATATGCCAGGAAGCTGACATCAATCCTTTTGGGACGGCGTACAGAGTCGTCTGCAAGAGAATCGGTGCTCGAGAACAGCCTAAACTAGGTTGTCCAGTTTTGTTACGGGAGATCATTGGTACATTATTCCCACGGGGCCAGCCCTACACTTTTATAAGTAGGGAGCCGGAGGCCATTCATAACATACCCGAGGTAACAGGAGAGGAGGTACTCGCAGCATGCACTGGAATAGGATATAGGAAGACACCGGGGCCAGACGGAGTCCCAAATAGGGCACTTAAGGTGGCTATCCGGCTCAGACCGGATATGTTCGCCAAGGTGTTCCACAAGTGCTTCATCGAGGGTGTTTTTCCACTTAGATGGAAGAAGCAGAAATTGGTTCTCATTCCAAAACCTGGCAAACCACCAGGGGAACCATCGTCGTATCGGCCCATCTGTCTACTTGACACGATGGGAAAAATACTGGAGAGGATTATATACAATCGACTACTGACGTGTGCCGAGGCAGGAGGAGCTCTCTCGGACCTGCAATACGGATTTAGGAAAGGACGATCCACTATTGACGCGATAAGAAGAGTGGTCGACATTGCAAGAGATGCAATAGAGGGCGAAAGGTGGAGATTTGGCACCAAGGAATACTGCGCGGTTGTCACACTTGACGTTAGAAACGCGTTCAACTCAGCGAATTGGGGGCGGATTATGAGAGCCCTCTTTAACATGGCTACGCCGCCATACTTAATGGAGATACTGAACAATTACTTTCAGGACAGGAAGGTAATATACCTAACGGATGAAGGAGAGCAGGAATACGTAGTGACGGCGGGTGTCCCGCAGGGCTCTGTACTTGAGCCACTACTATGGAACATTATGTACGATGGAGTACTTCGATTGCGATTGCCGAAAGGGACTACAATTGTGGGCTTTGCAGATGACATAGCCATAGTCTCGGTAGCTAAGACGGTAAGGGAAATAGAGGAGAAAACGAACACAGCGATTCGAAAGGTTGGAGCATGGCTGGATGAAGCAGGTTTGAAACTTGCTGCGCATAAAACAGAGGCCGTCTTGATAAGCGGCCGGAAGATAGTGGAGAAGATGGAAGTGACCGTTGGAGGCACAAGGATCGAATCGAAGAGGGCGATAAAATACCTGGGAGTGATTATCGACGACAGGTTGAACTTCAAGGAGCACGTGAAATACATCGGCGAAAATGCATCTGTAACACAGGGAGCACTGGCGAGGATGATGCCAAATATTGGAGGACCAGGTCCATTCAAAAGGAGGATAATTTCGGCGGTAATAACGTCGATAATGCTGTATGGTTGCCCAATATGGTCGGAGGCACTCTCCGTGGGGACGACAAGGAGGATACTGTCCTCGGTGTATCGTCTAAGCGCGATTAGACGGATAAGTGGCTTCAGGACAGTGTCTGATGAAGCGGTATTGGTGTTGGCAAAGACAATACCAATAGATATATTGGCGGATGAGATGAGGAGGATATACTTTCGCCTTCTCGAGCACCCGGGATGAATAGCAGCTATAAAAGCGGAGGAACGAAGGACTTCCATGCACAAATGGCAGTCACGATGGGAAAGCAGTTTAAAGGGAAGATGGACATTTCGCCTTATCCCTGATGTAACCCTTTGGATGAATAACAAACATTGCGAGCTGAACTACTACGTGACTCAGTTCCTAACTGGTCATGGGTGCTTCAGGAAGTACCTGCAAAGATTTGGTCATGATACTTCCCCTATATGCCCAAACTGTGTAGACGAGGAGGAAGATGCGGAGCATATTCTAATATGCTGTCCCAGATTTAGATGGCCCGGGGAAACGAGTTTAGGACCAAACCGGCTAATGGAAGAGCTGTTGAATCGTAGGATTCTATGGAGTCAATATAGCCAGAGAATGGCTGAAGTTTTGATAGTACTCCGAAGACTGGAGGAACAGAGGTGAAATTTGAACTAACGTGATAAAGCTTTCAAGCTAACCAGCTCTCCGCGAAGTAATACCTTACGGCAGTCCCGCGGAGGGAGAGTGGTTGAAGTGTGTAGGGGGTGGGTTTAGTACGTAGGCACCAGTGATGGTGAATCGTGCACTCTTTTGTTGGAACAAAAGTGTCTTTCGAAGATTCCCACCTCCGGCTCAAGACAAAAAAAAAAAAAAAAAACGCTGCAATTGCAACATTGTTGTGCTTGGTAACAAAATTCTATAACGAAACTCATAAACGCAGATGGGCTGACGCACAATCGATCTGAACACGGTCACCATATTTGAGTGGGATAGATTTTAGACATTCCGAATTGCTTTATTGAGCTGCTTTCCATTTGATTGTGGCCAGAGTTAACGAATTGAGTTAAATAAATATGGGAAGAGTGCTTTCTGAAGGTTTGAAATTATTTGAATAGATTACCCAATTGCCGTTGTGTTTTATATTCTCAAATTAAAAAGGTTTATCTAAAAAAAACCTTTAAAAACCTTTAAAATATGCGCTCGTAGATTGCAAATAAAATAAAAATAAATTTGTGCTTAGTTTTAATTAAAATTCTTTATTGTTCGCACAATTATGTGTGTCACTGTTCACAACTTGATGTAAACAACAACAATTGCTTTGTTTGTTATTCCATTGTTTACACTCTTTGCATAAATAATAACAATTCCTAGTCAATTGTTCTACAGATCTTTGCAACGGAGATCTTCAAATACACCGCATCTTCACACAAGACTGACTGAACTTTACTAACTCATTCGCCTGCTTCATCTTGCCTTTTATATGGCAATGTAAACAGTCTGATGAATGTTCGTGAAGACGAATGTTCGTGACTTCGCCTTCTCGTGATCTCTATAAATGTAAACATCGTTCTTTACATTCATTATTGTTGTTTCTGTATTTTTTTTATATTTATTCTTGTAGTGTGTTTTGTGGATTTTTGTTTACTTGTTTAACGTTTTCTTATGCTGGTGTTTGTTGTTATATTAAGCAGTACGATAATTTGTAAACAGGTTTGTTTACTACATTGTTTTGTTTTTGTAGCTTTTGTTTATAATTGTTTTTGTTTAAGTGATGTAAACGCAAAACACCAGTATCTTGATTCTTCATTTTTGTAACAATATATAGTCTTTCCTTAGACGCAATGAAATCTGATTTGCAAATGTTAGATTATTGAAGTGACTAGCAGATCATCATATCTGACAAAATTCGATATAGGGACGCTAAGGTATTTATGGATATGAAATGCATTATAATATATTTGCACAGGAGAATAACCCGACCGGCGAGAATTAAAAAAATTGTGGAAATAGAGGTCAGTCACCACCACCATGTGTAGTATCCAAAATCGTTATGGAATTTCAACATTTTAGTTATTTAAAGGTCAGTTCTTGATGTGATTTTGATATCTTTGAATAGACCAGTTTTCTAATGCAACTCTCGGATTTAAGATGCACTTTTATGGAAGTCGCTGTGGTCTAGTAAGTTGGCTTATCAGATATGTGCCCGAGGTTCAACCCTTAGCTCAAACATCTCGAACAAAACAAATATTTCTTTTGACCACCTTCCTTCTTCCAGCAGTCTTCTAGCAAAATAATTTGTACGGAGTCGACGCTAAACTATAGGTGCCGCCACTCATTTATAAATCTTACACATACAACATGGGTGGTGAGAGAAGTTATGTTGCTATCCTGACTAAAGTGTTGGAATAACCAATTAAGTGCTTAAGGAAAATAGTTGCAACTTATACATCGACAGATCTTATTGCCCCACAGCAGGTTTATAGACTATTTTATTAGTTTTTTGGACGGGTTTTCTGCAACTGGATAGAGAATCATCGACTGAACATTTGGTTGATGCCTTGAATTTCTTTCAGTGTTTTCCTTCTGTTATCTATTTCGGCCAATTAAATAATTTGTTATTTAAGTATTAAAAACATTTCATTTGCAAAATACAATCTGATTTATTGTTTTAAATGCCTCATTTAGTCTTGAGTAAACCGTACAATGAGTGGAATGTTTTTTAAAATTTTAAGTATTTTTATCACTTTGAATTTCCTTTTGATAACATGTCAGGTAAGACTTCATAACTCAACTACAGTTTGAAAAACAAACACCGTATCACGACTTGTTTTTTTTTGTGACTTAGAGTGCCAAACGCCAGCTTAACATTGAGTTATATAATCACACTTGCCAAGCATTTGGCAAACGTCTTAAACTTTTCAATTGTAGCTTCCTGAAGCTTAACAACGTTCATTATCTGTTTAACCAAACATATAAATTCGATAGGGATATGGACAACGAGTTTAAACTCCGCATTTGGATCGATGCTAAAACAACATTTGCCAAAAAGTCCTTACGTTTTGCTGATATAAGATTCGATGCGTGTAGTTTTTTCCAGCAGAACTTTGATTTTCAATTTTTACGTTTGATATCGCAGGACTTTAAAAAGTTCACCAATCTACCACAAAAATGTCCGTTTAAGGGTGTAAGTATGATGAAATATAAAATTCTGATTTTAAAATTCTAAACTTTGTTTCCTTTTAATGAATTTTTAGAATATGGTTTATAAAATTAATAACTTTCCAGTGACAAGCCAATATATACCGGTTTATGCGCCAGCATGCAATTTTACCTTTGGTATCGATTATTATGATTCCAGTAATTTATTTGGTAGTACAAAATTAATCGGATCTCTAATTGTTTAAATACGCTATTATTTACATTCGATGAACAGTACTGTCAACTTGTACAATTTGCACAGTAATTAAATTAAATAAAACATTTTATAACAGCCGTTTATTAATAATACCTATACGAGCAGCTTCTGACAACTAAAGCCCTCTCTGGTTAGCCAAACGTCTATGAAACGTAACGCTTTTAGCATATGAAATGCAAAATATAAATGCTTATCGGTATAACATTACAGTTCGGTAATCGGTCTCATGTGTTATTCTAAAAACGATCTTACGTTCCGTGAACGTTTGGCTAACCGGGGTTTAAAGGTTTCTGTTTTCCTAGAGAATATGTAGTATATGTTGGGCTCGAATTTTTGGTCACTTAGCTAAGGAAGGAAGGAAGGATTTCAGTTAATATCAACTCTTGTAGGGGACAACTACAGCCATTTTGATATCGTGATTGATAAAGCTTGCTCTCAGGCGAATATAAAAATGCATCAAGACGTAGACAAAAAAAAAATGTTGCATACATATGTCAACATAAAGATGTTTTCAGGTGTAAACGGTGTTTGAACTTCAAGGAGAACGTGAAATTCAGCGCAAAAAGGCATCTGTAACCCAGGGAGCGCCGACGAGGATGATGCCAAATATTGGAGTACTAAATCCATTTAAGAGGAGAATAATATCGAGACGTCGATAATCTTTTATGCTTGCCCAATATGGTCGGAAGCACTCTCCGGTGGGGACGACAAGAAAGAAACTGTCCTCGGTGTATCGCCTAAGCGCGATTAGACAGATAAGTGTCTGATAAAGTGGTACTGGTATTGGCAAAAACAATACCGATAGACATATTGGCGGATGAGATGCAGCGCATATACTTTCGCCGTCTCGAGTATCCACGACAAATGGCAGCTATAGAAGCGGAGGAACGAAGGACTTCCATGTACAAGTGGCAGTCACGATGGGAGAGCAGTTTAAAGGGAAGATGGACATTTCGCCTTGTCCCTGATGTAACCCTTTGGATGAAGAACAAACTTTGCGAGCTGAACTACTACGTGACCCAGTTCCTAACTGGTCATGAATGCTTCAAGAAGTACCCGCACAGATTCGGACATGATACTTCTCCTATATGACCAAACTGTGTAGATGAGGAAGATGCTGAGATTTAGATGGCCCGGGTAAACGAGTTTTGGACCAAATCGGCTTATGAAAGAGGTGTTGAATTCTAAGTTTCTATCGAGCCAATACAGCCAGAGAATGGAACTCTGAAGGCTGGAGGAACCAGCCCCCCACGAAGTAAAACTTTACGGCAGTACCGTAGGGGAAGAGTGGTTCAAGAATATAGGGGCTGGTAGTTTAGTACGTAGTCACCAGTGATGGTGAATAGTGCACTCTTTTGTTGGAACAAAAGTCTCATTCGAAGATTCCCAAATCCGGCCGAAGAAAACTGTAGGTCCCGCCACTCATGTATAAAATTAAAGCACACAACATAAGTGGTGTTATGACCAATTATGTTTGTATGTATCTTTAGCGTCTCCTGCCATATTGCAGTATAACTCAGCAGAAGGATCGCTGAATTCTGTTTGAGAGAGCATAGTATGGAATATGTTACCGAAACTTATTGTCTGCAGTCAGTAGTTAATTCTGTTAGTTTTTAATCAGGTAGCTCAGCAATTCTACACCGTAAGTGGGTAATCAAATGAGATGATTTTAAATTCAGGAATATTTCAAGCGATAATTCTACCCCTAATTCAGATTTTAGCAACTTTTGTTATTCACAAACTAAAAGTCAAATCGTGTGGATATTTTGAAAAGCCTAACATTCATAGACACACGTGACTACAAATTTTGCATCTGGAATTGGTGGTTTAGCTTTTATGTGGGACTAGCAATACTTTAGAATATCAAAAATGCTATAAAAAGGGGTATCTTGTTAATAGAATCCTCCAACAGAGACTTCTGAACATTGATAGTTAATAACGAACATCTTGTTAAAGAGGCCATTTGTTAAATTATCACGGGTGACCATAGAAACCGAAATGTATTCGTTGAATGGGCTCTGAATCTGTTGGCAACTGCTATTTCTGAATGAATGGATACGTGAACAAACAAAATTGTTGAATTGAACACAACGCTACGTACACCTAAGCTCATATCGCATTGGATATTCTGCACGAACGATTTAAGAACGTGGTTATCACACGTGATGTAAATTCTCACGTCATGGCGGAAACTTGAACGATGGTACCTCAACATATAATGGCATCAATAGGCTTTTCTAATGAAAAAAGACATTTCGATGTTATCTCACACGCATTAAAAGTTAAAGGTAGGAAATGTTTATTGAAGAATAGTATATTGTTATGAAAATGGAAAAATCTAGATACTGGTGTTTTGCTTTTACATCGTTTAACATTAAAATTATAAACAAAAACTACAAAAACAAAACAATGCCGTAAACAAACCTGTTTACAAATTATCGCATTGCTTAATATAACAACACACACCAGCATAAAAAATGGTCAACAAAAATATAACAGCAAACACTACAAGAATAAACGTAAACAAAATACACAAATAACAATAATGAAACAACGATGTTTACACTTATAGAGAAGCAACAAACATTCGCCTTCAAGAACATCCATCAGACCGCTTACGTTGCCATATTAAGGCAAGGCAAAGCAGGAAACCAGTCAGTAAAAGTTCAGCCAGTCTTGCGTGAAAACGCGATGTGATGGAAGATAATAGTCGTGGTTTGAAGATCACCGTTACAAAAATCTTTCGAATAATTGTCTAATAATTGTTATTGTTTAGTCAGAGGAATAAAAAAAAGGAATTGTTGTTGTTTACATAAGGTTGTGAACAGTGGCGCCCAGAATTGTGCGATTAGTAAAGAATTTAATTAAAACTAAACACAAATTTAGTTTTATTTTATTTGCAATCTGAGAACTCAAATTTTAAACGCTTTTAAAAGGGTAAAAACGTAACAGTATACTGTGTGTCACTGTCTTTTTCGTTCCCAGAGCATTATCATATAAAATATTTTTACAATTTCTTTTAAATTTTTTACATAATTTTTTTATTAACACCTTAATCAGAATGAACTCATTTAAGTAAAATACATCTAATTATTATTTATGGTTGCGTGCCAAAATACATTTGTTTTATAGGGTTTTAGTTCGCTTTACCCATTTCTAAACCTTTCTTCGTCTTGTCACCAACAGTTTCCATTCCTTTGAATTATAGTGAATTTAAAGAACTTGAGTAGTGCTTTGAGTATAAGTTTGCCCTTGAAATTTCTTTCATATCGGTTTCTGCCACTGTTTCCTGTGCAGTTTTAATACGGATTACAAATAAGTTTCTATTGTAATCCTTTCTGAAAGAAGAAGAAGGATGAGTGTGTATATGTTCTAAAGTGTTGATTTGTTTGTTTGTGTGAAATAATAAAATTAAAGTAATCAAGGAGAAAACTTAATGAAGTCATAAAATTAGACTGTCGCAGCCTAATTCTTGCATCTATTGACTTAGTTGTCCCTAAAAGCAAATATACTGTGAACGTAAAAAAAGTCTTAAAACTGTTGCTCGTTTCTCATTTAATGTATTTTAGTGATTACCATGGTTCATTATTATGTTGCCAAAACTCGAAACTTTTTCCATGATACTTTCCCGCACTCTTTGTTAAGGCCTGTAAATAACCTTACAATGTTATTTAAATTCGAAGCAGTGGTAATAAATTAGTGGGAACAAAACTAATTTTATTCTCAAAGTATTTTGTGTAAAATATGTTTTTAGTAAATAAGAGCTTAGACAACACATTTCGAAAGAGGTTACATATTTAAGTGTTTAAGTCATGGTCTTGGTAATGCCCAACAAATCCCAAGCACTCCACTGTAATCATTTCGGCATGTTATTTTGTAGATGTAGTATTAAATTGAATATAAAGGCTTGCGATTCTGTTTTTCAATATTGTTACGTTTTTACCTTTTAAAAACGTTTAAAATATGAGCTCGTAGATTACAAATAAAAAAAAATAAATCTGTGTTTAGGTATAATTTAATTTTTTATTGTTCGCACAATTATGTGTGCCACTGTTCATTACTTGATGAAACAACATCAATTGATTTGTTTGTTATTCCTATTCGTAAAGCCCGGGTTCGGATCCCAGGTCAGACATCAAAAATGAAATATGAAAAAAAAAATATTTCTTCGGCGACTTCCTCTCAGCAGATTTCTGGCAAAAACTCTGAGAGTAAAATAAACTGCCATGAAAAAGTTTCTCAAAATTCTGTCGTTCGGAGTCGACGTTAAACTGTAGGTCCCGCCACTCACGTATAAAATTAACGCACACAACATGAGTGGTGTGAGAAGCTAGGCCGTAATCCTGACTGAAGGGTTGTAATGGCCAATTATGTATGTATGTATTACTCTCTTCAAACACACCGCTACTCCAGACAATACTGACTGAACTTTTACTAACTCCGTTGCCTGTTTTGCCTAGCCTTTTATATGGCAACGTAAACAGTCTGATGAATGTTTTTGAATGTGAATGTTCGCGGCTTAGACTTCTCGAGATCTCTATAAATGTAAATATCGTTGTTTCATTATTGTTGTTTGTGTATTTTTGTTTACATTTATTCTCACAGCGTTTTTTGTTGCATTTTTGTTTACTTCTTTATCCTTTTTTATAATGGTGTTTGTTGATATATTTTTGTTATCTAGTTTATCATGTAAACAAGTTCAATGTTTTTGTTTTTGCAGCTTTTGTTTATAATTTTAATGTTAGGCAAAACACTATTTCCCTTTTCGAAACAATATCAAGGGAGAAATTGTTAGCTCAATAGCATCACAGAGCTTCAAAGCTATTAGTCTTAATTTATATTGAAATTGTTAAAAATACAGGCAGATTCACACACTCGAATTCACGCACTCTACATCATGTGGATTGTACTGGACTGGATAATTAAGTATTGTATTATTGGCTTAAGGTTATTGAAAAGACTTGTAGAGTATTCCAATAGGTAAGCAATATTTATGGTATAGACACAATAAACGTAACATCGCAAGCACAACAATTTTACAATAAACAAAACAAATAAGAAATAATCACATTATTTATTTTTAACAATGGTGCCACTAAAACGTTCTTTCGCGCCATACACTGCGTTTTTAAAACCTCTGTTTTATGCACGATATTCTATTGCCAGAACAGATTCTCTCACTGTGAATACTAATTTTCTCATTGCAGTGAATAAAAACATAAATTAGCCTAAAAGTAAAGCTGAAGAATATTTTCTTGTTGCCGCACTGCATTTAAAATAATCACTTTCATATACTACATGGTTGTATATTTCTGGGAAATTGCTACATTTGAAGCTTTGCGGTTATTGTGTTATAGCATTAGAAATGAAATTGTGTAGTTTAACTCAATTTAAGGTTTCAAGATTCTCAATACTGAACACATCAAAGTCTTCTTAACAAAATAGTAAATAAAATATTTATTTTTTAAATGCAATACAACTGCATATTATATTTAATTACTACGAGCTGAGTCACAGCAATCAGTTCATATGGTGTCGTGCAATAGACTGGTGGAAATCGAGTCCACGGCTCTCACGCTAATAGTCTAGCACACTATCCACTAGATACCAGGATACCCAAAATAATTCATTATTTATGGTATTTGAAAAAGAATTGAAAGTTAAGCTTTGGATGAAAGCGAAGAGATTGAGTTTTCTGTTCTCGATATTAATTGAAGTAGTCGTAGTCTAGTATGTAGCTATAAGATGTCAGACCAAGGTTCAAACCTCAGGTCAGGCATTTCCAATTTATAACGAAAGGCTATAATGACCGATTATATATGTATTTATGTAATATTCCTGATGCTGAAGACTCTGAACATAAAGAAAACAGAAGCTCATTTAACGAACTGACAAATGTATTGGCAGCAATACATCTTTGGCGCTGTTTATTGTCAAAGGTGATACTACTTTGAACAGCGAACCGTAGTTTGGGAAGAGAAATTATTATCAAAATATACGCATGGCTAGCAGTTGTATCTTGCAATGTTGTAGAGTCATTCTTACTGTCGCTTTTCTCATATTTACAGTGACAGACAAATATAAAAATAAAACCAAGGTGACATGAAGCGTTTTACATTTACGTAAAAAACGATACTGCAATGGACATCACGTCAAAAATTTTGGCGTAAATTGCATAAAAGTGAAAATAAAATGCAATAATTTGAAATAGTTTTATTAAAATAATTAAAACAAATAAAAGTACATATTTAAATTTTTTAACAAAATCAATCAATAATCGTGACAATTCTGTGTACTACAAGTATGTATCAATAGTGATATATAAGCTACGATTGTGAAGTTGTGAAGTTTTTTAAGGCGCGATCTAGGGTTAAAGTGAAAAGTAATAAAATCATAATAATAATCCGATGCGACTCATTTCTTTTATTTCTCATTCTTTTGTGTTGGTTTTATTGGTAAATTTAATTTAAGCAAAAATCACAAGAGCAAACTAATTAAAGTGTCGATGGCAATTAAGGGTTATCAATCTGTGCTTATTAACTTAAGTTTCACCATAGCACAACAATAATTGCTTGTCATGGAAACCATTTTCAGCAGGCAAAATCTCAACAGCAGCAGTTTCTATGCCAATGTCAATCAACAACATCAATTTCCTGGAAGAAGCATAAAGTCCTTACATTTATATAAGAAATAAAAGGTCAAGGCTAACATTAAATGATTATGTTATATAATCTCGTAGCAACTTTTATTTTCGGCTTAAACCTTTTTCTCATTTCGAGTGGAGCGACAGCAACAATAAAGACTGACTGATGAAAGGCCAAATTAAACTGATGTTGTAAAAAATTGTATGAGAATTACTTCAGAGGTTAAATGCATGTAATTAATATGAGTTTTCTTTAATTTGTCACTTTGTAAAGTATGATGAACTGATGATGGACAACACATGTAACCAATGATCTGTGAACAAGAAGTTACAAAAGGAAGCCTGAAATCACAGCCTAGAATAAAGACTGAAATGTTTGTTAGAGAAATTGTTGTGTAGCATCCAGGTATCAGCAATGAGTATTTACAAATATGAGTAGAATCAAATCATATTTATAATTTCTAACACTTATACGCACTCATACTTATTTTAATATCATACTCATACTACTCATATCCAAAGTTTGAAGTACTCATCATATTCATAATTAATAACATGTATGATGTTGTTAATTTCGACTCTGCATGACTCAACGTATACAAGAATCACAAAATAAGTATGAATCGCGAACGAACACTAAAATACTCACTAGAAGGTTGTGTGTTTGCTCTGCTTGCTGCTCTGTCTTTTTGCTTACGTGTCTTTTTCTTTTTTTGTAAATGCAACAATAACTATGACGGTAAATTTTGTTGAATGATTCGAGTTACTTGAACCATTTGTAAGTATTATAAGTATTTTTCTAAAGTTATGAATCTAAATCAGTAGACTTATGAATCAAACATATTTCGACTGGTATGAGTTTGATGTCAACGTTGTACTCATACTCATTGCAACCTGCACTTATAAATCAACGTTGTAGTGAGTACGAATGAATCAGAGTTGTTAAATTTCAATATTGTTGACTCACTTATATTCAAACTTTCATGAGTTCTTATGAGTAGCAAAAAACGATTCATTGCTGATATCTGGTAGCATCAATTGAGCAATTGTGTCGAGGTTTTATTTACTTACTAAGCGACAACTAAATGATTGTAACAAATGTGAAAAATATTATTGGACGTAAACTTTAAAATGAGAAAAAAGTAAAATTTAGCGTGTGTTGGAAGGTATTCTAATATTCTTGAAGCAACGGTTCAACCTCTAAGTCCGACATCTCCAATAAAACAAAATATGAAAAAATACTAAATAAAATTTCCATGAAGAGTTCTTCAAAAATCTGTCGTTCGAAATCCACTTTAAACTGTACGTCTTTCCATTCATGAATAAAATTAACACACGCAAAATAACTGGTCTGAAAAGCTTTGTTGTAATCCTGACTGAAAGGTTGTTAAGACCAATTAAATATGTATGTATGTATGTATGACTGTATGTATGTATATATGTTCAAAAGTTTAGAACTTAGATACAAAAAGATTTATTCTCTTAAGAAATTTTAGGTCAAAGTTCCACAATTGTTATGTAGATGGAATAAAGTACAGCAACAAGACGTTCTGTTAAATTATTTTTTATAATAGGGTGGGAAATTTAAAAATCCAACAAAAAATTTTTGTTGCGAAGTACAATTGTTCTGGTTAGAAATGGAAGATTATTTCATTCATATAGTTCCCGCGGCTGACCTCACAGTATCTCATTCAATAGGAACAATTTTCGTGCACGTTATCGAGTGTATAGGGTAGTATCTCAGCAATTGCATAAAGAATGTTGGCCTTCAAATGCTCAATTGTCTCTGGTTTGTCGGCATAACACTTTCCTTTAACGGCGCCACACAGAAAAAAGGCCAAACGTGTCAAATCGCAGCTGTTTGTCGGTCAATTGACATCACAATTTCGGCTAATTAAACGACCATCAAACGTTTGACGCAATAAATGGATTGTGGCATGAGATGTGTAGCATTTGCACCATCCTCCTAAAACAAAACATCATTCATATCAATACCATTAAGAGCGAATACAAAAAAATCGGTTATAATGGTGCGATAGGTGTCTTCATTATTTGTAATGGATGCGCTGTTATTATTTCCAAAGAAATATGGGACAATAATGTCTCTGCTCTACAAGCCGAACTAAACAGTCACTCGTAATGCGTGAATTGGCTTCTGTAAGAGCACGTGTGGATTTTCTGAGCCTAGCATAGTGTTGGCATTTGTTATTATACTTGTGACAGTATATTTATCTGTATTTTAATATAATTAATGTTTAAAACATTTCAGCTGTGATGTCTCTAATAGCTTAAAGCAAAAATGTGTCGAAGCGTTAAGGGAGACATAACGAATTATGTTTAATTCACATGCGGTAAAATTAAAAGAAAATAAGTGATGTTAATTAAGCAAATCACATAATGACCGTCAACAGAAGAGTTGGATTGATAACATCTAAACTTAATCGCCGTTGTTTGCTAGGGTGTGTGGCATATTAGACGAGAGCTCGTGGTTGAAACTCTTCTTCAAACATCTCTAAGAAAAAAAGGTCTTCTGGCAGAAACCCTGAATAAAATTGTCATGAAATGTTTCTGAAATCCGGCGTTCGGAGTCACTGTTAAACTGTAGATTCCACCACTAATGTATAATATAATGATCAATTAAGCAAGTTTGGTAAATTTTATTCAATGCAATTCTATTAGGAGTTACTTGTGTTTCTCTACATCAACAAAGGATATCCAATATCCCAGATAGCACATGCAAAAGAATATTGGAATTAAAAATAATTTTAAAAGTTTTTTACTGACAAAAACCACTCTTACTCTCAAATCAAACTTCCAAACCTGCTGAGGGATAGTCGCGGCAGAAATACTGTTACGAAAATGAAAAATCTATATACTTATGTTTTGCTTTTACATCGCTTAACATTAAAATTATAAACAAATTCTACAAAAACAAAACAATGCAGTAAACAAACCTGTTTACAAATTATCGCATTGCTTAATATAACAAAAAACACCAGCATAAAAAAAATGGTAAACAAGTAAACAAAAATCCACAAACAACACTACAGGAATAAATATAAACAAAGTACACAAACAACAGTAATAAAAAACGATGTTTACATGTATAGAGATTTCGAGAAGTCGAAGTCACGGACGTACGCCTTCAAGGACATTCATCAGACTGTTTACGTTGCCATATAAAAGGCAAGACAAAGCAGGCAAATGAGTGAGTGAAGTTCAGACAGTCTTGTGTGAGGACAAGGTTGTTTGTAGAGAGTAATCGTGGTTTGAAGATGTCCGTTACAAAGATCTGTCGAATAATTCTCTAGTAATTGTTATTGTTTATGCAAAAGAGGTATAACAAAAACAAAAGCAATTGTTGTTGTTTACATAAAGTTGTGAACAGTGGCACACATAATTGTGCAAATAATAAAGAATTTAATTAAAACTAAACATAAATTTATTTTTATTTTATTTGCAATATACGAGCTCATATTTTAAATGTTTTTAAAAGGTGAAAACGTAGCAATACATATATGAGCCGTTCAGAACACAAAGTGATTAACTTCACTTTTTGTAAAATCTTAAATTTAAGTTTCAAAGTACTTGGGATTGTCATAACTTTTTATATTTATTATAAATTTCTTGAATATTAAAGATTAACACCATTAAACGACAACAATTTTTGGGCCATTGAATAATAAGTAATTTATTTCAGAAGACATTTTGATTAACTTATGCCAATCGTTTCAATATCGCAATTCAAATGCACAACTAGCAAAATATTAGTATCAGTGAAAGAAAAATTTTACTATAATATGTTCTCTACAAAATTTAATTTACATTTTAAACAACCATCAAAAGATACGTCTCAAACTTGTTACACTTTGCAAATAAAAGTTAAATCTTCAGACGGTGCGGGACTTAAGACGGCAAAAATGGAAAAGGACACCCCTTTTAAAAGGGACAGAACAGGCTCGCAGTCAAATGGCTGCCGATCGAATGGCAGCATCAAAAAAAAATTCCGTATATTCTTTCCTAAACTGGCCACATCTGTAGCTTATTATAAGCGAAATTTATATGTTTATAATTTCTGATGTCATGAATTCAGTACAAATATAAGCCAGATGTTTGTTTGACCAGAACTGGGTCTCAAGAAATTAACTAACAGAGTACATAAAAACTTATGCTGCAAACTTTGAAAAAATAATAATATATTCTGATTCGTGTACCGGCCAAAATAGAAATATTAAAATCTTAAGTTTATTGAAACTTGTTCAAAGTACGGAAATAAGAGCTGAGTCAATTGAAATGAATTTTTTGGTAAATGGTCGCAGCTATTTACCTAATGACTCAGATTTTGCCATTATTGAGTCGCATGCAAAAAAATTCTAAACATTTATTCATCAGATGATTGGTACAATATAATCTAAACGTGCAAAAAGAAAGCACCATTTAATCTAATCCAAATGACACACTAGAATTTTTTCAACAAAACATTTAGAAAACTCAATCATTAATAGAAAAGCAACTGTTACAGGGCTTCCAGTAAATTGCCTTAAAATACTCTGCATAAAGTTAGAAAGGTCAAACCCCATCCAATACAATTCAAATATAACTTTGAAAAATGTAGATCAGCCTTTATTATATCCTAAAGGCAGAACTGTGAGAAGGGAAAAAAGGAGAGACATGATGGAACTGCTTAAATTCATTTAACCATAATTGTTTTAAAAAATTGATAACAAATAGAAATGGCGAGTCCTTACATACATCTGATGAAGAAGACATTATTTATACTGCTGATAAATTAATCAAAAATAATATATTATAACACTCATTTTTATGGAAAATTTTTAATAAAAATATATAATAACTAACTTTTTCTGTAATAAAAAACTTAATAAATTAAATACCTAATTTAACTTTATTACTTTTTTCAGTTGCCAAATCGATTAATTCCACCAGTCACATGGAATTTATAACATTACTGACATCATTTTCTTTGGTTATTCTTTCTTATTAATTTTATATACCATTAGATGAAAGCTATATATGTATTTATGTATTCTACAATATATATTTGAATTAAATTGTAAACGGAATTTTAAAAAACGATTTACATTATTTCATCGCATTTCTCAACTTTTTGTTATATGGAGTTAATCGATTTGTGCACTGTGCGACTCATATATAACAATATTTCGTTTTGTTAGAGATGTCTGACCTGGGGTTTGAATCCTGTCTTCACGTCTAATAGGCTAGACCAGGGCGACTTATAATATTTTTTATTAGTGATACTAACTAGCAATCCCTAAATAGTGATATCATGTTTCATAATATGCTATATATCAAGTATTTTTAATTTTATAAAAATTTTCAATTACAATAATAATATCCACATAATATCTTTCATTTCTTTAATTACGTCTTATTTATGCGTTTAATATTGGATCGCACACATTAAAAATACATATAATAATAGATTGATATTGAATTTCGTTGTAAAAATTGTTGTAAAGAAGGGTAGTGCCTGAAATTTACTGAAATTTACGTCTAACTACGCCACCATATTAATTGGAGTATACTGAGCATTTTTCTTGCCCCTCCAGGAAGAGATAAATGCCATACGTGTCTCATTAGCTGAAAAATAAGTGAATTCCAGTATTTAAATACAAATATTTTATGTTGTTCGACATCATAACAGATGATGGGGCTGAGGGCTTTTGGTAGCAGTGAGGGTTAAGGAGATGAACACCCTTGGCACCAAATTGAGCGTATCACAACAGACCGCTATGTGTGCTCAAGTGAGCTCTTTGAGATCAGAGCTACCACTTCGACCTAACCTGAATTGAGCGTGTCCCCGAGGTCTATATTTTCTTTACCTCTGTATTGAGTCTTTTCTGCCATGTACGCATATTAAAACTGGTGATTTTTTAGCTATTATCTTTTTGGCAACACTGGTGTAAATAGCTCACGCACGTTTCGTCTTTTGTTTCACTGTCAAATATCTTCAGTTCGGTCTATAATTTAACCATGAATCGTCTTACAAACGAACAACGCTTGCAAATCATTGAATTTTATTATCAAAATGCGTGCTCTGTTAAGAAAGTTCATCGCGCGCTTCTTCCATTTTATGGTCAGTTTAATCGACCCACTGAAGCAGCTATTCGGGCTATTGTGACTAAATTTCGCACCAAATTTACATTGTTGGACATGAAACCAACACGCTTACGTAGAGTGCGAACTGAAGAAAATATCGCAGCTGTATCGGCCAGTGTTAATGATGTTCAGCGACGAAGCTCATTTTTGGCTCAATGGATACGTAAATAAGCAGAATTGTCGATTTTGGAGTGAAGTTCAGCCAGAAGCATTGCAAAAGCTACCAATGCATCCAGAAAAAGTCACAGTTTGGTGCGGTTTATAGGCTGCTGGCATCATTGGACCGTACTTCTTTAAAGATGCTGCGAATCGTAACGTAATTGTGAATGGTGAGCGCTACCGTGAGATGATATCCAACTTTTTTTTGCGCAAAATGCAAGAGCTTGACTTGAATGACATGTGGTTTCAACAAGACGGTGCCACATGCCACACAGCACGCAATGGACTTATTTAGAGGCGAGTTCGGTGAACATTTTATTTCACGTTCGGGACCGGTCAATTGTCCGCCTAGATCGTGCGATTTAACGCCTTTAGATACTTTTTTGTGGGGCTATGTTAAAGCTCATGTCTATACAGACAAGCCCGCTTCAATTGACGCATTGGAAGACAACATTGAAGCATTTATTCGTGAGATACCGGCCGAAATGTTGGAAAGAGTATACCAAAATTGGACTAAGCGGATGGACCTAATAATCTTCAAACATTAAATTATATTGACCGTACTATCGATTAAAATAAAGATTTCATGCATTTTTCTGAATTTTATGTGTTTTTTTTTTTTGAAAAATGTTCCTATAGCTCTTAAAAATCACCCATTATATGTTCCTTTTACTCCTCTAGGGAGCGTATTAACGCAATGTACGCATATTGCAAGCTATAAATTTCACATGCATTTTAGGGTTCTTAAATAGGGTTCAGGGTGTAGTTGCCGTAGTCTAGTAGGTAGTGTGGCGGCTTATTAGACGTAAAGCCACAGTTCAAACCTCAGGTCCGACATCAAAACGAAAATATGAAAAAATATTTCTTCGTCGACTTCCTCTCGCAGATTTCTGGCAAAAACTCTCAAAGTAAAATAAAATTGCCAAGCACGCAACTTAAGTGGTGTGAGAAACTAGGTCCCAATCTTCACTGAACGGTTGTGATGACCAATTATGTATAAATAGGGTTCTTATATAACAATTCACGATGTTTGCTTAACAAACGGAAGCATCTGTAAAGCGGAAAACAATAGGAAAATACCAACAACGACATCGAAACTAAAACAATACTATATATACCCATAGAATCCGTAAAAAAATCATATTTTTAAGGATTTCCTATCGTTACCAATAAAACAAATATCTAGGTTTCAAAGGCCTATTAATAATCATTGTGTGTGAAATATAAAATTGTTCAACTGTTCGTCACAACCTCTATAGATGGAGCTCATCAGAAGTACGTATTTATTCATTTCTGTACCGTACAAATAATGCTGAATTTGACAGATGACATGCAAATAGCACACATGGAACCTCTTAACATTGGTGTTGAGATTATTCAGTTAAGGAAAAAAGAAGTTGGTAACAACCATCGACTTGTGATGTTCGCCGTTGGCCGTGATGGCTTGTCGAACATAGTTCTCAGAGAAATATGTACCACTAACGTCGCCAGTTCGGAATTCTTACCATAGAGCGACATTTACAGAATTCGTTGGGTGGACTTGGATTCGTTTTGCATTGTTATGTTGTTTGTGAAGGGGTACGTGATTCATACAGAAATGTGCTTCATTACTGCAGATGATTCTAGTTCTCCTCCACAAGTACATATTATAAAGACATCACATATTTGGTATATCATTGTTATTCACTCTCCAACTCATTTAGCATCACTGATATGTCCGCTTTTTACTACTGCCCTCGGCATTTAATACATTACTGCAAACTGAGATTTTTCTTCCGGTGTAATTCATAAGCATATCATTAATGTTTATTATATTTCAATGCAAATACCCAAACGCAATAAAGGATTCAAATCCTTTTTTTACAATAATTACAATATCAAAATACTGTGTAAATATATATCACTAGGGTACTGATGTTTTTTTTTTTTACAAAAATATATTCCACAAATTATTTTGTACGGGCAAAGGAAATTGAAAAGCAACAACGAAAAATTAGTATTTATGTTTGTTTAATTTAAGAATAATAATTAAAAACATAAAAAAGTTAATTATCACATTTCCATAAACTATATATCCTGACAAGTTATAACGGCTGCAAAATGGTTTAAAAAAACAGATTTTTTGTGTGGTATATGCATTTTTGTATTATTTTTAGAAATGCTTCACTGTTTTCCGATGTTAATGTTATAAATAAATTTGTATTAATAAAGGAAGTAATTGTAATTGCGTTGTAATTCAGATGAAAATATGTTGGAGCATATTCATTTTAAACTGACAGGAAACCTTCAGGTTGTTTACACTATGATGTTCAGTCATGAAGAGAATATATGTATGTATCTACTAAGGCACTCTTGCAAATATTTATGGACTAGAACCAACTACATGTGTTAAGTTTAACTTAACAAACCTTTTAATAACAATGTTGTGATATACACAGTATAAGGTAACATTAAGCCATATTCAGAAAATTTTAAATGTTTAACATTGTCCCAGCCTAGTAATATAGTAAATATTTTGATTGCTCCAACAATTCGAAGTCAAAGCAACATGTTGACTAGTTTTAAATGCAGCTATTTCACATAGTCTCATTGAAAGACAGATATTATTAAAATTTGCATTGTTTAACATTATCCATCTCACCATTTAACAGTTTGAAGGCAAACATTTTGTTTAATAAAATTGCTGTAACAATTCGTACAGAAAGCAACATGTTGATTGGTATAAAAACCAGCTATTGAACATAGTTTCTTTATGTCACGGCTTAAGTTGTTATTATTTATGACCTGTTATGATATTTGTTTGGTTACAATAAGATTGAAATAATTTTATAGTTTTGATTGTCCAATTTTTGTTTCATATTATTGGTATTCATTTGCTCTGCTATTTAACTTTTAAGGAATCTCGTCTGAAGGTTCTCCTGATAAAAAAAGGGGAATCACATATCATATTTCCTTTTACTTCGTATGCATATGTACATACCAATGCAGTCACATATGCGTACGTAATTGGCCATTACAACCCTTCAGTCAGGATTAAGACCTAGCTTCTCACACCACTCATGTTGTGTGTGTTAACTTTATACATGAGTGGCGGGACCTACGGTTTAAAGTCAACTCCGAACGACAGATTTTTTGAGAAATTTTACATGGCAATTTTATTTGTTTTCAGATTTTTTGCCAGAAATCTGCTAAGAGGAAGTCGCCGAAGAAATATTTTTCATCAATCTTTTAAAACAAATCGTATCTACTTGTTATGAAATCCTAAACTAGAATTACAATGGTCATTACATTACAACATTCTAGTCAGCCCTAGCTTCTCACAACCACACCATGTTGTATGTATTAATCGTATGCATAATCGATGAAACCGACAGTTTAATGTCGACACCGAACGACGGATTTGGGCTATTTGGCAGTTTAATTCGCTCTCCGAGTTTTTGCTAGACGACTGCTGAGAGGAAGTCGCCGAAAGAAACATTTTTCATATTTCAATCTGCTGGAGATGTCTGAGCTCTAATTTAAACCGCTGTTTCGAGTCGAATACATCAACACATAATTAATGATTTCTTATTTATCATCAAAAAATTGGAAAAATGTTAAAAGAAAATAATAAAAACAATTTTTTTATTCGATATTTCATTTTCTGTGCTTTACAGTTTCTAATTTAAGCGAAAAAGCTTTTCCCTGCAGTAAAGTTTATCATTATAAGATTTAATTTTTTTTTATTGTTATTCACTATTTCATCATTTACCATATTTTCCCTCATTATTATTTTTAACTGGACACAATACTCCTACAATTCTTAAAGGCTATGTTGTCCATTCAGAATGATTTTGGCTTGCCGTCATTTATTCGTTTTTATTTTCTTAAATAAGCGAAATTGTTAAAGAAAAAAACAAAAACCTTTCTGTTGCCGCATTTTTTTTCGTTTACAAGAAATCTTTTTGCTTTCATTGCTGTTTTATCCTTTCCCTTTGCCTTAAACACTTAACCGTAGGACCCCAGCTACACTCCTGCAGCGTCTTCTCTTTTGGTTAAAAAATTTTATTTTGGCTTAAAGTGAAAAACCAAAATGAACACGGGTGTACCTTAATTGGCATTTTAATTTTTGCTTTACTTCTGGCCTTTTAAAGAGTATAACAAGAATTTCTTTGAATTAATATTTCTATTGTGCAAATAATTTTTATTTTAAATATTTACAAACATTTTGAGGAGTGAGCTTATTCATTTTGTATATGTGTAGATAAGCAAAGAATATGCAAGAAATATGCACTCTATAGAGAGTATGCTATATGAGGGTCTACACCACAATCGCTGTCACTAGTTAATGCAATGAATCTAGTAGTCGCCATAGTTTAGTAGGTAACGTGTTCGCTTGTTGGACATGAGGCCTTGGTTCAAAGCAGAGATCCGCAATGAATTGTTTTTTTCGCTATTCATAAGCACTCATGAAATTCTGAAAATAAGTGAGTAAACAATATTGAAGTTTACCAACTCTGATTCATTCGTACTCACTACAACGTTGATTTATAATTACAAGTTGTAATGAGTAAGCGTACAACGTGACATCGAACTCATACCATTCGAAATATGTTTGATTCATAAGCCTACTCATTTAAATTCATAACTTGAATGATTCGACATTCAAAAAAATTTCCAATTTTAGTTTTTGTTAGGCATTTACAAAAAAAAGACAGAGAAGCAAACAGAGCAAACACACAACCTTCTATTCAGTATTTTAGTGTTCGTAGGTGAATCAGACTTATTTTGTGAAAATTTTGTCGGAATCAACAACATCATACGTGTTGTTACGTATGAATGAGGACTTCAAACGTCGAATATGAGTAGAGCATTCATGTTAATAAAATAAGTATAAATGCGTATAAGTATCATCTCTTTGAATACTCATTACTGATTTCTGGTTTAAACCCCAGGTCAAACATCTCCGACAAAACGAAAATATGAAAAAATATTTCTTCTGCGACTGCCTCTCAGTAGATTTCTGGTGAAAGCTCTGATAGTAAATAAAACTGCAATGAAAAATTTCTCAAAAATCTGTCTTTCGAGTTGACCATAAAATGTAGTTCCAACCCCTCATGTATGAAATGAACACACACAACATAAGTTGTGTGAGAAACTAGGTCGTAATCCTGACTGAAGGATTGTAATGTCAAAATATGTATATATGTATGTATGTATGTATGTATGTAATGAGTGTATTTTAAATCTCGGTAATTAAATGGCTGAATAATATGCTGGAAGCACGGTGATTTATAAAAATCTCAGATTGAATTTTGAGGCAAAGTTAACAGATTGATAGATAGAAGGAGAGTATGGTCCTGTTAATATTGCTGTGGAGAAATGCTTTAGTACTGCACTGTACTGTACTGTACTCTCCTCCAACTTTATGGCGTTTTCCTATAATGACTGCTCCAAGTCTATTGCTCCCACACATTTATTGATACTCATCAGCTTAGTGTCAGCCATGACAGTTGGCTGTCAAGCATATGATATGATTTCGGGTATATCTTCCTGAGAGGCATTAGTTCTTTACAGATTCAAAAAATGTGTTGTGTACATGTTAGACTCGAGACAACCTCCATTCCGAATATTGTAATTTCTCTTCTCTGTTTTTAATTTATCAAAAAAACTTCTAATTGTGTCTAAGCCACTTGGATTCTTTTCCTCTATAAATGTTAAAATTTCAAAACGGCCTAGTGTAGTGGGTAGTGTGTTGGCCCGTGGTTCAACAGCCCAAGCATTTTACACAAAACGAAAATGGAAAATGTCTATTGGCGACTGAATTGCAAAAGTATTCTGGCAAAAACTCTGAGAGTAAAAAAAGTTTGCAATAAAAAGTTTCCCAAAAATCTGTCCTTCGGAGTTCCATTTACACACTAATAGGTGGTGTGAGAAGCTAGGTTGTAATCCCGGCGAGAGGCTTTAATCTGATCGTCATAGTGTGCATCTAGTTCATAACTTTTAGTTTGCATATCATTATGGTATGTCTGGTCTTTCGTGAGATACTCTCTAGATAAGATCTCCGTGATAATTTACTATCCAGTGATATAAATATTTTACATCCATCTTCTGTGATATTGTCCTATTAAAAAGACAAATATTCTTTCATTTAGTAAGTTTTCTCCATCTTGCAAATGATACTACTATAGTTTTGTCGGGATTAATCCTCAGATTCACTGTCTGACCTCAACGACTTACAATTACAGGACTTCTTTGAACGATGTCGCAGGCAGTCTCAGAATTTTCCTTTAGGATTTTTAAAGAAGATTGAAGTGACCGTGGGTGTTGTACTCGTTGCAGTCCAGTAGGTAATATGTTGACTGATTAGAGGTGAGGCAACGGTTCAAACCCCAGGCCAGACATCTCCAACAAAACGAAATTTGAAAAAATATATGTCCGGTGACTTCCTTTCAGCAGATTTCTGGCAAAAACTCTGAGATTAAATAAAATTGTCATGTAAAGTTTCTCAAAAATCTGTCGTTCGGAGTCGACTTTACACTGTAGGTCCCGCCATTCATGAATGAAAATTAATACACAAGTAAGTATTCTGAGGTCGTAAGCCTGACCAACTACGCATATATGTATTGCTTTATTAGACAAGAGCTTGTGGTTCAAACTCCACTTAAGATATTTCGAACAAAATGTAACATGAAAAAGGATTTACTTCAGCGACTTCCTGTCAGCAGTTTCCTGGCAAAATTGTCATGAAAAGTTTCTCAAATTTGTCGTTCGAATATGATGTTAAATTGTAGATTTCGCCACCCATGGATAAAATTAACTATCACAACATGGGTGGTGAGAGAAGGTAGGTTGTAATCCAGACTAAATGGTTGTATTGACCAATATAGTAAGTACTTGAAGAAGATGGGAACTCAGACCTTACTTTGCGGTATGAGCGGTTTAATTTATACTGAAAGAGCAAGAAGAAGCTAAATTCTCCAACTCTTTTTGTTATGAATATAGTGTCCAGATCGATACAGAATTGGTTGCTTCAGTATTAATTTGAACTTTTCATAGCATTGATCGACTAATCGAAAGCGGAGACAAATGCTTTTCGGAAGCATATTTCCTTCCAAAAACCTCTTGGAGTTCCAAGAGCTTTCTAGGACTTTATTAACAAAAATTTGCTCTACAGCTTGGGGTTCCTATTGGACAATGGGTTGAATGCTTATGATTTAAAAGTAATGAGGACAGGTTAGATGAAATATTTGTCTTCTTCAGAGAGTATGAATATTTTATTAAATTTTTACAGTAGAGCAGAACGTAGGCGGATTTGATTGTAAAGAATTTTTTTGTTTTTGTTTTATTTGTGCAGATTTGTTAATCCCATTAAAATTTTAATGGGTTTTTGTGCATATATTTGTTTATTTCAGTACCTTTTATCATTGCTGGTTTCTTTCATTGGTTTTATTTGTGAGTTTGTGGCATATGGCTTCACTTCAAACGACCTAAAATCTGTTTTAAATGCTCACACAGATTAAAATCAAAAACTACAACTGATTTCAGGCAACATATAAAAAATTTCATCAATTTGTTTAAATCGCCTAAGGTATAAGATTGGAAGTATTTTTTTTTTGTTTTATTTCACAACTTAAATGTTTTTGCATTCAAAATTTCTTTTTTAAATTTTTTGTGGAAATGCCAACAAAAACTTTGTTTTTTAGTCATCAGTTCATTGCACTTTTTGGCTGGCCAATAAACAGCATTAGACAGGAACATAATAAAAGCAAGGAGATACCATTGTTTTGTTAAATGGATTTTATTGTGCCATTTTTTTATTCTGTGTCTGTAGTTTAATTTTTTTGATATTTTTTGCTGTTGTCTTCCATTTGTTTTTTTATTTCATTCTGCCTTAGCTGTCCCAAGAAAAATGTTCTTCAGTGTCGTTATGTGATTGTGTTTTGCAGGTGTCTGTCTCATGATTTTGAAAATGTAATGACAATTCTATTTGATTGCGATTATTTGTAAAGCTGTGTTAAACTATGATTTGGAAAAGCTGGTATATAATCAAGATTCTGTCATAAGATTCGAATTCGTTTAAGTAAACTTAAATTTGTTTCCTTAGCTTCTTTACCCCTTCCTGCACTTTATCACACAATTAAGACTTTCTGATATTTTTGAAACTGCCATACGGTTCAATAATAATTATGTGGGCAAGAGATTCGAAATCTTTAAAAGTCATTGTCGTTGTAATGGAGGATAAATCTCCTGTCCTGTTGAGAATATTAAGACGATGAACAATCAACAGGTACAGTCTGGTTTTTTTATTCGATACAAATACATCTTCCAACATTAACTTCCGAACTTAGGAGGTTGATAACTACTATCTTGTGTTACTTTTCTGAACTTACTCACATACTCGTACATATATAATTGGTCATCACAACCCTTCAGTCAGGATTATGACCTAGTTTCCCACTTATGTTGTGTGTGTTAATTTTATACATGAGTGGTGTGACCTACAGTTTAAAGTCGATTCCGAACGACAAATTTTTGAGAAAATTTTCATGGCAATTTTATTTGACTCTCAGACTTTTTGCCAGAAATCTGCTGAGAGGAAGTCGCCGGAAAAATTATTTTTCAAATTTCGTTTCGTTGAAGATGTCAGACCTGGAGTTTAAACCGAGGCCTTACGTCTAATAAGCCAACACACTGCCTACTTAACTACCGCTACTTCTTACTTACTTAATTCGCCACAGTTTATGGGCTGTCGGCCTATTTTAACCATCTAACATAACAGGTGTCTCTGCTTTTTGCACCTTCGTCACACCAATTGATGACAGAGGTTCTTCAATTTGCTCCTTTTAACGTAGACAAAATCGTCCTTTTTATCGACTTCCGGTAATCCAACCACCAAATGCAAGTCTCGCCCGACCAACCTATTCCATCTGAACGACATAGCGCAGCCGCTGGATGCTCATGTGCTGAAACACGTCCATGTTGTTAAGGAGCTTTGTTGAATTGGATGCGGAAATTATCGCAAACTCATACTGGAACAAAAATCTTACATAGGACTTTTCTCTCGAATAGTTTCAAGGCTGCTGCGTCAGTGCTTAATAGAGTCCATGCTTCTACGCTGTACAAAAGCACGGGAAGGAGAAGTGCCTTGTAGAGTGTAAGTTTCGTTGTACGAGAGAGGATGGAGTGGGTTATGATATATGCTAACAAGTCAAAGTTTCTGTTTGGGGTCAAAATGGCAACGTCCACAACGATTCTTGTCTTGCTGTATTCAAGCTGACACCCAGCTTCCTCGTGACCCCTCTTGGATGGTATACTAGCACCCGCTAGATGTTAAATAATGCGTAGGGCTTGGAACCCACCACGGAAAAAGAATAGCTAATGAAAACTAGAACAGAAGTCGCTAACCTTTTCCTAAAAGTTTATTTAATTTTTTTCCTTTCGTTCACACAATATGACATGTATTTGTTGGTTTTAAAATCTTCAAAATAACAGTAAAGTATGTAACTTCATCAAAAACGTACTTCCTCTACCGAACCTAATGTAGTTTAGAACATGAGGTATATTATAAATACAGTGTAAAAAGGATTTTTTCGAAACTAGAAATGTTGCAACGTCATGCCGAAGATCATCACCATCATAACCCGTAGTAGTTGTAAACACAGTATAAACGGGTAAAAAAATCGAACATATTTTAAAGTAGTACGTGACCTTTTTGCGGTTACTAGGGATTTTTTCAGTTGAATTTTTTCTACGTTAAGTTTTTCTTTTCTTTTAATAATTTACACATTTTTTTTCTTTTGCTACACACAATTGCACCATAGTTCTGATGTAGTCGAAGTTGTCTGCCAATGCAGTCAAAAATATTATCGAATCATGTCAATCATGACATTTTAATTCTGGTAAAAAACATATAATTTTATGTTACATATATTTTACAAATAAACATAGTTTTTTAGTCAGTTTATGAGGCTATGAGTTTTTCCTTAGCCAACGATTACACTGGCATGCGGGTTGTCAGCAATAATGCTGTTGATGATAAGTAACAAATTTAGCTTCACACGAAATCGATTACGATAAGTCCTATTCCACCAAAGCTATCATATGATTTTCGGATAAATTACTTGCAATTTGTGCTATACTTACATACCTATTTAGCCGTTACAACGCATTGCAAATAGTATTACAATTTAACTTCTAACATCACCCCATGGAGGCAAAGCTCGCATCATTTTTTGCGCCGACTCCATCAAAGCCGGAGTTAATATTGTTACGAAAATGAAAAATCTAGATACTGGTGATTTGCTTTTACATTGCTTAACATCAATATTATAAAAAAAAGCAACAAAAACAAAACAATGCAGTTAACAAACCTGTTTACAAATTATCATACTGCTTAATATAACAATAAACACCAGAATAAAAAATGGTAAACAAGTAAACAAAAATACACAAACAACACTACAAAAATAAATGTAAACAAAATACACAAACAACACAACAATAATAAATGTAAACATCGTTGTTTACATTTATAGAGATTTCAAGAAGGCGAAGTCATGAACATTCGCCTTCAAGAACATCCATCAGACTGTTTACTCTGCCATATAAAAGGCAAAGCAAAGCAGGCGACTGAGTTAGTGAAGTTCAGTCATTCTTGTGTGAAAACGCGGTATGTTTGAAGAGAGTAATCGTGGTTTGAAGATCTCCGTTACAAAGATCTGCCGCATAATTGTCTAGTAATTGTTATTGTTTATGCAAAGGGTGTAAACAGAGGAATAACAAATAAAGCAATTGTTGTTGTTTGCATAAAGTTGTGAACAGTGGCACACAGAAGAGTGCGAATAATAAAGAATTTTAAATGAAACCAAACACAAATTTATTTTTATTTTATTTGCAATCTACGAGCTCATATTTTAAACGTTTTTAAAATGTAAAAACATAACAATATATACATAATACATACAACCCTTCAGTCAGGAGTACGTCCTAGCTTCTCATACCACTTATGTTGTGTGTGTTTTAAATTTATACACGAGTGACAGGGTCTACAGTATAAATTCGACTCGGAACGACAGATTTTTATAAACTTTTCATTGCAATTTTATTTACTCCCAACGTTTCTGACAGAAATGTTCTGAACGAAAGACGCCAAAGAAATATTTTTTTCTTTTTTGTTTTGTTCGAGATGTCTGACCTTTTACATACTTTTGTAGGGGCTTTTATTAAGCGCCTCTAACATATCAATTCAAAAAAGTTTCTGTGGGATATTTTATATTCGTTTGCAAGGCCTTTTGCTGAATTTATGTTGGGAATAAAAAATTGTTTAAACGTCCGCCACGGATTCTCTACATGGATTGTATTTAAAATGTTCAATTTTCCATAATTCTGGCGTATAAATCAGGCTGAATTTGAATTATTGACTTTGTAATCTATGGCTTTTTCACATACACCTGTGACTTAAGAAAACCTCCCAAAAAAAAGTGGAATGGTGCCAGTGCACATAAGCATGCCTCCTATAGTTCCTTAAGAATATTCAAAGTGGCATAAGCTATGTTGCCACGCCGTCTCGTTGAAACTATATATGGTTGGTATCCACATCATCCATTTCAGGCTAAGGGAAGTTGATAACGATCGACCACTTGCCACTAACAGCAATTGCCTGGCCAACGACATTTTCAAAGAACGCCAGCCCATAACCCACACCAAACTCTTACTTTTTCAGAGTGCATTGGACACTCTTGGATCTTATGTGAATTGGTATGGTCTTACAATCGACAATTTTGTTTGCTTATGTACCTATTAATCCAGAAGCCCACTCTCTCCAGAGGCCATTCAGAGAACACACATCGTTGTCTATGGTCGAAAAACTTAAGTTCCTGGATTAATTGCATTGTGTCCGAGTGCAGGTACAAGAAACGACGCAAAATTCACTACATTGTAGTCTGTAAAAGGCTGAGTGCAAATTACTAACAGCAGCGATGTTTTCGGCAGATCTTGCAATTCGTCGGCATACGATGGACCAACGTTTTCCAAACAAGTGGGTTCGAATTAAACCAGCACATTGTGAATAGTCCTCTCAGTATAATGATTATGGCGATCTTAAAATGAGTGAAGCGCGCGATATTTAAACCGAACAGTGATTTGGCAAAACAGACTGAATAAATTACAATTAATTTGACAGTTCGAAAGTCCATGTTTGAAGACCCTATATTAGTGTGATGAATCACTACCGCAGAATTGCTAAAAGTAAATGGTCATCTAGTGAGTAGAGTGAAGATTGTGGTTTCGATTCCCAACAGAGGCTCTGGCCTGTTACACTATACCGCGCATAAGGTCTGAAATACTTGTTTATTATTAACAGACAAATAAATTTCATTTAAACTATCATCGATTATAGCTTTAATAAAAATACTTTTGTTCCTCTTCAATTATTTATAGGAAGGCTTTCAAGAAAATTCGTTCTCCATACCAAAGCCAAGCTGCGATATACAGATAAAACAATAACAACAAATTGACAAATCTATTCAACTGAGGTTCTTTAAATTCCGAATAGTAAAGTTTTTATTACACGCAAACACAGCAAAAACCAATGCAAATCCTTTGATGCTACAGAACATGTACCAAAAAATAAAAAAACGAAACAAATCCCAGCCAAAATACACGACATCGCAGCTTAGAAGGGGTAAAGATAAAAGAAAAATACAGAGGATATGAGAGCGGTTTTTCGAAATACGTTAAATATGCGTTAACAGGCCAGCGTAAGCTGGAATATTTGGATTTCAGCTTTATAAAGTTGACAACAAAATAATACGTAGTTTTGCTCCAAAATATATGCAGTTTTAGGGAAAACAGTAAAAGTGGTTGCAAAGAAACAAATGAAAAACTATTTAGACTACCAAAGTGAGCATCTTAGGTATTAAAATGGGGAGAAAACATGTTTATGATTGTGTATAACATTTTTTATTTTTATTTTTAAAATTCTATAGACCAAATAAAATATTGGTAGGGTAGGGATAGGTTAGATAAGTAAAAGACCAACACTTAGGTCAATGTGATACCACGACAAATTCAACGTTTCCTATAAGCACCCAACATGATTCCAAAAAAAAAATTTTTAGTATTGCAGCAATTTATATATATATATATATATATATATATACAGAAAATGAGAGGTCAAATATCCGTCTTTTTATTGAAAGAGCAGGACACTGACATGTGAAGTAAAAGACAGTATCTTCCTCCTGCTTAGACCAACAGTTTCTTTTAAAGTTATTTGCCGTAATGCCGACATACGTCTATACGTCTATTAAAACGACAGTGGCCCGTAAATATCGCTGTTGTTTTATGGATGGCCAAGAGATTTAAGGGCAGAAGTGAGCCGTTTCTCTTTTACATGTCCAGCAGAGTCTAGCTATATTGTACGTATCCTCTTGTTGCCAACGGCATTGAGCTTTCCCGTAAAACGAATTAATAATATCCAAGTTAACTAAGGCAGATCAGAATACTTGTGCCCTGCAACATATTGAAGTTTGCGAACACCGTGCCGGCTCTTGCCATCCTAACGGCAATGCAATTTCCAACGATATCTTCTGCGTCGCTGTAGTCTAGTAGTTAGTGTGTTGGCTTATTAGACGTAAGGGCACGGTTCAAACCCCAGGTCAGACATCAAAATGAAAATATGAAAAAAATATTTCTTCGGTGGCTTCCTCTCAGTAGATATCTGGCAAAAACTCTGAAGGCAAATAAAATTGCCATGAAATGTTTCTCAAAAATCTGTCGTTCGGAGTCTGCTTTAAACTGTAGGTCCCGCTACTCATGCATAAAATTATCACACACAACATAAGTGGTGTGAGAAACTAGATCCGTAAACCTGACTGAAGGGTTGTAATAACCAACCTATAAAATAGCTTCTAATGATCCGAAAATTTTCTAAGAAATCATCGGCATTCTTGGACAAAGACGGACGTTGAATATACGTTCGTTAGGAAGTTATACGCAGCTGGGCTGTCCCAGTAAATCAAGAGATTTGCGGAGAAAATCCATCCACTTAAAAGCATTACGCCGCTTTCAAAATAGCTATGAATTCTGCCACAAAAACAATGCAAGAAGTAAAACGTTTCACTAAAGAAGTGAAATTTTTAATCGTATTTAAAATGCTATTGTTTTTAATTTTTTTTTTCTGCAATTGTTGCAGTAATTACGATGTATTTTAAAAGAATTTAATTAAAAGGATTTTTGATTTATTTATTATTTTTTCTTTTTTACACTAGCCGTCTATTTTCCTGGCTTAAAAGGCTTAAAACATTAAAATTTATTTTTATTTTAAATCAAAAGCATTGTCTATTCCACCAAAACAAACAGAAATAGAACATTTTTCACACATGACCTTTAAAGTCTCTTTTCGGTTTTATTCTATGGCCCTTAAATGCATCTGACCATCTCCATATTTGCTGGTGTAGCTTCGTTTTACTGACAGTGTTGCTTTATTTTTAAAATCTTTTGGTTTCTATTGCTTTACATTCAAACACGGTGATTTTATATCCAATGAAATAAAACTTTTTTAATTTTTGTAATTCTTTAAATACTTTCCTCCATATTTTTAATTTAAAATACTTTTGAAATTTTGACTTTAACTTTTCTTTCGACTTTTCTACACTAATATTTAGCATAATTGATCTCAATTGTTATCAAAATATTTAGAGCAGAGTTACAGATTTTAAATATCAGTATAACGATATTACTTCCCGTCTAAGGTAGATTGTTCAGGATCGGTTTACAGTTTAATCTTTAGAGAATAATGCGTCCTTAGGCTAACTCGCGTGTACTGTCGAGCGTTAGATGTAGAGCAATTACAGTTCTGACCTTAATATGGCATTATTGGAGTTTTGTTCGGTTTACATACCGCGCGTTTCGCTTATTTTACGATCGTCATAATAATAATACTGAGAGGACTATTCACAATGTGATGGATAAATTCAAGCCCACTTGTTTGGAAAACGATGGACCAACGACTGTACGTCGACGAATCGCAATATCTACCGAAAACATCTCTGTTGTTTGTAAGAGTGTGCAGGAGAATATGTACTCAGCCTTTTACAGACCACAATGTAGCGAATTTTTCGTTCTTTCTTTTACCTGCACTCGTACACAATCCAATTAATCCAGGAACTTAAGTTTTTCTACCATAGACAACGGTGTGTGGTTCTGAAGCAGTTGGCAATTGAAACTAATTTTTATCGACAAATAATCTTCAGCGATATGGCCCATTTCTGAATAAATGCTTACTTACTTAATTGGCCATTAACAACCAGAGTAACATATTTCGGCCTGCCGCAACACATCCTTCCAGGCACCTCTTCTTCTTGCGTGCCTACGCTAGTTGGTCACACCAATCGATGACAGGGTTTCCTCGATTTGATCTTTCCAACACAAACAAGTTCGAACTCTTCGCCGACTTCCGCAGATCCCCCATCAAATACCATCCTCTTCCATTCAAACGAATAGTTTGTTTTATTTCTGAATAAATGAGTATTTAAAGAAAGAAAATTGTCAAATTGGGAACCGAAAAAAATTTAAAACTTGGCGTTGATTTTGCGTCTTTGAGAACGACGTTGTCACTATATGCCCATGATTCTTAATTGCTTTCTTGGTCATTACAACCCTTCATTCAGGTGGTGTGGCTTCTCACACCACCCATTTTGTATGTATTATCCATAAGTGGCGGAAGCTACTGTTTAATGTATTCTCAGAGTGTTAGCTAGAAAAATTTTTTTTTTCAATTTCGTTTTGTCTGAGATGTCTGAGCCAGATCTTAGCCAAAGCTAATACACTACCAACTAGACTTTATTTAGGTAGGTTTGCACTAAGATCCGCGAGTCTTTTATTAATTGTGGAATTACAGTGGATATAAACGTTATTGGAACTTCGTTCTTTAAGATGGGCCCACAAGCTTTTGTTTATTATTATAATAATTGTTCATTGTTGGCTTGTCTGTGTGCTTCATTCTAAAGTTCAGCAACATTTTCTTTCTTGTATATATTTCTAAAATGATTCTCAACTCAATTTACGAAAAGAGAATTGTTCATGGAAAATGTTAAATAATTTCTCTATTGAGTTTATTGGTTAATTTTAAAATATCATCTAAATCTGCTTACCATTTACCATTATTTCTTAAGTTCAATCATCGTATTAAAGAATTACTTTGTGATGCAATTACAATTGAGAAGCTATTTACGGTTGTGCCAACAGGTAGTACAAAATGGAAATGTAAATTGAATGTCGCAGACTTGAAAATCCCGTTGAAGCTTTAAAATATGAAGCTATTTTGAGAATCTTCGGAGAAAAAACTTTTGATATCGCTATGTATTGGAACATTTTCTGATTTCAGCGGCAGCAAAAAATGCAGTCTATTGGTGGCAACCAGAGATCAGCAATGAATCGTTTTTTCCTACTCATAAGCACTCATGAAATTTTGAATATAAGTGAGTCAACAATATTAAAATTTAATTTCTCTGATTCATTCGTACTCACTACAACGTTGATTTATAAGTACAGGTTGCAATGAGTATGCGTACAACGTTGACATCAAACTCATACCATTCGAAATATGTTTGATTCATAAGCCTACTCATTCAGATTCATAACTTTAGAAAAATGCTTATAATACTTATAAATGATTCGAGTGATTCGAATAATTGTTGTTGCATTTACATCAAAAGAAAAATGACACATAAGCAAAAAAGACGGAACAGCAAGCTGAGCAAACACACAGCCTTCTAGTAAGTATTTTAATGTTGGTGCGGTAATCATACTTATTTTGTTATTCTTGTAAATGTTGAGTCATGGAGAGTCGAAATCAAGAACACCATACGTGTTGTTAAGTATGAATATCATGAGACACTTTGAATATGGGTAGAGGTTCCTTCATATTAAAATAAGTATGATTGCGTGTAAGTATAAGATATTATGAGTATGATTCGATTCTGCTCATCTTTTGAATATCCATTGCTGATCTCTGGTGGCAACTACAATAATTACAATAGGAACAACAACGACAACTAAAACAGCAACATTGAAATAAAAAATAATTAAAGAAAAGATTCCTTATCGTCTTAAGCTCATTAAAATATAACTAAAAACAGTAAGACTAAAAGCGAAAACGAGTAGACACACGTAAACCCAAAACGGCTTACAAATCCACAGAAAATAAGAGCCGAAAAGAAAAAAAAACTGATTGAAAGAGTTCCAGGTTCTGTTGGTACTACGTGAAGAAAAAGAAGTAAAAAGAAATTTACTCAAAATTAGAACAACAAACAAAACGGTTTTGAAGGAGAAACTAGGAAAAAAAATTTTGACAAACGGGGGTAGTAAAAAAATTTGTAATTCCAAGTTTGTAATGAATTTTTCTCTTATTTTAGAAATTTAAGTTTAATGTTTCAAACTAATTTACTTCAGCTCGACCTCTTAAGTTTTTTAAGGTTCTATAAAGGATAGAGTGTTTCCGATCTCAATAAAATAATAAAAGTGAAAAAGGCAATTTAGAACTATCAGCCTCTGCTGTCTAATAACCAACCCTTCTGTTTAGATTTGCATAAACGACAAGCGCTTTAACTCCTGCCTAAACAATAAATTACTCTGAGAGTAAGTAAAATAGCCATGAATAGTTTCTCAATTCCCGCCTCTCATGTATAAGGGATTCTGTACTCAGGGATTCTAGAGAACGTACTGCTACTCTTTAGAAGCAGTACGGGACACAATTCTAGAGTTTCATTAAAGTTTCTAAAATATCCAAAGTTAGATTATCTTCGAAATTCTATTTTATCTCGAAATAGCCAAGTTTTTCTTGTGTATTTTCCAAGCGTTTAAAACAATCACAAGATTTTAAAACCAAATTATGTTTTTGTCGAACATTTATTTTCTTGCCACAATTTCTTATGCCTTAAATGACATACGACGTATATCTCAGTATAAATATAAGCGAATGAACTGTAAGTAGAGAGAAGACTGGCACTGGTAGAATGAAGGTACACCCAGCAGAACTTAAGCAACAAAAAGAAAATTCGTAACTTGTTTTAGTCTCTTTTTGAGACTGCAGATATTCTGTTGTTGTATGTTGTGTGTCACTTAAGAAATTGCTTTCTTAATTACAAGGCAAAGCAGCAGAAAATTAATAAAATAACAACAACAGCAATATCGACAACTAAATGACTAAGTAAACTAATGCAGAGATAGCTTCTTACACAACGATGCGCCAAGAGTTCTTTCTCTAAAATGAAAACAATTTTGATATGTGGGTCAAGTATGGTCAAGAGATGTCTTCATTATTGATTTAGCCGAAATTTTTAATTTTGTGTAAATAAGGCTCTTGTTATTAAAATACTTATCAGGGCGATTGTAATGAAAATAAAGAAAAAATTGCTGAAATTGAAGTATGAAGAAAAACTTAAAGAGCAGATAAAAGTATTTCGAGCAGACAGACATAATTAAGGATGTACATATACAACTTACCAAACAAGACTTGTTTTGTTGTTTTTAAAAAATAATTTGCCGATATGAATCTGAGAATGAAAATTTATTTATAAAATGATTACAGTTTCTGTCAAGGTGCACGTAGCAGACATTATATATGTAAACGTGATATTTTTATACGTGACGTTAAAGTGGGACCTTCTGAAGTAAACCTTTAATATACTTATAATTTTTTCAGAGACCTAGCCGTTCATAATATGCATAAAATTAATTTAAGGGTATCCATACATAATTAATTAAACATTACGAGTACAATCCTTCAGTCAGGTTGACCTCACGTCTAATAAGACTACGGCGTAGACTACCAGACTACGTAGTAGTTAAGGTCGCCGGAGTTTAGTGGTGGTTGGTCGGTTTATTGAAAGAGAGTACATAGTTCAATCCCTGCCTCAGACATCTCTAACAAACTAAATTACGAAAAAAAATAAATTTTCGGAAACTTCCTCTCAGCAGATTTCAGGCAAAAACTTTGAGAGTAAATAAAATTGCCATAAAAAGCCTCTCAAATCTGTCGGTTGGAGTAGATATTAAACTGCTGGACCCGCTGCTCATGGATAAGATTAACACAACATGAGTGATTTGAGTAGTAATGACCAATTAGGTAAGCATATTGCAGTCAACTTTGATGCTGTTCTTATTGTCCAATAACTTCATATACACGCTTTTAAAATTATGTTTATCCAAATACGAGTCTTTGTGATAGCTTGTCGCCTTGTCACTGTTCTGAACAAATGTTATTTTAGTTTGCAATACCAGATGAGAACGCCAAATAATGTTGTTATAAAAATGAAAATGGTGTTTTGCTTTTACATCGTTTAACATTAAAATTATAAACAAAAACAATGAACTTGTTCACATGACAAACAAGTAAACAAAAATATACCAACAAAAACCAGTATAAAAAAGAGTAAACAAGTAAACAAAAATGCAACAACAAACACTGCAAGAATATTTGTAAATAAAAATACACTAACAACAATAATGAAACAATGATGTTTACAATTATAGAGATCTCGAGAAGGCGAAGCCGCTATTGCATGGCCAGCCGAGGCAGCCATTTGAATGAAATTATTTTCCATTATTAACCGGAAGGATTTACTTTCAAATAAAAAAAAGAAATTTGAGAAAATATTCAGTAGTTTTTTTTAAAGCATTTTCAAAAAAAAAAAAAAAATTATTTGGCGGACCCTTTACCTATGTGCCATAAATTTCATGCCCCATTTAAAATTCATCACGATCGATTTGACGGCTTGGTAATCTTACGTAGAGGTGATGTTAACTGAATACTAAGAACGTGCGATTTAATCTCGTTAGACTTTTTCTTGCGGGGTTTTATTAAAACGCAAGTGAATGCAAATAAACCACAATGTGATACTATCAAGAGATCTTTCAAACGAATACAAATTTCGATGATACCCCGAGCACATTTTTTTATTTAAATTTAATGATAGAAAACGCTTAATGCAAGAACTGATATAAGAATTATTTCAAAAAGGCTTGCCACCAAAGTATCCAGTAACAGATCTTAAATTGCCTTGGGGCTATAAGTTGCGGACAATGTCTATAATCCGCTGCAATAGATCAGAGTTGAATAGCATTATAATTCTTTTGCTTTATCAAGCACTAGAGAACTATATTAAGAATAATTTGTTAGACCTTACATAGCAATAAAGATTTAAAACTGTTTGATACTGATTGAGTTCTATTGAGTGGGACCCCGCAACATAAAAATCGTTGACCGCATCTATTGTGTGAAAGTCACCATTCCTAGTGATTTCTATTTTTACTGTAAGTGGGAACCTTTAATGTTAACTAAGTCAGATTAAGTTGTATTTTAAAGTATGTTGAATTTAAAGAAATGCCCTTAAAACCGATTCAAAATTAGTTCAACAAAAAGATATCAACAGCCGCTTGTGTTAAAATTTCCACTTTTTTCCTCTTTTTTATATTCATCATTCGGCATTTAATACATGGTAAGTGTTGTTTTCTTTAATGCTTAAGTTTATTTTTCTTGCTGTTTTTATTTCATGGGTGTCTTATTTAACTTTCATAAAAGTGTGCTTAAGTTGATTTGAAGGCCTGTTGATTTCATTTACATCTCTTTTGCTTTGGTTATTGACAATATTAGAACATACTGCTACAATCACGTACATTCTTCATACAGACATACAATAACGCCTACATACACGTTTGTAAGGATATTTCTTCTTTATTTTCTATAACGAAAGCTTACTTGTCCTAAAGGTACTGAAGAAAATAGAAAAATACAAATTTTAATATCCAAAATATGAAGTGAATAAAATCCAATGAAATAATGTGACCCCTACGAGTAAGCTGACGATGGCATTTTTTTATATTGTTTTTCACAAATTTTGTACTGTTTTCTTACAAGTTGTTAAGTGTATACAAATGTTTATTATTTTTGGTTTTGTTGTTGTTATAAATTGTTTTCATATGTAAGGTACCCCCTAGAGTATTCAAAAACCGAAACCGGGCACCGGTTAACCGCTTTTTTACTTTTAAAAACCGACCGGTTTCGAATATTTCATATTGTAGAAGTATTCGACAAACCGTTTTTTTCTGTTAAATAACCGGTTTTTTATTTTTCTCTTCTTTTTGTAAATATACAAATAAAATTATTTATATTTAAAAAAAATTGGAGGAATTTAACTTAGCCCTTGAAACTGATGTCGCCGCTTCAACACGTAAAAATACGTAAAACTTTTCAATAAATCAAACGAAAAGCAAAAACGACTTCAGTATTTTGTAAGAAACCAAGAAGGTAAAGAACTTAGATTGGTATGTGACGTAAAACACAGATGGAATTCGTTATCGAAAATGATAGAAATTTTTTTAAGAATATGGAAATGGTTAACTTTGAGGGAATTTTCTATAAAACCATTCTCACCTATCGAAATTGAAGCTTTAGAAAATCTTTGGAAAACTTTGCAAACATTAGAAATAGCAATTAAAGAATTATCTAATGATTCTGTAACACTTATAGAAGGAGAAGCAATTCATAAATTTTTATTTAATAATTTACATAGAATTAACACACAATATGCGCAATAATTATGCAACAGACTCATGATAAGACTTACTGAACGTAGAATTAAAGTAATTAACACCCTTATTGTGTACCTAAGTTCAGGAAAGTATCCAACTAATGACCATATTTTGAAGTATTCCACCAAAGCGGAGTCCAAGGAATTTGCTGTCGATTTGTATAACCGTTTATTTCCTCGCAATGATACAGATGATGAAGTGGTAGATTCTGACCAAGATTTAAGTCTTGATATGGATAATCCCAGCAACTTAATTTTTGATTTAAATAATACAATGAACACTATACAAAATCAAAAAAAAAATCATAAAACCACATTCATCATTATATGATGATTTCATATACGTCGACAAATGCAACAAAAGAACAGAAAAAATGGAAAATTTATAAAACTGTCTTTTGACTATCTGCCCAACTTCAACTTTCAGCGAGCGGGTATTTTCAATATCCAATTTTATTAAAACTTAACTGTATACTAATTTGAAGTATTATTTTAGAAAAAATTTGTACGAAATATTTAACAATGTATTTCTGTTATTATTAATAAAATACATATGTATTACATTAATTTATTATTAATGTTGATTTGTTAACTTAAAAAAATTAAATAACCGGTTAACCGGTTTTTATTTGCAAAACCGTATACAAAACCGGTTTTTTAAACGTCAATATTTCAAATTATTCGAAAACCGGTTTTTGTAAAACGTCGGTTTTTGAATACTCTAGTACCCCCGTTAACATTTAAAATAGCATTTGAAATTTTTTTTAAAATAGTACAGTTCGTTTCCTCCAATTAAAGGACGTGAATGTCTTTCTGCAAAAAGATAGAAACCCTTCAAAGAATTTCTTACATACATACATGCACACATAATTGGTTATTACAACCCTTCAGTCGTGATTACGAACCTAGCTTCCCACACCACTTTGTATGTCGTGTGCGTTAATTTTATACATGAGTAGCGGGAACTAAAGTCGAATCCGAAAGACAGATTTTTGAGAAGTTTTTTAATGGCAATTTTATTTTCTCTCAATATTTTTGCCAGAATTCTGCTGAGAAGAAGTTGACGCAGCAATACATTTCTATATTTCGTTTTTATCGAGATGTCTGTCCTGTGGTTTGAAACATTAACTCACGTCTAATAAGTCTAATATATTTCGAAAGTAATGGCAATGGACACTTTTTGTTGTATAGAATATAATTCTTTTGAGATAAGAATTTAATTAACCGTCAAGTTCTTCCATAATAAATAGGCAAATAGTCTAACCTAAATTGAACTGTTGTCGTGTAGATGTGTCAAAGTAATGTGACTATACGATCAGTGGTATTGCCTTAACCCCTCCAAGCCTATTGCCCTGAAAAACTTGGAAATTCTGCTCGTTGTCAACGATGAGAATTCACTTCCCAGCACCCAGCTGGTTTATTCTGGCATGCGCTAATGCCTCAGGCTCCAATTAAGTGTTCTGATCTCTCATTCTCATCATCGTTGAATCCATATATTGGTTGCGAGACGATGCCCATTATGACCAAGGTACTTTGAGTCTTCCATGGCCGGTTATTAACTTCAGGTTATTTCTGGATTGAAAAAAGCCGTTTATCATGGTTTTCAAATTTCAAAATGAAATGGCTTCATCCCCCTCCAATACAATCCACTTCAGAAGCTTCTTCACCACCTGGCAATGGAAAAAGTATAACACCACAGGAAGGCCAGGCCGCCACTTAACAGATAGGAATCAATAATCAGCAAGAATCCTCCCCACTACATCAAATACTCGGAGGGCGTTGTTTTTAGGCAATGATAGATAGCAGACCCATTATCCTAGGTTTTGCTACAGCAGACCAAACACCTGCTTAGCTGGAATGACAAAAATATATTAAAACAAACTTAAACAAGCCAGAAATGCTTTGTGGAAGCCATATGCTCTCAAGAGCGAAACTGAAAAAATTCCTCTCTGAGGGTAAGGGTAAGTCGGTTTCTTGGATGGATCATTGCGGTAAGAAAGATGTGTTTTAAAATGCCATCATGAACATTTTTTCATACTTCTCCTTGATTTGAAGTTAAGCAGAAAAAAACAAAACAAAACACTCAACCAATGAAAGCCATGAAACTTTTGCCACGCCCTAACCATAGATGGATGATCATAGTAAAAGAAATCAATTGCTGTTTGAAATATTTTTAATTGAAATATAAAAAGTCTTATGCCAACGAATTTGCAATTTTTTGTTTTATTTGTTTTACTTGAATTTTTTTTTTTTTATTTTTCAAATGTCACATGGTCACCAACGCGGAGTCACTCCTCCGAAATTATAGAAAAATAGAAAATGTTTCTGCATTCTCATTAGGAATAACAATAAAGATGGGTGTTGGTATACGTTACAGTATAAAACTGATCTGCTTAATGAAAAAATTCTTCAAATATTGGTAACTCCCACTTTCAGGTTATTCTTCTTCTTTTGGTTAGTAAAACAATGTCAAACGCATGGTTATTGCTACTGACATTGTGACACAATAGATGTTGAAAAAGAAAACAAAAAAAATTGTTCGGTAATGAAATAAGAGAAGAACTATTTCGAGTTGATAGAAGTCAACAAAAATGATGAACATGTCGTGTTAGTCTCCCATTGTTATTAATTTTTTGGAAAGTCATTTTAATTGTAACCCTTAGGATTGTAAATAATTAAAGCCATCATAGCAAAAACTTTATAACTTTTCTTAGCAAATGCGAATTTAATGGATTTTTAACATTTTGTCAATTAACAAAGGCTAAATATATGGTTTTTCGAGTTGTAAATTGCTTTACCTTTTTAATAACCAATCTAATCATACCACTATTCAACATATTTTATGAATTTCAAAAAAGTTTTGTTACGAAAATGTAAATGGTGTTTTGCTTTCACATCGTTTAAATTGTGAATAAAAGCTACAGCAACAATAACAATGAACTCGTTTGTATGATAAACCAGTAAACAAAAACATACCAACAAAAAACCAGTAAAAAAGGTACACCTGTACCTCGGTTTACGCGGAACTCGGGTTACGCGTTTTCGAATTTACGCGGTTTTTAAAAAGAAGAAAAAATTTTTTTTACTTATATTTAATTTTTAATAACTTTTCTTTAAATCTGCTTACATTTGGTTACAACCATTGCACAATCTAATGAGATGACTTTATCCAGTGATGAGTCGGAAATAATAGAAATTTGTAAAAAAGACTTGTTGTTGTAAATGATAGCGATGAAGTTAGCTTAAAAATTTAATTTTTTGTGTAATGAGGTACATATGTAAATGCATGTGTATTTTTTAATGGAATAAACTTTTGTTTTTTTTTTACTTAAATCATACTGTAATAAATTATTAACAGTATAAAACTATATTTTTTTTCAATGAAAAAGCTTTTTTACAGTAGGTATTCGCTTTACGCGGTTTTGCCATACAAAAATGTAAATTTCGATTTACGCGAATTGGCCAGGAACGTATCTACCGCGTAAATCGAGGTACAGGTGTATAAACGAGTAAACAAAAAGGAAACACTGCAAGAACAACCGTAAACAAAATACATAAACAACGATAACGTAAACAACATGTTTACATTTATAGAAATCTCAATAAGGCGAAGCTACGAACACTCGCCTTCAAGAACATTCATCAGACTGTTTACGGTGCCATATAAAAAACAAGGCAAGGCAGGCAACTGAGTTAGCAAAAGTTCAGTCAGTCTTGTGTGAAGACCCGGTGTTTGAAGAAAGTAACCGTGGTTTGAAGATCTCCATTATAAAAATCTATTAAAGAAATTGACTAGTAATTATTACTGTTTACGCAAAAGAGTGCAAAGAGCAATAACCAAATAAAGCATTTTTTCTTTCACACAGAATTGTGCGAACAATAAAGAAATTAATTAAAACTGAACACATATTTATTTTTATTTTTATTTGCAATCTACGACGATTTAAACGTGCTTAAACATAACAATATGTTTTGGATAATTTAAATCTCATGTGCTACATATAATTTTAAATATTTTATAGAAGACACAGAATTTTTGAATTAAAGATTGTAAAATTAACACAAAAAATCCTGCGAATTCATCAACCGCCTTATCATTTAAAGGCGCCTCCAGTTTGGTGGTCATAACCGCCTCTAAATCGGGTAATCCTCGTGTGGTACGAAACAACAAATTTGTACCCTAGTGCCGCGGCTCCACCATCCTTATATTGCCGCACTATTATCCGAGGAACTTTTCACCTCTAATGGCAAAGCGTTGTGAATATTCACTCTTTGCTTGGTATCAAGACATTGGCCCACAATTCAGCCACGCAAGCGCACTACATCGATCCATCGTCGTGTGTTAATAACATCTTGAGTGCTAGCGTCAGGGCATACAAAACGCGCAGATCTGCTATGCGCATTATCGCCAAAATTAGTTGCATAGAACCCGCACTCCTATTGGAATGTGAAAAGGGACCCTTGACTAGGGCTACGGCTCACCATAATGAACGTTTCCCGCCTTTCTGGTTACTGCAGAGGCGGTCTGCTGAGCTAAGTGCTTCCCTTCAGCCCGTTTGGAATGAAACGACCTACAGCAGTAAGTTTAAGGGCCTCCCTTCAGGTCCTAGCAAGCCTGAGCAGTAGACCCTCCAAGCCTCTCAGTGAGGTGGCTAAGGAGAGCCTTAACTGGGCGATCATAAATTATAAGACACCATCACTCCATCTATTTGGAAGTTGGTAGAGTGAATCCTCCTTAAGGTCTTCCTCGAAGTCATGTCCTCCAACCCAGACCCTTTACCTAGTTGCCGCGGTGGAGGTTGCTTCCAAGGGCATATAAAGATGATAGCCTGCTCCGATCTCCGATTTTTGGAGCTCTACAAGGCGGCTATCAGCAAGATTGGTGAAGTCTGAACAGGAATCAAGTTTTCAGCTATTTCTCTTGACCAGATACATCACTGCTCATGGTCGAGAGACAGTATTCCGGCTGACAGAAGTCGCTGAAGAAATATTTTTTTTAAATTTCGTGTTGATGTCTGACCTGGGCTTTGGAACGAGGCCTTATGTCTAATAAGGCCTACTAGACTACGGAGACTTCTAGATGATATCTAGTTGTCCTATTTTATTACACCAATATTCCAATTTTCCTTTTCATTTGCTCTTTAAAGTTTCTGTTTCAACAAAATTATGAAGTCATTCGTTTGCATTATCCTGTTTGTTTCTCTCTCCCAAGGGTAATTTGTTATAATTTTTTTTTAATTTTCTTGTTACAATTTTTCCATCGTATCTTTTTATAGTTAACGTCGCAACTAGGAGAACAACAAGAGGTGTTGTAGGAAGGAGTATTCGGATTAAGCTAAGTAATTTTAAGTAAAAAACAAAAACAAAGGACAACTGTCTATAAGAGCATGAGAACACAAAGTGTTGTAAAAGCAATGTCGGTATGAAACACCCAGAAATTGACGTAATTTTTCAAAAATAGCAAAAAATGCTTGCAATTGTGTCAATTTGTGTACAATTGCAATGTCATTTTTCAAACAACAATAATAAACAAGTCGTTATTGTCAATTGTGGTATAATTAATCTAGATAATCTCGTTTATCCTTTCCTCTTTCTTTCTCTTACTCTTTTTGTTTTATAGTTATTTCAGCTAACAATGTGACAAAGAGATATATATTGTAATTGTTATTGTTACAATATTTGTCACTTTTTTTTCTTTTATAATGAAAATAATTTTTACAAACAATGAAGCAAAGGGAAGGTGGAATGTAAAAACAAATATCCGTTACAATTGCAGTAATTGATAATCGATTTAGTTGGGTTACCTTTCTTAACGTTTTGATAAAATTTATATTCTTGAATGTCGCTTTTTTAAATTTGAAATATCAATACGCTCACTTTGATTGCTCTTGGTGTCATATAACAAGTACAGCCTACGATGCGAGGAAAAAATCATAATAATGGTCACATTCTTTTCAATCAGATTTTTCATAATTTATGCTAGAAAAGTATAAAAACTAACCATTTTTATTGAAAATTAAAAATCAAGAAACTGGTGTTTTGCTTTTACTTCGCTTATCATTAAAATTATACACAAAAGTTACAAAAACCAAACAATGCAAGTAACCAAAACTGTTTACACATTATCGTGTTGCTTAATATAACAACAAACACCAGGATAAAAAAATGATAAACAAGTAAACAAAAATATACCAACAACACTCCAAAAATAAACGTAAACAACTATGTTTCCATTTGTAGAGATTTCGAGAAAGCGAAGTCATGAACGTTCGCCTTCAAAAACATTCATCAGACTGTTTACTTTGCCATATACAAGGCAAGGCAAATCAGGCGACGGAGCGAGTGAAGTTCAGTCAGTCTTGTGTGAAGAAACGGTGTGTTTGAAGAAAGTAATCGTGGTTTGAAGATCTCCGTTACAGAGATCTGTCGAACAATTAGGGTATAAAATGGTATAAACAGATGACTAAGAAAGGAAAGTAATTGCTGTTGTTTACATCAAATTGAGAACAGTGGCACACAGAATCGTGCGAATAATAAAGAATTTTAATTGAAACTAAACACAAATTTATTTTTATTTACAATTTACAAGCTCTATTTTAAACGTTTTTAAAAGGTAAAATCGTAACAATATGAAAGCTCTATAAATATAGTTTTTCAAAAGAACATGTCATTTAAAGCATTGTCCATTAGATGCTACGACTTTTTATCATGTCTTTGGTAATTTCCAGAATTAAAAAAAAAATAAAACCTCACATTTTTGACGCTAAGAATGAAACGCGTAAATTTTGGATACTCTGCTCTGAAGTCGAAACAAATGTAGTCAGAAGAGACAAGGTCTGGGTTCGAGATCAGCAATGAATCGTTTTTTTGCTACTCATAAGCGCTCATGAAATTCTGAATATAAGTGAGTCCACAATATTGAAATTTAACTACTCTGATTTATTCGTACTCACTACAACGTTGATTTATAAGTATGAGTACAATGAGTATGAGTACAACATTGACATCAAACTCATACCGTTCGAAATATGTTTGATTCATAAGCTTACTCATTCATATTCACAACTTTAGAAAAATACTTACAATACTTATAAAGGTTTCGAGCGACTCGAATCATTCATCAAAATTTACAGTCTTAGGTCTTGTTGCGTTTACAAAAAAGCAAAAAGACACTTAAGCACAAAAGACAGAGCAGCAAGCATAGCAAACACACAACCATCTAGTGAGTATTTTAGTGTTTGTACGCGAATCATACTTATTTTGTGATTCGTGCATATGTTGAGTCATGTAGAGTCGAAATCAACAACATCATACGTGTTGTCAAGTATGAGTATGATGAGTATTTCAAACTTTGAATATGAGTAGCGTGAGCATGATATTAAAATAATTATGAATACGTACAAGTATCAGAAATTATGAGTATGATTCGATTCTACTCATCTTTTTGAATACTCATTGCTGATCCCTGGTCTGGGTTATCTAATCAAACAGTTTTCAAATATGCAAAATCAAACCTAGAGCAAGCCTTTTTTTCTTCCGTCATGAATCTTGATCGATTAATGTTATAAACTTATGATCTTCATACCTTTTTAACTCAGCCGGATGTTCTTTGTCTTTGAAGTCAAAATCATCATCAAACCACTCATTACACTGTGTTGTTTATACGGCATGCTCACCGCATTATTTTCCAAAGAAGTGCACTTTCTACGTAAAAAAGTGACTCAACCGAACTTCTCTCAAATGCTGTTTATTGCGGCAGTTTGAAAGATTTTCAATCGCGAAAGAAAATTATGAAAAATATGACGAATGTTGACAACACAAGAATATTCATTAGAATGACGTATACATTGGTGTCCTATTGATTGGCGCCATCCAATGTAAATGTCCAGATTTAAATGTTTAAATTAATAAAAAAAAAATTAATTCACACTGATTGACGTACTGGTGAGAGGAACTACTGGAAACTGTTAAGAATAACGTTAACAATTGCTTTGAACCATTAATCATAAATCTTAGACATAAAAAATAAGTTGAGTTATAAACAAAGAAATGGACGGCTGACGTTTTCATGTTTATTTATTGAGCAGATTTGTTGGAAGCTACCGTTTAAACATCATTTCCCACATAGTGGACGCCTTTCACTTTGTACATACGTGCACAGAGTTCTTGCCCAACACAAAAAGAGTTGTTTTGTGATTATCATAGCAACGAGAACCAAACAAACCATTAAACAACAAAGGAATAGAAATAAACAGCTTGTCAGACAAACGGAAGAGAAGAAATTATATTAAACCGACTATAATAATGGTAGAGCTTCTAGAAATATGTCGTTGTGCAATGCCTACGTATATTTCTTAACGTGCTTACGTTCGATTCTTATTTAAGATACCAGAGATAGAGATAAAGTGGCTGCCGTCCTTTTGTCTAAATACAGTTGCATATACATATAATTTGTATGTGTTACAGTATTTCAAGCATATTGTGTCACTCTCTAAACGTACAGCAAATGTGTGTGGGTTGTTTTATTTAAACTTTTTTCTTAAAGTATTTAATGCAAACTTTTTGTTTTTTGTTTACTACACACTTGTTAGTTTTATTTGGAAATTCGTTGAATATAATTTTAGCACACAATGCATCTTGTCTACTTATCTTTTCATTTATGTGTCCCTTTGTCGGTTGCTTAACTGTTTTGCTTTGTGTTGAATTACCTAGTTTCCTCCAGAACCGTTTGTATATTGTCCAGAGTACAATTTTGCGTTGTTTGGTTGAATTTTTTGAGAAAAAAATTTATTTGGGAAATTGCGTTATCGGGAGCCTTTTCATAATTTTTCAAATTATTGCCCTTATTCGTTTCGAATTTCGTAAAATTGTAATAAGTTTTGAGTGCATATGAGAATTTCAGAATAATAATATCCCCAGAACTTCTGGGTACTATTATTTACAGTAGCGAGAAAAAAATGCAACTCGATGCCATATTATGTTCAACACCATGTCGTGTCTTATTTACAGAATGTTGTTAATTCGTAAGTCGCCGTTGTCTAGTAGGTAGTGTAGGCTTAGGTAGGTAGGCTTATTAGACGTAAAGCCTAAGTTCAAACTCCAGGCCAGACACCAAAAAAAAATACAAAAAGTATTTCTTCGGCGAATTCCTCTCCTCATTCATCAGACTGTTCGCGTTGGAATATAAAAGGCAAGACCAAGCAGGCAACGGGTTTAGTAAAAATTCAGTCAGTCTTGTGGGTAGACGCGCGGTGTTTGAAGAGAATAATCGTGGTTTGAAAATCTCCGTTATAAATATCTGTCGAACAATTGTTATTGTTTACGCAAAAAAGTGTAAAGAGGAATAACGAACAATTCTTGTTGTTTACATCAAGTTGTAAACAGTGGTACATGGAATAATAAAAAATTTATTTCAAACGAAATATAAATTTATTTTTATTTTTATTTGCAATCGACGAGCTCAAATTTCAAACGTTGTTATTACTACGCTTAATTTGCAAATGTAACAATTGTAAAGCCACTACAAAGCTTTGAGAGGCTTTTAATGCATTAAAATAAAAAAAATTTATACATTTTTAATTTCTAAAAATAGTCAAAATAAGGGCATAAATCACTGCATCGTATGACGTTCATATTGACGATTATTCTGTCAGAACTTCAAATATCTCTTTATCTCAAAACACCAAAGGCTGGTACCATGGCACTATTGCTTTTAAACAATCAGATAAACATACAAAAATTTTCATGTGATCTAGTTTACATGTGACGCTGAGTAATAAGGTGCAGTGATTTTAGCTGCTGCATATGAAATATGGTTTGCAGGGAAATAAGATTCCCTGAACAACTCATCAATAATCCTTATCTAGAAGCGATGGCGCACAATGCTGTTAAAAAGAATGCTTTGTTAAGATTTTCTTATTTCATGTTCATTCCGTATTTAAACCTTAAAAGTCTACACAACTGAATCTGAATGCGAAAAGAAGATATTCTAAAGAAGAAATACAGATATTGTCACTACAGTATCTGCATTAAGTATCCTGTTTTTAAGGCTGTACAAATAATTACATCAGTTATACAAAAAATGATGTTGAAAGTGTCTGTGTGTTGTACCCACCGAAATACAATTTTTTTTACTTCCCTTTGATGTTATCGCATCTGTACACCGAAATACATATAAATTATTTTGAAAGTTAGGCATGGAGTCTATGGAGTCTACTAAATAAAGTTAACGCCGACGGTGTTACCTTTTTTCGTTTGGCACTTTTTGAGGAGAGAACTTTTTCTTCAGGTCTTTTGTGATGTGTATCTTTTAAACCGAAAGTATCTTTTAAATATTGTGCACCTCATATATTAAACTGCCTGAATTTGAATTGTTTCTTTAGTCTAGCATATGTCCTTTATTTCTTATGTTATGTGCCAAGTAGTTCACGATACAATAACCACTACTTCACCGTATGTTTGTCTTAATACATGTTCATCTGTCACATACACTGTTTTTTTTTTATCAGATTTAATTTCATATACTTGCTAAACCATTTTTTTTTTCAACAGAAAGTGCACTTACGCTAACTGTAAACTTGAAAGACACACAAATTTTGAGTAGCATTTTTATAAAAAACGTTGACGCAATACATTTCGAAAATAAGAGAAGTTTTATGACTCACGACTAACATAAGAATATTGAAGAACCCAACATGTCTGTTGTTTTCTGTGATTGCCAAACTTTGACATCTAACTTTCAATGTCAACATAAACACGTAATACGTAATTGGTCATTACAACCCTTTTGCCAGGATAACGGTCTAGTTTCTCGCAACACTAATGTTGTGTGTGTTAATTTTATACATATGTTGCGGGGCATACACTTTAAAGTTGAATCCGAACGACTGTTTTTGAGAAACTTTTCATGGGAATGTCATTTGCACTCACAGTTTTTGTCAGAAATCTGCTGAGAGTAAGTCACCGAAGAAATATTTTTTCATATTTCGTTTTGTTGGAGATGTCTGACCTGAGGTTGGAAACGTGGCCTCACGTCTAATAATATAACACACTAACTAGTAGACTACGGCGACAACTTTGTAGTGTCAACGCTACACCCACGATAAATTATCCTATTATCCGAGGAACTTTTCACCTCTAATGGCAAAGCGTTGTGAATATTCACTCTTTGCTTGGTATCAAGACATTGGCCCACAATTCAGCCACGCAAGCGCACTACATCGATCCATCGTCGTGTGTTAATAACATCTTGAGTGCTAGCGTCAGGGCATACAAAACGCGCAGATCTGCTATGCGCATTATCGCCAAAATTAGTTGCATAGAACCCGCACTCCTATTGGAATGTGAAAAGGGACCCTTGACTAGGGCTACGGCTCACCATAATGAACGTTTCCCGCCTTTCTGGTTACTGCAGAGGCGGTCTGCTGAGCTAAGTGCTTCCCTTCAGCCCGTTTGGAATGAAACGACCTACAGCAGTAAGTTTAAGGGCCTCTCTTCAGGTCCTAGCAAGCCTGAGCAGTAGACCCTCCAAGCCTCTCAGTGAGGTGGCTAAGGAGAGCCTTAACTGGGCGATCATAAATTATAGGACACCATCACTCCATCTATTTGGAAGTTGGTAGAGTGAATCCTCCTTAAGGTCTTCCTCGAAGTCATGTCCTCCAACCCAGACCCTTTACCTAGTTGCCGCGGTGGAGGTTGCTTCCAAGGGCATATAAAGATGATAGCCTGCTCCGATCTCCGATTTTTGGAGCTCTACAAGGCGGCTATCAGCAAGATTGGTGAAGTCTGAACAGGAATCAAGTTTTCAGCTATTTCTCTTGACCAGATACATCACTGCTCATGGTCGAGAGACAGTATTCCGGCTGACAGAAGTCGCTGAAGAAATATTTTTTTTAAATTTCGTGTTGATGTCTGACCTGGGCTTTGGAACGAGGCCTTATGTCTAATAAGGCCTACTAGACTACGGAGACTTCTAGATGATATCTAGTTGTCCTATTTTATTACACCAATATTCCAATTTTCCTTTTCATTTGCTCTTTAAAGTTTCTGTTTCAACAAAATTATGAAGTCATTCGTTTGCATTATCCTGTTTGTTTCTCTCTCCCAAGGGTAATTTGTTATAATTTTTTTTTAATTTTCTTGTTACAATTTTTCCATCGTATCTTTTTATAGTTAACGTCGCAACTAGGAGAACAACAAGAGGTGTTGTAGGAAGGAGTATTCGGATTAAGCTAAGTAATTTTAAGTAAAAAACAAAAACAAAGGACAACTGTCTATAAGAGCATGAGAACACAAAGTGTTGTAAAAGCAATGTCGGTATGAAACACCCAGAAATTGACGTAATTTTTCAAAAATAGCAAAAAATGCTTGCAATTGTGTCAATTTGTGTACAATTGCAATGTCATTTTTCAAACAACAATAATAAACAAGTCGTTATTGTCAATTGTGGTATAATTAATCTAGATAATCTCGTTTATCCTTTCCTCTTTCTTTCTCTTACTCTTTTTGTTTTATAGTTATTTCAGCTAACAATGTGACAAAGAGATATATATTGTAATTGTTATTGTTACAATATTTGTCACTTTTTTTTCTTTTATAATGAAAATAATTTTTACAAACAATGAAGCAAAGGGAAGGTGGAATGTAAAAACAAATATCCGTTACAATTGCAGTAATTGATAATCGATTTAGTTGGGTTACCTTTCTTAACGTTTTGATAAAATTTATATTCTTGAATGTCGCTTTTTTAAATTTGAAATATCAATACGCTCACTTTGATTGCTCTTGGTGTCATATAACAAGTACAGCCTACGATGCGAGGAAAAAATCATAATAATGGTCACATTCTTTTCAATCAGATTTTTCATAATTTATGCTAGAAAAGTATAAAAACTAACCATTTTTATTGAAAATTAAAAATCAAGAAACTGGTGTTTTGCTTTTACTTCGCTTATCATTAAAATTATACACAAAAGTTACAAAAACCAAACAATGCAAGTAACCAAAACTGTTTACACATTATCGTGTTGCTTAATATAACAACAAACACCAGGATAAAAAAATGATAAACAAGTAAACAAAAATATACCAACAACACTCCAAAAATAAACGTAAACAACTATGTTTCCATTTGTAGAGATTTCGAGAAAGCGAAGTCATGAACGTTCGCCTTCAAAAACATTCATCAGACTGTTTACTTTGCCATATACAAGGCAAGGCAAATCAGGCGACGGAGCGAGTGAAGTTCAGTCAGTCTTGTGTGAAGAAACGGTGTGTTTGAAGAAAGTAATCGTGGTTTGAAGATCTCCGTTACAGAGATCTGTCGAACAATTAGGGTATAAAATGGTATAAACAGATGACTAAGAAAGGAAAGTAATTGCTGTTGTTTACATCAAATTGAGAACAGTGGCACACAGAATCGTGCGAATAATAAAGAATTTTAATTGAAACTAAACACAAATTTATTTTTATTTACAATTTACAAGCTCTATTTTAAACGTTTTTAAAAGGTAAAATCGTAACAATATGAAAGCTCTATAAATATAGTTTTTCAAAAGAACATGTCATTTAAAGCATTGTCCATTAGATGCTACGACTTTTTATCATGTCTTTGGTAATTTCCAGAATTAAAAAAAAAATAAAACCTCACATTTTTGACGCTAAGAATGAAACGCGTAAATTTTGGATACTCTGCTCTGAAGTCGAAACAAATGTAGTCAGAAGAGACAAGGTCTGGGTTCGAGATCAGCAATGAATCGTTTTTTTGCTACTCATAAGCGCTCATGAAATTCTGAATATAAGTGAGTCCACAATATTGAAATTTAACTACTCTGATTTATTCGTACTCACTACAACGTTGATTTATAAGTATGAGTACAATGAGTATGAGTACAACATTGACATCAAACTCATACCGTTCGAAATATGTTTGATTCATAAGCTTACTCATTCATATTCACAACTTTAGAAAAATACTTACAATACTTATAAAGGTTTCGAGCGACTCGAATCATTCATCAAAATTTACAGTCTTTGGTCTTGTTGCGTTTACAAAAAAGCAAAAAGACACTTAAGCACAAAAGACAGAGCAGCAAGCATAGCAAACACACAACCATCTAGTGAGTATTTTAGTGTTTGTACGCGAATCATACTTATTTTGTGATTCGTGCATATGTTGAGTCATGTAGAGTCGAAATCAACAACATCATACGTGTTGTCAAGTATGAGTATGATGAGTATTTCAAACTTTGAATATGAGTAGCGTGAGCATGATATTAAAATAATTATGAATACGTACAAGTATCAGAAATTATGAGTATGATTCGATTCTACTCATCTTTTTGAATACTCATTGCTGATCCCTGGTCTGGGTTATCTAATCAAACAGTTTTCAAATATGCAAAATCAAACCTAGAGCAAGCCTTTTTTTCTTCCGTCATGAATCTTGATCGATTAATGTTATAAACTTATGATCTTCATACCTTTTTAACTCAGCCGGATGTTCTTTGTCTTTGAAGTCAAAATCATCATCAAACCACTCATTACACTGTGTTGTTTATACGGCATGCTCACCGCATTATTTTCCAAAGAAGTGCACTTTCTACGTAAAAAAGTGACTCAACCGAACTTCTCTCAAATGCTGTTTATTGCGGCAGTTTGAAAGATTTTCAATCGCGAAAGAAAATTATGAAAAATATGACGAATGTTGACAACACAAGAATATTCATTAGAATGACGTATACATTGGTGTCCTATTGATTGGCGCCATCCAATGTAAATGTCCAGATTTAAATGTTTAAATTAATAAAAAAAAAATTAATTCACACTGATTGACGTACTGGTGAGAGGAACTACTGGAAACTGTTAAGAATAACGTTAACAATTGCTTTGAACCATTAATCATAAATCTTAGACATAAAAAATAAGTTGAGTTATAAACAAAGAAATGGACGGCTGACGTTTTCATGTTTATTTATTGAGCAGATTTGTTGGAAGCTACCGTTTAAACATCATTTCCCACATAGTGGACGCCTTTCACTTTGTACATACGTGCACAGAGTTCTTGCCCAACACAAAAAGAGTTGTTTTGTGATTATCATAGCAACGAGAACCAAACAAACCATTAAACAACAAAGGAATAGAAATAAACAGCTTGTCAGACAAACGGAAGAGAAGAAATTATATTAAACCGACTATAATAATGGTAGAGCTTCTAGAAATATGTCGTTGTGCAATGCCTACGTATATTTCTTAACGTGCTTACGTTCGATTCTTATTTAAGATACCAGAGATAGAGATAAAGTGGCTGCCGTCCTTTTGTCTAAATACAGTTGCATATACATATAATTTGTATGTGTTACAGTATTTCAAGCATATTGTGTCACTCTCTAAACGTACAGCAAATGTGTGTGGGTTGTTTTATTTAAACTTTTTTCTTAAAGTATTTAATGTAAACTTTTTGTTTTTTGTTTACTACACACTTGTTAGTTTTATTTGGAAATTCGTTGAATATAATTTTAGCACACAATGCATCTTGTCTACTTATCTTTTCATTTATGTGTCCCTTTGTCGGTTGCTTAACTGTTTTGCTTTGTGTTGAATTACCTAGTTTCCTCCAGAACCGTTTGTATATTGTCCAGAGTACAATTTTGCGTTGTTTGGTTGAATTTTTTGAGAAAAAAATTTATTTGGGAAATTGCGTTATCGGGAGCCTTTTCATAATTTTTCAAATTATTGCCCTTATTCGTTTCGAATTTCGTAAAATTGTAATAAGTTTTGAGTGCATATGAGAATTTCAGAATAATAATATCCCCAGAACTTCTGGGTACTATTATTTACAGTAGCGAGAAAAAAATGCAACTCGATGCCATATTATGTTCAACACCATGTCGTGTCTTATTTACAGAATGTTGTTAATTCGTAAGTCGCCGTTGTCTAGTAGGTAGTGTAGGCTTAGGTAGGTAGGCTTATTAGACGTAAAGCCTAAGTTCAAACTCCAGGCCAGACACCAAAAAAAAATACAAAAAGTATTTCTTCGGCGAATTCCTCTCCTCATTCATCAGACTGTTCGCGTTGGAATATAAAAGGCAAGACCAAGCAGGCAACGGGTTTAGTAAAAATTCAGTCAGTCTTGTGGGTAGACGCGCGGTGTTTGAAGAGAATAATCGTGGTTTGAAAATCTCCGTTATAAATATCTGTCGAACAATTGTTATTGTTTACGCAAAAAAGTGTAAAGAGGAATAACGAACAATTCTTGTTGTTTACATCAAGTTGTAAACAGTGGTACATGGAATAATAAAAAATTTATTTCAAACGAAATATAAATTTATTTTTATTTTTATTTGCAATCGACGAGCTCAAATTTCAAACGTTGTTATTACTACGCTTAATTTGCAAATGTAACAATTGTAAAGCCACTACAAAGCTTTGAGAGGCTTTTAATGCATTAAAATAAAAAAAATTTATACATTTTTAATTTCTAAAAATAGTCAAAATAAGGGCATAAATCACTGCATCGTATGACGTTCATATTGACGATTATTCTGTCAGAACTTCAAATATCTCTTTATCTCAAAACACCAAAGGCTGGTACCATGGCACTATTGCTTTTAAACAATCAGATAAACATACAAAAATTTTCATGTGATCTAGTTTACATGTGACGCTGAGTAATAAGGTGCAGTGATTTTAGCTGCTGCATATGAAATATGGTTTGCAGGGAAATAAGATTCCCTGAACAACTCATCAATAATCCTTATCTAGAAGCGATGGCGCACAATGCTGTTAAAAAGAATGCTTTGTTAAGATTTTCTTATTTCATGTTCATTCCGTATTTAAACCTTAAAAGTCTACACAACTGAATCTGAATGCGAAAAGAAGATATTCTAAAGAAGAAATACAGATATTGTCACTACAGTATCTGCATTAAGTATCCTGTTTTTAAGGCTGTACAAATAATTACATCAGTTATACAAAAAATGATGTTGAAAGTGTCTGTGTGTTGTACCCACCGAAATACAATTTTTTTTACTTCCCTTTGATGTTATCGCATCTGTACACCGAAATACATATAAATTATTTTGAAAGTTAGGCATGGAGTCTATGGAGTCTACTAAATAAAGTTAACGCCGACGGTGTTACCTTTTTTCGTTTGGCACTTTTTGAGGAGAGAACTTTTTCTTCAGGTCTTTTGTGATGTGTATCTTTTAAACCGAAAGTATCTTTTAAATATTGTGCACCTCATATATTAAACTGCCTGAATTTGAATTGTTTCTTTAGTCTAGCATATGTCCTTTATTTCTTATGTTATGTGCCAAGTAGTTCACGATACAATAACCACTACTTCACCGTATGTTTGTCTTAATACATGTTCATCTGTCACATACACTGTTTTTTTTTATCAGATTTAATTTCATATACTTGCTAAACCATTTTTTTTTTTTCAACAGAAAGTGCACTTACGCTAACTGTAAACTTGAAAGACACACAAATTTTGAGTAGCATTTTTATAAAAAACGTTGACGCAATACATTTCGAAAATAAGAGAAGTTTTATGACTCACGACTAACATAAGAATATTGAAGAACCCAACATGTCTGTTGTTTTCTGTGATTGCCAAACTTTGACATCTAACTTTCAATGTCAACATAAACACGTAATACGTAATTGGTCATTACAACCCTTTTGCCAGGATAACGGTCTAGTTTCTCGCAACACTAATGTTGTGTGTGTTAATTTTATACATATGTTGCGGGGCATACACTTTAAAGTTGAATCCGAACGACTGTTTTTGAGAAACTTTTCATGGGAATGTCATTTGCACTCACAGTTTTTGTCAGAAATCTGCTGAGAGTAAGTCACCGAAGAAATATTTTTTCATATTTCGTTTTGTTGGAGATGTCTGACCTGAGGTTGGAAACGTGGCCTCACGTCTAATAATATAACACACTAACTAGTAGACTACGGCGACAACTTTGTAGTGTCAACGCTACACCCACGATATGCTTTTCTACGAAACGCTATTTTTCCTATAAGATGTGTTACGGCTTATACTGTTATAATCTTATGGTCATAACATATATCACGTCCACAATAAAGCGTCTTGTCTTTAAATTAAGAAAAAGGAAAGTGTGTATGAGATTTTTCATTAGTTTGAAAGACCTATTGATGGCTTATCTTGGCTTTGAGGAAAGGTGTAATTTGTGGGACTTTTTCACGGTCACCAGTGACACCCTACAAGAAAAAGTCTAAAGTGGTCAAATCGCATGATCTCGGTGACCAGTTTACATCACCTCTACGTGAGATGACCATGCCCTAATTTCGCTTGTGCGGAAAATTCAATATGGCATGAGCATTGTAGCACACAGGCAATCTTTTTTCTATTGTGTGTATAGAAATATATAGCTGCCAGAGACTGTTGAACAAATTCTGTGTCTTTGCTCTTGTAGACAGAGGTGAGGACTAAGGAAACTGGGCCAGGTTACTTTAATGGCCTATGAGTACAGAGTCGCCGTAGCCTAGTACATAGTACTTATTAGACATGAGGCCACGGTTCAAACCACAGGTCATATATCTACAACAAAACAAAATATGAAAAAATTTTTCTACGGTGACTTCCTCTCAGTAGATTTCTGACAAAAAATCTGAGAGCAAATAAAATTGCCATGAAAAGTCTCTCAAAAATCTGTCGTTCGGAATTGACTTTAAATTGTATGTCCCGCCACCAATGTATAAAAATTAACACACACAACATAAGTGGTGTGAGAATCTAAGTCTTAATCCTGACTGAAGGGTTGTAATGACCAATCATGTATGTATGTATGAGCATTGTAGCACACAGGCAGCCTTCTTTCTGTAGCGTTTATTGAAATATGTAAGTGCTAAAAGCTATCAAGCAAATTCTGCTCTTGCAGACAGAGCTGAGCACTAATGAGACTTGGCCAGGTTTTTTTATGGCCTAAGTGTATAAAAAAGCTCTATTATTATTTTCGATTTTTAGGCACCCACAATTTATGGACAGAACATATCTCGCAAGAGGTAATTTAGATAAAATCCACGCCTTAATAAAACTATCATTGGGTAATGCCAGCTGAGAAAACCCAAGTGAGTTTTACTTCAAAGCGGCTACTCAGCATAATATAGGGCTCCATAGCTTTCTTCAATAAAAGAATCTTTAGTAAGAATGTTTTGAGACTATATTCATCGATGCTCTAGATAAATATTTGGCATTTTAAGCGATAACATATTTTACTCTTCTTCTTCTTTGTTGTAGGAAGCATATTATTATTGCAGGAATCTTCGCTTTAAAGTTTCATGAGAATTAAGCACTCATCATAAATTCTTTGAAGTAAGGTGAATAAACTGGTCCCTATAATTAGTTTATTACATTAGATATTACATTTTTATGTTTTATCTCTGTACACTTTCAGCTTCAAACCCTTTAAATCTTTCTGCCTTTACTACAGTGCCCTCAATCGCTTCGCTTATCAGCACCAACAATATATTCTCAGATCTGTTTATTAAAAAGAAATTTTTCAAATGATTTTTTTTTATCGCAAACCATTGTTTTCTCATTCAGTTATTGTTATTGATGGTGTTTATTAAATTATCACAAAAATAAATTAAAAAAAAGATTTCAATTTTCATTAATTTCACTCACCATTTGCTCTGTTAATTAATGACAATAAATGAAATTTATTTAACGATATGATAAAAAATCTTTGTAAATATTTTTATAGAGGTTTGTATATGTGAACGAAACCCATCAGAAAATGAAGAATCAATTCTTGTTAACTAGAGTTTTAGATAGAATGTAAAATAGGCATAATGGTGAAATTGGATCTTATAAACGGCACAATTACTATGCATAAAGCAAGTTCTAAATGAACGTAACCTCAAGTAATTGCGTCCGCAACAATTTTGTATCTAAATATGTATCTCAAGCTACTTTGTGTTTTAGTTTAATCACAAAAATGGTCTCAATGACTAGTTTATTAACTACACGTGAGATGACCATCCAGTGGAAGTCAATCATCCAATTAAGTTCAATTTCAAAGATATATAGTCGGATGACGCCGTCGGCCCATCCTCATCAAACAGTGATTCCTTCGGAATTCTTTGCACTTTGGATTGGTATCATTCCAAATTCGAAACTTTCATTCAGAAATTAATAAGATTTTTCGATGTAAGTTCGAGTACGTTGTTAAGCCTCTTCTTTCTGGGCTATATTATCCGCACTTTAAAAATATTTTGTCATTTCCTATTTGGCTACCTATCAAACCATGCACAGTTTTAATCCTTAAGTCTTTAGCAATATAAAAAACATCAATAGCGCCTAATGGCATTTTGCTTTTGAAGTGTCTTGTTGACAGTTGTGTCATCAACACTTTTTTGTTGTTTTAATTTCACTCAGGCAGCAATGTATGCTGTTGCATGATGTCAACAGCAGTCAATTGAAGGAACGCAGTATGGTAAGAATGTGTTAAAATAAAGTACACGGTATATTAATAATACTGGCGAGAACAAAAAAAAAACCATAGACTGGGCATACAGGCTGGCCGAATGCGGAATGTTAAAATGAAACAATGAAACTTATCAATAGTAAAAATAACGTCAGCAGTTTCATAAATTTTGGTTACTGCTTACAAAAATACAAACAAGATAACAACAGCCTGCTATAAAATAATGGGAAAGTTAAAAAATAAAACGTTCGCCGTAGTCTAGCAGGTAGTGTGTTGGCTTATTAGACGTAATACCAGGGTTCGAGCCTCAGGCCAGACATCAAGACAAAATACAAAAAGTATTTCTTCGGCGACTTCCTCTCAGCAGATTTCTGGCAAAAACTCTGAGAATAAATAAAATTGTCATGAAAAAGTTTCTCAAAAATCTGTCGTTCGGAGTCGACTTTAAACTGTAGGTCCCACCACTCATGTATAAAATTAACACACACAACATAAGTGGTGTGAGGAACTAGGACGTTGTACAAACAAACAAAAACAAAACAATGCAGTAAACAAACCTGTTTACAAATTATTGTAGTGCTTAATATAACAACAAACATCAGCATAAAAAAGGTAAACAAGTAAACAAAAATACAACAACAAACACCAACATAAAAAATGGTAAATAAGTAAACAAAAATCCACAAACAACACTACGAGAATAAATGTAAACAAAATACACAAACAACAATAATGTATGTAAACAACGATGTTTACATTTATAGAGATTTCGAGAAGGCGAAGTCATGAATATTCGCCTGCAAGTACAATAATCAGACTGTTTACGTTGCCATATAAAAGGAAGACAAAGCAGGCGATTCAGTTGTGAAGTTCAGTCAATCTTGTGTGAAGATGCAGTGTGTAATTGTCTAGTAATTGTTGTTATTTATGCAAAGGTTGTTGTTTACATCAAGTTGTGAACAGTGACATACAGAATTGTGCGAACAATAAAGAATTTAATGAAAACTAAAAACAAATTTATTTTTATTTTATTTGCAACCGACGAGCTCATATTTTAAACGTATTTAAAAGGTAAAAAACGTAACAATATTAAAGTTTCTAAAGAATGTACACAAATATGAGGGTTTTATCTGAAGAAGAATTACCTTAACTTACATACTAAAGGCACGAAGCTTGAATTGGACATTTCGTCCATCACCTAAAGAAGTTGTAGCGGACATTTCAAAGATGTTATGTTCCTGACATGATGGTCTCTGTAGGTATTTCAAGAGAATAAAACAATTGCAATCACATCCCATCATTTACATTTAGGGATAGGAAGAGCTTAAAAGAATACATTTCACATCATAAATACTTTCTGGGTTACCTGTGCCGTTTCCGTTCCATAGAATGTTTTAATGATTTTTACGACTTTGAAATGAGCTTTATTAAGCCAAATCTATCAGCGTGGAACTGAGCTAAAGGCTGTTAAACCATTAAGAGAGATCCGCAGAGATTGAAAGAAGTATAATCTCAAGATCTGGTGCAAGGTTGGGGTAATGTGGGACAAAATGCATCAAAACTTCCTAGCCAAGTACTTTTATTTCAAAAGCATCATCAAAGTTGTATACAGGCTAATTGTAATGAAGGAACACAACACATTTTCTGTTGATCAATTATATCACTTTTGGAAACAACTTCCGCAAGAAATCTTGTTATTGTTCACAGGGTTTAAATCTTCAAACGAAAGTCAATGATTGTGTAGTCAAACATCAGTAACTATAATTCGTTCATTTTTCCCTATGTAGCCGAGAATCCAACATAATTTACACATTTTTTATATGCTAATTTGAATAGCGCTTCACAAATTGTTAAAGTGTTAAAGTAAACTTGTATTATATTTTATAAAATTTTCAGTTTCCTTCTTTTACTCACACTCATAAACCCTTTTAGAATTAAGATTTTGCTAAACGGAAAACCAAATGAAGTCTGTGCCACGCATGGAAAAACATACCGTACAACACTTTGGGCCTGCGAAATATATGGAGATCTACTCAGATGTGCCTGCACATTGCCTTTTTCTCTGTACAGCTGCCTTTTGTTCTTTCTACGTGGCATTATTTATACCCTCTTTTATGTTTTTAATTGCCAGAATTATGTCAATGCACATGCCGAAGCACATGGTGGAAAAGGCAAACGTGTTAACATAATATTATTTTTTCCTCCACATAATAGTTTAAGTCAAAAAAATTATGCAATCTTTCACAATGTATTTTAGTTTATAAAAAAACTTTTTCAACATTTTAAAAAAAAATATGCTTTAAGGATACTTTTTCAAGTTGTAGAAGGACTACAGTAAATTCGTGCAGAGCAATTTTCAAAAAAAGAGGAGATTTTTCATTACAGGACCAAATGAAAAAGGTTTTCATCTCAGTAGTTTATAAAGAAGAAGCTAAGTTAGCCGCGAATTAAGAAAAAAATAATAGAACTAGCATCGTCATGGCGATAAGTCGTACATCTCAGTCATCTCATTGTCCTATTATGCTCCCACCAATAAAATGTCCAAGTAATTAAAATTCATAGAAAAGCCCTATCGTATATGTTTTCCCAATTTCTTTTAATCCACTACTCATAGGACAAGAATGTCTGGTAAAGTGTCATCAATAAAATAATTCTGTTTCTTGATATAGAAGCATACCTGTCCTAAGCATACCTATCGTTCTATTCAATTCTTTTGTATCCACACATACATAGTGGGTCATTACAACCCTCCAGTCAGGATACGACCTAGTTTCTCTTTATGAGTGTATTAATTTTCTTTTTTTTCTATTTTTTTATTTATTTATTAATAAAATAAAATAAAATAGTTTCTCTTTATGAGTGTATTCATTTTATACATGAGTGGCAGGACCTACAGTTTAAAATCGACTCCGAACGGCAGATTTTTTTTGAGAAACTTTTCATAACAATTTTATTTACTCTCAGAGTTTTTGCCAGTAATCTGCTGAGTGGAAGCCCCCGAAGCGATATTTTTTTCATATTTTCGTTTTGATGTTTGACTTGGGGTTTGAACTGTGACCTTACGTCTAATAAGCCAACACACTACCTTCTAGACTACGGCGACTTCGTTTAACAACAGCAACAAATTACGTAAAATATAAAATTCTTTAGAACCATAATGGCACCAATAGGTATTATGAACAATTAATAAATTTTAATGGTATCTCACACACCCACCCTGTATTATTTAAATTTAAAGATAAGAAGTCCTTTTAAAACCTTACAGCCGGGACATGTCGAAGAAATATACGCAAGAATACGCAAAATGAGAGTGGTAATCTTCTTTCTAAAGCCTAAAATGTTCTTCTAAGTGTAGTCTTTATATTTTAAAGTTAGTTTAACTAGTGACATGAAGTCGTCTTAGTCTAGTAGGCAGTGTGTTAGAAACTACATAATTCAAAAATAGCTAAAACATATCGACCCTTTCCTTCCCGCAGTTTTCTCTAAAAGTAAATAAAATTGCCATGAAAATTTTATCAAAAAAATTAGTGTTCCTAGCCGATTTTAAACTATAGGTCCTGCCACTAATTGGTAAAAATAACAGACAGAACATGGGTCGTAAGAATTATATTTCAGCTGCAATACAATAAGATACCAAGCTTGTGTATTTGATACTGTCGCTCTAATGATTGTACAGAAGGTTCTGTGTACTACGTCGATACCCTTTCTGATCAGAAAATGCCAGGCATTTCTCACTGTGGTGACAAGACATTTTATCAATTATAGCGGTCATATCCATGCATGAAGACGGTATCGAATAGTGATGAATTATAACTGTGCTGTAACATGTTTTACGATTTGGCTGATAAACTTTCAATCGATGTCAGCGGGCTTTGTAAGCTGGATTAACACATTACAACAAAAATTTTGTTCCGAAACAATTTTTTTTATATGTAGTTTGACGTTTCTATTTTTGAGAGAGAGAGCGAAAGAGAGTAAGCTTACTTCGGAACATTTTCAGCTCGAATTGGTTTAATTTTAATTTTTGTTCCGAAACAATCGAACTGTGCTGCCAGCTACTTTAATTTTTTAAGTAAAGTTGAACTGAGCTGCCACATCATATTATATGTACATTTGTATGTATAATATCCATTATTATCCATATTTCACTTCAACAATTTCCGATTTGTTTTAATTTACAATTTCTTTGTAACACAATAAAAAATATGATCACACTCAAGCCAAGAAAACAAACGAATTGCAATCATCTGCTACTGTGCTCCCTAATTGTAAAACTAACACGCATCTTTTACAAAAATATGTCATAAGGTAGCCTTGTTTTTACAGAACAATTGTTCGATGTGGGTGAATCGCTTCGGAACAAACTCTCAAGAAACTGAATTTGTTCAGGAACAAGCATTTTGTTCCGGAACAATGGGTGAATCCAGCTTTATAGTTTGCTTTTTGCATAATTGTCGAACATATCCGATAGAACAAATATCTATTTTTTAATTGATTTCTCCGTTCAGTTGATGTGAGCGAAGAGTTTATCTTTGTGTGTAATAGAAAGTCATTCTTGTGTCGTTAAGCCCAATCGGCTTTGACTCACGTATTTCAATTAATGAGCTACCTTTGTTAGCTTTATTCCGTATGTCTAAAAGCTTTTATGCAAAATTAGTTCATACTGTGTACCAGAGATCAGCAATGAGTATTTAAAAAGATGAATAGAATCGAATCATACTCATAATTTCTGATACTTATACGCATTCGTACTTATTTTAATATCATGGAACCGCTACTCATATTCAAAGTTTGAAGTACTCATCATATTTAGCAACACGTATGATTTTGTTGATTTCGACTCTCCATAACTCAACATTTACAAGAATCACACCAAAATACTTACTAAAAGTTGTTCTTTTTTCTTTTTTGTAAATTAGAGACACTCGAAACATTTATAAGTATTATAAGAGTAGTTTTCTAAAGTTATGGAACTGAATGAGTAGGCTTATGAATCAAACATATTTCGAATGGTATGAGTTTGATGTCAACGTTGTACGCATACTCATTGCAACTTGTACTTATAAATCAACATTGTAGTGTGTACGAATGAATCAGGAGTAGTTAAATTTTAATATTGATCACTCACTTATATTCAAAATTTCATAAGTGCTTATGAGTGGCGAAAAACAATTCCTTGCTGATCACTGCTGTGTGCAATAAGTACAAAGTCCATGTATAGGAGTTTAAAGCCCTTTGCCCTTATTAAGGCAAAAATAACACTAACTTTTTTAAGTTATTTTCAATTTATTTTACTCGAAAATTCAACGAAAAGTAGTTTTTGCTTGCTTATAAATACTTAATCCCTTAAAATAAGTTTTGCCTCCACCATAGTAGGTCTGTGAATAGAGTCTGTTACTTGTAAAATCATATGCATATTAAAATATGTGTTGTAAACCATTGTTAATCGTTGCATGAATTAGCATGTTTAGCAGTGGATGAATTTAGCTGGTCATATGGTCTTATTTGTTTGGAAGAGCATCCTACATTTTAATTTGGTTTAAAGCAAATCTTTTTGGGAAAATGCTCTTGTTTTCTTCATAAAATTTTATTATTCGCACACATTTTTTTGCTTTATTTCGGTGTTACCATATAATTTCGATGTAGGATATCATGAAAGTTGACCTGAAATTCATTTTTTGTGTTTATGGTCACTTCGATGCTTTACTTTAATTTAAAGTAAACTGTAGTTTAGCTAATGAACTTTTTGTAAGAAGCTTTAAGGCATTGTGTGGAACGATGATGATGCAGTGGAAGCAGAAATTATTTTCTATACAGGCATTGTATATAAACACGCATGAATAACAAGTGATACAAAGACTCTATGTTGGTGTATAGTGGACCAAAAGTGTGCTACAAATTCTTCTGATACCACTTAAAAACATGGAGCCTATCCATCCCATTAACCCTTATCCTGTACTTCAAAAATAAAACGCATATGACATTAGTGGGTCAAATTTGCCCAATACAAAAAATTATAATATTTATTCAGTTTTTTTTTATTTTTTTACATTCATTACATACAATATTGGTCTCACAATGCTTTTTGCAAATAAATGTTTGATATTCAGAATATTTATTTGCATATTTGCAAATCGTTTAGAACGATTTGGACAAAAGTTGCAACGTCGCCTTTTTAAATTTTTTGCTTGCGGAACTTCAGCAGAATCCTTTTCAATCCTTTTGAAGACTTTTTACGACTGGAGGACTACTTTGAGGCATGTTCGGTCTACGAGATATTTCTCTGCTTATAAGCTCCATGCCTAAGTCTTCCTAGAATACTCGTCGCTTACATTTCTTATTTTGGTTCCAGTGTGGATTAATGTTTAGAAAAACTACATAGGCATTATAGGCGGATATTTCCAACATATTGTTAAACAGTGCTTGAGGCAATCGATTAGTTCTCCTTTTACATGTGTAAGTTCTTATAAGTTGCTCTAATGTATCGACCCTTGATTTCGTTTCATTATAGAAATGAATTATTTCTGACTTTTTGGAGCTTGCTCTTATTTTTTTTTTGTCGTGATGTAATGTGCTAAGCAAAAACACTGATCGATTTTTTTAGGTACATATACCAGGTTTGCCTTTTAGTTGCAAAATTTTGTCTGTGAAAAAAGACCTTTGCGGTCGTCCCATAGAGATTCTAAAACTTCACCATGAGATCTGAATACACCCGTTAACAAAAGTAGCCCTAAATATACTTCAATTGTTATGTCGTCTACAGCAATCCAATTATTTTCAAATACAGATTGACCTAAATGAACCGATTGTATAGCTTTTACTCTTATAAATACATTACCACTTATAGTCACCTTGTAAATTAGACATATCAACAACTAATTTCATATTATCACTGGGCATAAATAACAGAAGAAAAGATTTTATACCATCAGCTCTTGAAATAGCATAACGCGTTGGGCCAAGAGTTAAATTTATTATGTCCTGTTTAGATACATTAAAACTTCATCCGCAGTTTGATTGAGAATTTTGGAAATGTCCATGCTAGCGCCTGACGAGAAATTGGGGTCATAGTCAGATGCAGTTTCAGAAGCGAGGTTGTTTTCATCTTCACTTGATGAGTCCTGGGGCTTTCATCGTCTGAGTCTGATAGCATAAGAAAAGTTCTTATCCCTTCTGGTTTCATTGTCCCAAAATAAGTAAAGATTTTGCCACTTGTATTCAATTCAAAAACACAAACGAATGAAATATTTACACTACTTATTCTCTTTTTTGGTTTTGTTGCAGTTTGTAATACCGTTATACCGTTGTCAAGGCCCATAAAAATGGTTACGAAGCTCGTATCATATGCGTAAATTGATTTTGTTGCATTGGGCAATTTTGACCCAGAAGTACCAATTGCGTAAGTTTTTTTACATACGTTTTGTGAAACGATCTACAAAAATTATATTTTAAATTTTAATAGTATTCACTAAAAGAATAATTGTACAGAAGTTTCAAAAAAATCCGATGAGTATTTAAAGAATAAATGAGCAATAAAAACCGTTTGGGCAATTTTGACCCATTAATACAGGATAAGGGTTAAAACTAAACAATTCTATATTTCTTTTACGAATCTGTTTAACCCATATAGAAACGAGGGTCCTAAGGACTAATAAAAGGTCTCATATACTCTTACTCGATATGTCCATTAAGGGGAAACAGTGTTGTCTCTATAACCTCCAGAATCGATTCTCTTTGACCCATTCAGCGTTCATTTTGTTATCAAGATAACCTGAAAGCAGCTGCAAACTAATGATTCAAAATCATAATACATGCCAGACTTCATCATTTTCACAATATCCTGTATGTCAAGGCCGTGGGAAACGTTTTTTTTTATGGATAAAAATATTTTTGAACTGAATATTTGCATTATTTCGCCGTATTCTAGAAGGTAGTATATTGACTTATTAAACTCCGTGGTTGAACAAATCCCTGCTCTGACATCTCAAACAAAACGAAATATGGAAAAAATATGTTTCTTTCAGCGACTTTCTCTCAGCAGTACTCCAGCAAAAACTTGGAGAGTTAATAAATTTGCCATGAAAAGTTTCTCAAAAATTTGTCGTTTGAAGTCGAAACTCATGTATAAAATCAATACAAACATAATTTTTTTTTACATACATACATAATTGGTCATTACAATCCCTTAGTCAGGATTATAGACCTAGTTCCTCACACCTCTTATGTTGTGTGTGTTTAATGATGATGTGTTGTGCTGGTTCGTTTTTTGTTGTTCTTTTTAATTTTGTTTTGAAATAAAATGTTTTTGGTTTTGTTGTTTTTGTAATTTTAATTTGTCTAATTTATTAAATTCAATATATAGTTCTTGTGTTATTTTATTTACAAAATTGTTTTGTTTTAATTTGATTGTGTTTAATTTCAATTTATGTTTCTATTACATTGTTTTTGTTCACAGTTTTTACTTTGTTTTTGTTCTTGTTTTTTTTTGTTTAATAAAAAAGGTTCACAATATTTGTTTTTAATTTTTTGGATGTTCACTGTTTAATTGTCGAAACTAGAGTGATCATAAGCAAACTACTTTACTGCTCGTTAGCAATAATGAAGCAAAAGAATAAAGCAAAATACAAAAAAGCAAAGAGTATATAATAATAAAAAACCGTTAATATTAAAGGGTGTTCCTTTAAATAGTGTCAACATTAAACAGTGTGTGTTAATTTTTATACATAAGTGGCGGAACCTACAGTTTAAAGTCGACTCCGAACGACAGATTTTTTGAAAAACTTTTCATGGTAGGTTTTTTATTTGCTCTCAGAGATTTTGCCAGAAATTTGCTGAGAGGAAATCACCGAATAAATATTTTTTTCATATTTTCGTTTTGATGTTTGACCTGGGGTTTGACCGTGGCCTTATGTCTAATATGCCAACACACTACCACACACTACCACTACCACCACACTACTACTAGACTGCGGCGACTACAAATCAATACACACAACGTAAGTGATGTGAGAAGTTAGGTTGTAATCCTGACTAAAAGGTTGTAATGGCCAATTAAGTAAGTAAGTAATCCAGTAGACTATTTCATGGCAGTTATATTTGAAATATTTCCGGCGCGGTTAAGAGTCTCATATTCAATGCTATCAGCCAATAAAAAATCTGGTCTTATGGCGCCATTAGTGGCTTGAATATTGGTTTCCAGTACTTTAAGAGTTGCTAGCCGGCCTATATCAATAAATTAACATGGCCTTACAAAAGTTATCCAAAGGCTGTAAGTCGTACGAAGGAGCGAACTGAACTACTTCGTGTAATAAAGTTGTGACCAAATTTTGCCGTCGTATCGAAACCATCAGACGCTGATGGCAGCCTGATTTTCAAAAAGCCAAAATTACATTACAGATATCGAAATGGGAAGTTATCGAAATGGAATCTCCTACTTTATATTTTGAAAGAAATGAGCACCGATGATTTTTGCGACTTGATTTTCTAGGCAAAAATAGAAGCGATGTGTAAGAGTTTGTGTGTCATTGAAAGTTTAAATATCCTTATTTGGCATCACACTGTAATTATTTAAGACTCATATGGTCACTTTATACACCACAGCTCATCATTTTATCTGCGGTGTTCATTTACAAGAGTATGTCAGCACATCTGATGTAAATTATGACATAAAAATCACTAAATATGTACAGCATGGATTTGTGATACTCCTACAATGGAAACATTCACCCGCCTAAACTCCCATATAGTATGTGTATGGTACTATAATATAATTTTTATTCATCCAAATATGGATTTAAGCCACTGAACCTTCAACTAAAAAATAGCAACAATTATGGTGGCCTTATTTTCTTTTTAAAGGGTTTAGAAAATATTTACAAAAGAAATTTGAATATGTATTAAAATTTATAAGATTTTAGGGCGAATATAGAAACTGTATTGCAGTGAAAGCGATTAAAAATTAATGTTGCAAAATAGACCACCACAGGAAAAGCTATGACTCATGCATTTATAATTCTGCTAAAAAGGGGAAGGACCTTCACTTAAGTATATTTCGTGTGTTTTTGGTATCGCTTATAAAATTTAATAAATTACAAGAATTCGGTTTTGGAGAGGCAGATTATTAGAATTATCGGGTCTTTTGTTAAAAGCCTCCAATGTTTAAATTTGAATCGAAATATTTAAGTCATTCACCCATCACACGTTGACATATTTTCTTGTTTTTGGATAAATCCATTATTTGGCAAGTGGCTCTTTAGTTTGATAACAAATTGTAAAAGTTATTAAAGACAGACGCCACAAATGAAAAAAAAGACAATCCTTGTTATCAAATTATTTACCCAATAGAATATATTCATATTATTTACTTTACTTTCTCAAGAGGATACCGTGATGAAAAACCCCTGAACGCCTTTAACATATTTGCAATGCTAATAAACACTTGATCTATTAATTTCAACAACATTGAGTATCCAAATATGGATTTTTTAATTAAACAACTATAGATAAGTGCCCCTCGTCTTGTTTTATAAAACACACAGTATTTCAATAAAAAATTAAATATTTTGTTTTATTTATTTGATGGCTTATAATGGCATTAATTACTTCATTAAATAAACTGATGCTTGAGTGGCATATCAATAACAGTTTTTAATGACACATATTTATACATGATTGAACGCGTTAGAAGTGGGATAATGTAGCTTATGTTTCTATTACATTTGTTAATTATATCATGTTCTTTTATTCTATTACGATATATGCCATCACTTCGCTGTGAAGAATATAATTGTTTCTATAATTTTTAACTCCAATATGTAACAAGTTAAAGTCGCCCTAGTCTATTGGTAGTGTGTTGTCTTATTAGACGTAAAGCCAGGGTTCGAGCCCCAGGCCAGACATCAAAACAAAATACAAAAAGTATTTCTTCGGCGACGTCCTCTCAGCAGATTTCTGACTAAGACTCTGAAAGTAAATAAAATTGCCATGAAAAGTTTCTCAAAAATCTGTCGTTCGGACTTGACTTTAAACTGTAAGTCCCAACACTCATGTGTATAATTAACACACACAACATAAGTGGTGTGAGAAACAAGGGCGTAATCCTGACTGAAGGGTTGTAATGACCAATTATGTATGTATGTATGTTTTTGTTTCGGACATAAATTTTAAAAATAAATCCCAACTTTGCAAGCAAAATTGCAATATTTGTGGCTCAGAGAACGCACACGTGGTCTTACAGAAGCTAATGCACCCATTACGAGTGACTGTATGCTACGGCTTGTAGAGCGGAAGCATGACTGGTCCATATTCCTTTTGGAAATGAGGACGGCGCAACCATTATAATCAGTGGGGACACCTATTGCACCACAATAACCGATTTTGTTTTGTACCCGCCCTTCATGGTATTAATGTGAACGATGTTTGGTTTCACCAGGATGGTGCAACTTGCCACACAAATCGATTTATTGCTTCAAACGTTTAATGACAGTCTAATTAGTCGAAATGGTGTTGTCAATTGGCCGAAAAGATGCTGCGATTTGACACCGTTGGACTACTTTCTAGGGGGCTCAGTTAAAGAAAAAAATTTCGACAAACCAGAGACAATTGAGCATTTGAGGGACAACTTTCGTGATGTCATCGCCGCGGTACGACCCCATAAACTGAAATAAGTGCACGAAAATTGGTCCGATCAAGTGAGGTACTATGAGGCCAGCCGCGGCAGCCATATAAATGATATTATATTCCATTTTTTACCCGCGTAATAGTACTTCACAACTAAAAAACTAAATTTGACAAAATTTCATTTGTTTTATTGCATTTTTAAATTAAAACTTTTAAATGACCCACTCTTTATATATAATTAAAATATTTATGGCATTAATTTATTTAAATTTTTTTAAAACTGCTCGCATAATATAGTAAATAAATCATTCATCGTATACATTACTCGATGAAATTCAACGATTTAAAATTCTTATTTTTTTTTTAATTTACAATAGAAAATTATTTACACTAAAAAAGAAAAATTAATTAAAAAAAGTAAATAAATTTTAATTACATTTCTGTTATTTTTTTCCAGAGAATTAATATATTGAATAATAATAATATATTAATAATAATAATATAAATATAATATAATAATATATCATTAATAATATTATATTGAATAGAATAATTCAAAATTTTAATTAAAATTCCATAGTTAATTAAATTTTATTATTATGAATGGTCTTGTGTTGTTATTTATAGTGAATGAAATAATAAGACAATATTTTATATACACAAACACCATATTTGTGTTAATTTATTAAAAAAAACTATGTTCTCTATTCCTTCAATGTTCTCTACTCCTTCAATAATTTCGTCAATCCTATTTCATTGATTTGATATGTTTTTGTTTTTGAATATTAGATGACAGATGTTTAAGTTTGACAGCACTTTACGCTTGACTGAAAAAAATAACAGTCTTGGCAATGTCTTAAAAGGACAGTTACAAATACAAGTCTTCTCAAAGAACAAGGAAGGATGACACCGGCAGCCCAAAATTCACACCAAGCAGTGACTTTTCGGGATGCATTAGTCACTCTTGGATCTCAAGAGTTTTGGTATCGTCCCAAATTCGAAAATTTTTTTCGTTCACAACAGCTAAGTTTTCCGTTTTTTCTAAGTTTTTTTGAGATGTAAAAACAATTCCATCGAATTTTTTCACTAAATTCAATAATAATAACATAAAATATTTACTTTCCCGCAAGTTAGCAAAGAAACACCAACGGGTGAAGTAATAGAGGCACCGGACTCCGATATTTTCTTTTAAAATTTTGCTACTTTCGTAGAAAATAAGTTTTTTTTTGTAGAAAACAAGGAATAAAAAGTTTTTTTTTAATTTCTGGTAACAAACTCATTCATCCAAAAGTAGGCTGAAGATAATTTGTTAATGAAAATTAGGGTAAAATTTCAACAGCTCCAGAGCCTATTCAGGACTGTCCCAGCGCATACATTCTCCAGAAAACATCAGGAATTGAATATGACTCGGGGGCGTTTACAGTGAATTTGAGTAAATGGCTTTAAGGCGAATTTTACAGTAAATTTTAGTGAATGACTTTAGAGTATTCCCTTATAAAATAAAGATAGTCCACAAATAAGCAGAATTATCATTTTACTAGCAATAAAAATGCGCGTACAGTGCACGTAAGCATGCCATCAGGCTTTTTATATCAAATGATCGAATTCAGACTTCTATTTACGGTATTTTTGAAGGCATGAAGTTTTTGAAGTTCTCGAAAACAATATTTATTCAGACCGAAGGAATATAACTACTATATATCATCAATTTTTTCCGATATCGTTGCTCCACTTATTTTTTTTTTTATCAAATTACAACAATACAACAGCAATCAAAATATTACAAAGTAAATCGACAGCATTTGCACCATTTAGGATTTGTGATCCATAATTTCGACATCGTCGCCATATATATATTATTATTATATACTATTAACACCGACTTACCTCCTAAGTGGAACTAACTAGAACTTTTGAGAAAAAAATATCATAGAGGATACACGATAGTGTCTTTCGAAATCCATTAAATTTTTCAGTTTTGCTCTTGATATACTAGGTTAATATTCAGAACTCACTGACACCAAGCCTCTCAAGACCTATTACGCTTTTTGTACTAATTATCACCCTTTACTAATGTCTTCCCATTTTTAGCCAAAATTGCGATGTGTTATAGAAATGTCCTGGTTTTAAAAAAAGACTTTTTTTAGATTTTCGTGCATATACCTGTAATTTCAGAGTCATTTAAAGTCCTGAACCCCTATATTCATAAGTGCTGCAGTGATAAAAAGAAAAGCAAGCAATGTTATGTAGTCTTGGGAATGGACCGATTTCTCCCAATTGCTGATCAAATATATAACGAATTTTTCTGAAGTTGGCGCAGTCAATACGATACTCCAGGAAGATAAGTATATCAACGAGAAGACAAGAACAGTTTTGATGTTAAAATCGCCTCTGAAGGATTGAAAGAAGGCTAAACGCCACAAACGCTGAAAATATTTTAAAAATCCACGCTATTAACCTAATAGCGCTCACACAGACTCAGTTAAAGCTTTTCTGTATGATTAGTAAAATTGTCGTTATTATTGTGTTCAATGTCCTTCAACTTGTCTACCATGTTGCGAAGTTGCTATGTTGCCACGGAGTTATAAATATTTTAATAAAAATGTAAATCAACATTTCTAGAGACACAACAACATGAAACCAGAAAGTAATTTATGCTGTTCCACTTGAAAAGCTTAACAACTGTTAAGTGACCAAAGTAAGTCTAAAAATACAAACTTCCTACAGTGAGTGATACATGTAGATTATTGTATGCTCTTGTATTCTCCTGTGATTTATGCGGAGTTTTAGAAAAGGAGGCATGTACTTTGACTTTATGGTCGCAAAGCTAAATGAAGGTTTTTCTCTTTTAATGCTTCATTTTATTTCCCAAATAAAGTAGTCCCACTGTGTACAGCAGAGAAAAACGCGAATCTTTGCTTACTTACTGGTACGCAGGAAATATTTCCAAATATTGAAATAATATGTTCACGTTTTATTTGTTCGACGCATATGTCTTGCAACACATTTGGCCATATTCTTTATAAAAATACCTTCTTCCGTTTCTACATACATACAATTGGTCATTACAACCCTTCAGTCAGGATTAAAATCTAGCTTCTCACAACACTTATGTTGTGTGTGTTAATTTTACACATGAGCGAAGAAAGCTACAGATTAAAGTTGATTCCAAACGATAGATTTTTGAGAAACATTTCATTGCAATTTTATTTTCCTCTTAGGTTTCTTGCCAGAAATATGCTGAGCGGAAGTTGTCCGAAGAAATATTTTTTCATGTTTCATGTTTTTGGAAATGTCTGACCTGGGGTTTGAACCCTGACCTCAAATCTAATAAGCCAAAACACTACCTACTAGACTACGGCGACTTCATTCATTGTTTCGTTCATTCATTGATATTAATTTCATGTCTTTTATTTCAAGAAGATCTCATATCGTCCAGTTTTGTAAACAATTTATATATGGCAGACTGTGGTGTAACGCAATCTACCATTTTCGACCACAATAGACGTGAAATTTCCCTATTAAAATGTCATTTTATACCAGGACCTTAAACGAACTGAAAATATTGAGCGGTCGTGTTATTAAATAGAAGGCAAGCAATATGAACTATCTAATTAATTATTGGGGATACAAATATCCTCAAGTGGGATAGATCAAAACATTGAATTACAACGTGACTCCAAGACGGCCTCAGTGATGCATAAGCAAGATCTTTTTCTTTTTAGATCTGAACCTAGGAGATGTCCCTATTCATATAGTTTATTGTGCTGAAATACAGGAAAGTTAGTTTATAGGGAATAATTTTTTTGTTTTTTTTTTTTATAACCATCCGTCATCATTTTTCGAGGATTGTTTTTTAGATATAACTCTCACTTTCTTTTTTCAATTGTGAATAATTACAAAGAATTTTAGACAAAAAACCAGATGATCTCTGGAGGGAATCGAAGGCACATCTTCGATGCTTGATGTTTAGCACACTACACATTGGGCCATTGGGCACTTGGCTACCAGGATATATTGAGATTCCAGATAAATGTAGAACATATGAACTGGACAGACGTGACAAAAATTCTCGACTTTACAAATCTCTCTACAATGTGGTTAACGATTCCACCAACAATAGACAGATGGCTTCGGACACGGGTAGAACGGTTCGAAAAATTTTACCACAGCTGAATGAAGAGTGCACGAAAAGTCTGCTTAAAGTCCAAAGAAGCACCCTCATTATGATTGTTTTGGTCATTATGGATACGTATTCGAGGCGCATTATCCATGGGCACCTTACTAATGATTTGTACAAATGCTGCAGAGATAAAGAAGTAGAGTAGGCTGTTCCCCTTATTGGTACATGCCTATGTCGCACTATGTCGCAGAATTAAAAGCCAACTTGGTGCTTACTATAGAGATGAGCTGGAGGAACATCCACGCATTGACATTGGCATCAAGAGCTCAGATTTTTGTGGGACTAGAGGACTCTAGTATCATAGTAGTATCTATGTGGCATAATTGTGGGCTTCCACTTCTATCTACCTACCTATCTATAAACTCTCGGCACTATTATTACTTTTCAGTTTTACACTCTAGTCTCATATTGCCACTCCTGCAGTAACGTTGAGATAATGATAAACATAATCGTAAATCAGTGTTCATCTCTAAATTAATGTTAGTTTAAGCTCTTTATAGGAAATAATATAAAATAATCGTAACCGAATGTAATTGGAACTAGTATGGAATGATTTTTCCCCGTTAGAGATAGACGCAAAGGTTAACGTAGTGCTTAATTTGGTATACAGATCAATTAGAATTAAATTTAAGTGTACTTGAGAGATATCCGTTGTTCACTATCCTCCTAATCTATTTGCTATCCAACCGTCCAAGTTTAATTTTCCTAAAGCCTATGAGTTCTAAAACGGGTCGGTCTCTATATGTACACCAATATTGATATTTCCGTTCTAGTACTGTCTGGATGAGATTGCAAAATATATTCCAGAACACCTTCCTAAGGATCACATTCAGTCTTCCCTTCAGTCTTTGATTTAGTGAAGAGTAAATTTAATAAAAGCAAATTGAGGAAGTGTTCGGAATGTCGTGTGCATAAATCATTGACAATTTTAAATCAATAGTTTGTTTTAAATTCTAAAGCAGGGTAAGCCTCAATCGCTTTCTTATTTAATTTTTTATTTTCTACTTCTTTTCAAGTAATGCACCCACAAGCCTTGAAATTCCTTTCATAGGCCATATACAGCTGACATAAATTCTTGCCATCTAATGTTCGGTTATTTATCCAAATTTCCATTTATTCTTAAAGCTTATGGAGAGCGAAAAACCAAAATTACAGAAACATTAACAATAAGTAAATAGCAAAAGAAATCAAGAAGTAGAATTTTAATTAAATGAATGATAAAGAACGATTTTTTTATATTTTCTTGAAAATAAAATATTTTCCCACAAGACATTTTTCATGGTATTTTTCCCCGTTTCAATGATAACAGATTGTTTAGTTTGTAACGGTAATTTAAAAAGTTTCAGGAATCACAAAATCACCACAGTTTATGTATTAATTTTCGAGGCGGTCATTTAAATGTCGTTTATCTTTAAGCCGGGTAAACCTTAAGAGTATGATTAATTGCTGCGATAATAAAACAAATGTTGCTTTTAATGGTTTCTTATTTTCTTTTCTTTTCCTGTATTTTCATTCTTTTTCTTTTTTGCATATTTATGGACATAAAACGACCACCAAGTGGAATTACTTTCTTGATTTCTTTTTCCAAAGAATACTTTGTGTAAATGTAGCCACATTTAATACGAAACTTAGCAGCAAAATTTAAACGAATGTAGCAGAGATTATAAATTGTGTGGTAATTATGGCTTTTGATTTGCAAGAAGAATTAATCAAAAGGAAAAGAAAAGAAAAAAGTTACCAATTCTATTTCATTAAAGGCAAAATCAAAGATTTTTCTTAATAATATGGGCATCAGGAAGGATTGTTGTAACGAAATTCGTTGCCACCAGAAAAATTCGATTTACATTAACATCGGGGCTTCCAAAGTTTGGAATATAAACTTTAATAGTTGATAACGGCCATATAATTGAAGATACATCAGACAAATTAGATGTCATTTATTCAGCATGTTTTGTTAATTCACCGTGGATGATCATAAATAGGATCTGGAGCATCTTTAGCGATGAGACCGATTTCTATATAAATCGGTACATGAATATACAAAATTGTGGAATTTCGAACGATACGCATCCCCATTACATCAAACAGCATCCAATGCATCACGATAAAATCAGTATTTGGTGTAGATTTTGGGTTGTAGGCGTCATCTGTCCATATTTCTTTTAGAACTTTGGCCAGGCCATCACTGTCAGCGTCGAGCACTGCAGATGTATGATTAAAATTTTTTTTAGATTGTCATATGGTTTCGACAGGTAGGCGCTACGTGCCACATAGCTTATACATAATTGGATATTCTGCACAAGTGATTTGAGGCATGCACGGTGGATCATGCGATTTAATCCCGCTTTCCTTGTGAGGCTCTTTTTAATTCACAATCGCAAATAAGCCACAATATAACCCAAGGCATCGATCACATTCTCCATACATATATAGTTGGTCATTACAATCCTTCATTCAAGATTACGACCTATTTTCTTTCACCACTTATGCTGTGTGTGTTAATTTTATAAATGAGTGGCGGTACCTACAGTTTAAAGTCGACTCCGGACGACAGATTTTTGAGAAACTTTTCATGGCATTTTTCATTTACTCTGAGAGTTTTTACCAGAAATCTGCTGAAAAGAAGTCGCAGAAGAAATATTTTTTTATATTTCCTTTTGTTCGAGATATCTGACCTGGGGTTTGAACCTTGTCCTGACGTCTAATAAGATAACACGCTACGTACTATACTACGTCGACATTAATCACATTCTGCCTGATTTATACGCCAGCGTCATGGAAAATTGAGATTATCGGAAGCACTAGACTTAGAAAAGCCATGGCAAACATTTCATTGGCATCAATGCGTTTTTCCAACGATTACAAAATGTCAATGGGGTATCCCACTCATTATTTCTTCTATTTAAATTTAAAGATAGGAAACTCTAAATTCTAAGGATAAACACTAAATTTCCACTGTTTTTTTCGAAAAATGCAACGTTACTTAGAGAAGTGGTTCAAATGAATTATTCAAAATATTTTCCATCGATAATTACAACATTTTCTCATATTTTTGACTGCAATTATAACATAATACGAGCCGCTTTTGAAGACGTCATATAAGAAGAATTTGTGATTAGCCAGACCATGAGCATTAAATATACATATATGGGGCATGAAGTTTCTTAATGATCAAGTTAAAGAAATTTATAGCACACAAATTCGAGCGAGAGACATTCGAAGAGGTCATATATTCCTTATATATAGTTTCCTAATTTTATTTGTAGCTCCCTGTTCGCTTAAGCCTGGCGTTTTCGGAGAATGAAATGAAAAATTATCACTGTCAGCAAGTAGCGATTACTTAATCAATGAATTGGTCATTACAACCCATTATTTTAGTGGCTTGACCTACAGTTTACACTTTGACTCCGAACGGCAGATTTGAAAATCAATTCACGACAATTTTATTTACTTTCAGAGTTTTTGCCAGAAGACTGCTGAGAGAAAGCTACAGTAAGATATAAATTTTTTAAATCGTTTTTGTTCGCATAAGCCAACACTCTACCTACTAGGCTACGTCGAGTAAATAAGGGGGTGTTTATGTAGAATGGAAATTGAAAGTGTAGAACTCAATAGATTATTTTCCTGTGCTTCTAAAATAACAGTTAAACCATCACACCTTAATAGGGAATATGGAGATGAGGGGCTGTTATATCATTTATAACATTTCATGGTTCTATTACAACATTTAACTCAGCTCTGCCTACGTAGCTGTATATGCATCAGAGATCAGCAAGGAATCGTTTCTTCGCTACTCATAATCACTTATGAAATTTTGAATATAAATGAGTCAACAATATTGAAATTTAATTACTCTGATTCATTCGTATTCACTACAACGTTGATTTATAAGTACAGGTTGCAGTAAGTATGCGTAAACATTGACATCAAACTCATATCATTCAAAATATGCCTGACTTCCAAAATGTTGTTTGCTTTTTGTTTGAACAAAGTATAGTGTTTCATGAAGTCGCCGTGGTGTAGTAGGTAGTGTGTTGGCTTACTATTCGTAAAGCCCGGGTTCGTATCCCAGGTCAGACATCAAAAATGAAATATGAAAAAAAATATTTCTTCGGCGACTTCCTCTCAGCAGATTTCTGGCAAAAACTCTGAGAGTAAAATAAACTGCCATGAAAAGTTTCTCAAAATTCTGTCGTTCGGAGTCGACGTTAAACTGTAGGTCCCGCCACTCACGTATAAAATTAACGCACACAACATGAGTGGTGTGAGAAGCTAGGCCGTAATCCTGACTGAAGGGTTGTAATGGCCAATTATGTTATGTATGTATAGTGTTTCATAAAGCCGCTGTACAAAATGTTTACAATGTATACTATTTCAAAACGTCGTCAATGTGTATTTTTAACGCAGTCAAAAAGCAATCAGGCATTTGATTTATAGTTGATGCATTATGTGGTAACTTTGCATATCTACATAATTTATATTCCGTAGTAGAACTGCATACAAACTTTGTATTGATACATGTTTGATTCATAAGCCTACTAATTTTGATTCATAACTTTAGAGAAATACTTATAATTCTTATAAATGATTCGAGTGACACGAACCATTCTTCAAAATTTACAGTCTTAATTGTTAGGCATTTACAACAAAAGAAAAAAGACACATAAGAGCAGCAAGCCGAGGAAACCCATAACCTTCTAGTAAATATTTTAGTGTTCGTACGCGATTCTTACATATTTTGTGATTCGTGTATATGTAGATTTATGGAGAGTCGAAATCAACAACGTTATTAAGTATGAATATAATGAGTACTTCAAACTTTAAATATGAGTTTAGGTTCCATGATATTAAAATAAGTATGCATGAATTAGTATCAGAAATTTTTTGTTTTTTTGACTAAGAATTGTATGTCAGTGTTTTGCATTGATAGCCGCCGCTGCATTGCCTGTTTAACAATATTTAATTTTGCAGTGCAACTTATATGCGTGCTGTTGATTCTTTTTGCGATTTTTGTGTATAAAATTCCAAGTAATTTGAAATAAATTGCATTAAAAGCAGTTTTAATTGTGGAATAGATTATGATATTATGGGCGATAAAGTGAATGCAGTTTTTCCTCAATGTTTAGTTATGATGGGAAATTGTAGAAGCGATATTCTTTGTGGGGAATACAAACGTTAATATTTTGTCCTGTTCATTGAAATAAAAAGTTGGAGTATACATTTGTGTGAAGACCAGTTTTTATTTTGAATGGAAATTTTATTTCCTAAGAATGCTAAGAATGAAAGCGTCATATCAAAAAGTGTGTCCTTATTACGTTCCGTTGAACAAGCATTTACTAGCTGCTACAATAAACTGTCATTTGTTTACAGGAGCAACCGTAAAGCGTCCTTAAGACAGTTCTTAGAATTTAATTCAATTTTGTCCCTCGTTGTAAGCATAGCTGACTTGTGTACCATTGTAATACCCATAAAACCTATTCTGTCATTCACCTAAAATCCTGTGCTCTCATTTCTCCTCCATCCAAACAATTTCATCATGGTCTGGCCAGAAACTTTCAGTTAATAAATTGTTGGTGCTCAGGAACCTCATGCTTGGCCTCATTAAAGCTTCTTCAGAAGTCATTGTGAGATATTTCCTCCCTCAGGGATTGCGCAGCCGAAGGTTAGTGTTTCGTTATGACTAACATGACCTTCGTAAAAGGAACTCCAATAAGGTTTGCCGCAAATTTTACTCTGCATAATCCATAGTGAAACAGATATGTCTGATATCTGCTCATGTTTCCTTTGGCAAAAGTTTGATGCATTTGCTAGTGCGGCAGCTTATTGTTACCTTCAATGTTCTCGCATTTAGGAATCCATTTGAAGATAGTCGTTGAATATCTCACTATCTATTCTTAAGACACCCAAACTTGTCAGCAAAAATGCGTTCCTCTCCTGACGTTATACGCTCACACAGAAATATTCATTAGAACTACTATTTCAATCTGGATAGTACTAAAGAATTCGTAGAGAGCAAGTGATAGTCTAGATTCCACATTCAATTCTACCGCATGATCGGTCTGTGAATACTTGTAGTACAAGTCTTGTACTACGTTTTCCGGGAGGTGCAGTCTATTATCGTACCACGACCGAAAGCAACAGTTATGGTGTACTAAATAGAGAGAAGCAAATCAACTATTATTTAATTATTTGGCATAGCTATAGCTTCTAAACATAGGCGCTTATTTCCGCGTTCTCAGCCGCATGTAATGCAAATATGTCTGATGGTGACCCTTGATTGGTGACCGTTTACTGAGGTTATGCTGATACTTATAACACCACAGACAATAGAAGTAAGTAAATGCATTCACCAATGTTGGCAAGATTTAACCCTGACAACTTTAGCATGGCCTTTTATAAGCTTGTCCATCGGTTCTCAAAGTCAACATATCCCATGCTATCGGTCATCAAATTCAGCCTAATTTTTCCATCCAGAAAAACCACGGACATTAAAACGATATTGTATTCCACATTTCCGTTTTGAAAGTGGCTGAATGCTTGTTGGCAGACAGAATTTTCCTTTACTCGGATAGCCAGGTTGCGGTTAAGCCCGCAACGAACATATTTATAACGTGTGTTCTTGCCCATGAATGCCGGGGATGTTTTTAGGAAATTCGGATCATTCAAAGATTACAGGGAGTAGGAATATCTTTGATAATTGCAATGCTGTTGAGCTGGCCAAAGCCGATTGGAAGCTCATAATCTCTGATATGTTAAGTGTTGTACTCCGAATGATCCAGTAAAATTTGATATAATCCACTACGTTAACGAAAAAACTTAATTTTGTTGGCATAAGAAGAGGACATACTTACTTCTATCCAAAAATCGCATGGTTGCCCATCGCTCAATAGCGATTCTTTCATTTTAGTAAGTATACCGAAAGACTTGACATTTTGTGAAATGATTTCTGCAAAATTTATGAGTCTCAGAACGAGGAGGAGGAGACAGTCTTCTACCTCATGGGTCAGTGTCCAAATTTTTGGTTTTGGCTTAGTTTTCTCAAGCAAATGTATGATTCCCGTCATGAATATGGATTGTGGTATCACAATGGAAATAAAAGTTGGCCTAAGTGGAATCCCTTTATTCAAGTAGGATCCGTCTACTTCCCTATCTAACCTAATTACGGATCTATTTACTTTTACTAATTTCAAATGAAAATTTTTACAAGCGTTGAAGTTAGTTAGCTAAGAAACGAAATTACTTTTTCTCTGACCCAATATATTAGACATATTATTTTTAGTAAATTATTATAAAAGAAAATATGGGTATTTGATTGAAAATTTGCTGTGAAGCAAAACCATTGTCTGTTGTGAGTTGCCAGTTATAGATTTACTTGATAGTCATGCAAACTGCAAACAGACCTCAAATGCATGCGTACGGTTTTCTTTTGTTGTTCGGTTTAAAGGAATTTCCTTTAGAAAATACTTTCACAATCGTTTTAATTGTAATACTTTTACGAAACAGTTCTTTAAAAGTCTTTCCTTTCTTAAGATTATTTTGCAAATGCTTCAAAGATTTCTATCATCAGCATGCAATCCCTAAGCATGATACTGGCTTTTGTTATCGTAAGTTAATAGGAGCGGCAATAGCCAGTCATTTAAAACAACCTCTAACGTCCGTTGGTTAGTAAGCGTAATTATATGTTCTTCCTTTTTTGTTGTTGTTTCTGTAGATTCTCAACTTTTTTGTTTTTTGTTTTCACTACTTAGTGGCTCTTTTGCATTTATGATGGCTTGTTACTTTGCAGCCTTCATTAAAACAGAAAAAAAGGACATCGGACTCTATTGCCTTTGAAGTTTTGAAATGCGTATTTCTTCGTGTTCCTTGTTTTAGCCTCTTTTGTTTGAAACTCTCTTTAACACTTTATGGTGTAAATGTAAATTGTTAGCAGCCTTTGAATTTATGCAAATTTTATTTCCGTTTTTTTTTAACAACAATATAAAAAAGAGTGTAATTTTGTTACAAATTTTCATAAAAGATGACATTGTGTCAAACAAAAATTATCACGTATATATAAATATATATCGTGCATATTTAAGAATGTACGTTGGGTGATGTCAAGTGAAAATACTTGTCGTATGCAAGGGTTTTTACAGGCATTTTGGGTGTCGTTGAAAATTTATGCAAATTGATATGAATAATTTTCGTGTCATAAATGGGTATAAAAATATTTAAAATACGATTTATAAAAGAGAAATAATTGCAAAGTAATTTAGAACTCACATACTTACTACAGTCCGGTCGTACATCAGTACTACCATTAAGTCAGAATAAGAGAACATATTGTTACGAAAATGAAAACTCAAGATACTGTTGATTGGCTTTTACATCGCTTAACGTTAAAATTATAAACAAAAGACATAAAAACAAAACAACGCAGTAAACAAACCTGTTTACAAATTATCGTACTGCTTAATATAACAACAAACACCAGCACATAAAAAATGGTAAAAAAGTAAACAAAAATCTACAAACAACACTACAAGAATAAATGTAAACAAAATACACAAACGACAATAATAAATGATATTTACATTTAAAGAGATTTCGAGAAGGCGAAGTCACGAACATTAGCCATCAAGAACATTCATCACACTGTTTACCCTGCCATATAAAAGGCAAAGCAAAGCAGCCGAGTGAGTTAGTGAAGCTCAGTAATCCCTGTGTGGAAACGCGGTGCTTTTGAAGAGAGTAATCGTGGTTCGAAGATCTCCGTTACAAAGACCTGTAGAATAATTGTCTAGAAATTGTTATTGATTATGCAAAGGGTTTAAACAGAGGCATAACAAAGAAAGTCATTTGTTGTTGTTTACATCAAATTGTGAACAGTGGCACACAGAATTGTGCGAACAGTAAAGAATTTAATTAAACCTAAACACAAATTTAATTTCATTTTATTTGCAATCTACGAGCTCATATTTTAAACGTTTTTAAAAGGTAAAAATGTAACAATATTGCCGATGAAACTTTCCAATGAATACTACAGTTCCTGCAGAAGATAATATTCAGTAAGCTACTTTAATATTTTCCCAATAGAAAGATAACGTTGAAGACACTATTAAAGTAGCAAATTTCTTGCCATAAATCTCCTGTGGAAATATATGTGATTTCCATCGAGTTGAATTAGACACTTATTCAGAATATAAGTTGTCTCGAGTCCAGTAGGTAGATTTGGAATACCATTCCAGAACGAAACATCTAGATGCATACCAGGTACTATACAGTAAATTGGTATTTTTGACACCGTGCAGCATCCTTATTTTTGTCAGGGAAATAGGCTTGGAGACACATTATAGGGATGAGAGGAGAGCAACTATTAGTACAGTCGCTGTAATGACGCTCCTCTTCACCACAGTAAAAAAAATTAAATTAATAATAGTACTAGCGATCACGCACTGATGCGAAACTGACCAGTGTCCAATCTTGTTCGTCACACCGAGTTTTTGTATATCAGCAAAGCCTCAATTCTGCTTGACTATCTGAAAGCATAATTATATGCTCACTTTTGATGCCTTTTTGCAAGTTTATGGTACACTGAAATTGTTTGAGTCCTAACTTGAATTATGGCTAACCGTTGACCCATAGATTCAGTGATTTTTTATCTTTTCAAATACCCCTGTGATTACATCTTCAATCCGCTGCTAAGCTAGTTTAATACCCTTAGATAAGTATAAGTTTTAATTTAAAATTATTTCCCGTGGTCAGGGAAAAAAATCGCGCAATTGTAATTGGTCATTACAACTCTTCAGTCTTGACTACGATCAAACTTCTTACGCCACCTATGCCGCGGGTATTAATTTTATACACGAGTGGCTGGACTTGCAGTCGCCGAAGAGATATTTTTTCATATTTCATTTAGTAGGAGATGTCAGACGTGGGGTTGGAACCGTGACCTCATGTCTAATAAGCCAATACACACCTACTACAATCGACTGCCTATCGAAAACAAATTTAGGATTAATGTGGCCTGTGATTAAACACACAATCACTTTAAACTCAAGCGAGCAATGACCCTGAGTTCATGCATCAAAATGCCCTTAAATGAAAATTTATTGGTAAAAATTTAGTGGGGATAGCCCTACCATACCGTCAAAGGTTACATATGTAATGATGGGCCAAACATGGCTTCCCCACAGTTTGTGCCTGTTCACTGTGCTTTGACGTGGACGCATATGATGAATTGTTTATTAGTATTTTAAAAAATCTTGGATTTCTATTAATACTCAACAGATATTCTGATCCGGTTTTTACGTGCAACCATAAAATGAACTTTGTTTTTAATGAAGTCTTATTGCACTTGTTGATGCTTTTGATGGTATATTGGAAATATTATACGAAAGTAGACAAAAATCATGCTCACAATTAAAATCCCAGAGTTGGAGTGAGATATTCTGTAAAAATTCTGTTTTCTCTGAATAGACAGAGAATAATGGAGAACAGTTGAGGTAATAGTCAGTCGTTGTAGTGAAGTAGCCAGTTTCTTGGCTTTTTAGAAGTTAGGCCACGGTTCAAATCACAGATCAAACATCTCGAACAAAATGAACTACGAAAAACATTTCTTCGGTGACTCTGAGAGTAAATAAAATTGACGTGAAAAGTTTCGCAAAAATCTATCTTTCGTAATTGATTTTAAACTGTAGGTCCCGCCACACATGTACAAAACTGCCTGAAGGGTTATAATAGCCAATAAGGTATGTATGTATGTAGTTGAAGTAATAGAGAACGTACTTATTTTACTAGAGTGTTGGTATAAAATATTTCACTGGTGTTCCCACTTTCGGCTTTATCAAATATAGCTCTGATGCATCGAATTACTTTCTTATTATTTTCCACAAAGCAGTCTGCGTAACTGCATCGAAAGCTGTCTAGAAATCGATGGACATTATATACAGGCGATTATGGCTTTCTAATGATAACTCTATTGTGGTTCGTAGATACGATCTGCACATCTTCTATTTGGTCAAAAGGCTGCTCTAATAAATAGGACTTAATTGACTATGATTGGCTTGACTTAACTGATTCTCTGATTTATAAATTCAATACAAGCCATTATTGTTTCATATTTATGTCCGTTCCATTGAAATTTTTCATCTCCCTCTACTATTTTTATGCTTTAATCGCCTGCCATTGTCGAACAAAACAGGTAAAAAAAACTGAGAAAGAAATAAAATAAAAGCCAATAACGAGAAATTGAAAATGAAAGGAAAATTGCCGCAATATCTTAAGTCTTCAGAGTGTATTTCAATACAGCTTTAAGCAATGTCAGTGTCAGTACGCGAGCCTCAATTTTTTACACATTATAAGCCACATTAAACATTCACGTTGCACAGGCAGTCAGTACGTTTTAAAACACAATTGAGAGTCGCAATGCTGCAAAATAAAATGTTTCCAACAAAACTCTACTCATTTCATTTCGTTATTATTATTGTAAGGATTTGGATGTCATCTTATGTCTGTGTGGTTTCCTACGTGAATGACAATCAATGCGTCGTTATGAGTACACGGCAAACAGCATGTAAAATATCAGTTCACTAGCCCGCTCTGCTATTGACCCATTACTGAGTGGATGCAGAAAATTATACTGACTTCGGCTGCAAGCAATACACTTAATCTACCGGTAATGATAACAGTTATGGCAAATGGATTAAAAAAAGAGAAGATGCAACTATGGAGACATAATCTGGTAGGAGGACATATTTTCTGTCAATTGTGTACTCATCGAGATGGAGCATGCAAATGGAAACTATAAACACAGCTGAGCTTCTTTTTTGTTTACTCTGTGGAACATTAAATATTGGGCACAAGTATTTAATAATGCATCAATTTCTTTTGTCGTTGCTTCTTATCATTGGATACGGAAAAACGGAAATCCTCTTCAAATATTCTTAAACAAAAAGAAGAACGAAAGAAAAAATAAACGGTCGGAAGACCTATGATAAGAGGGCAATTGTGATTATACTACTATTGAAATGAAACGTTAAACGTTCCCTACAGTAGAATTATCAAAATATGTGTGGGAGTATAAACATTTTCCGTTTTAACATTATTTGGTGTCCATCATTTATGCATTGTATGTATGCACTCTTTTCTTTTCATTCTATAAATGATTGATGAATAATAATTGAAAACAATCTCATATAGAGTGGGGCATCTATCGTTTTAAATTTATTTCAAATCTGCCAATACGTATGTTAGCCTATTCTGTCACAAAATACAGTATATTATACCCACTGAACGTAATGAATCGATCTACTCTTCAGCCGCATTGGGATTTATTAGGCCAATGAGGAACAGCACGATGATGTCGATTTTACCAAAAAAAAATTATCCGTTCGCATGAAGCTTATTTTCATCTGGGTAAGTCCGATAGTAAACAAAACTGCTGATTTTTATGGTTCAGAAAACTCAAACGTGGTCTTACAGGAGGTATCAGTAGTTCATGTTATGACTCAGTTATTTTGCAACCAATTTATTTTAAAGAAGTACAGTCAGTTGTTTACTGGTACGCTTGCGTTTAAATTTTACGTTAATTGCTTATGTTTATCAATTTTTATTGACATTTCGTTATAAGTATTGACTAAAGAAAAGAAACAACCTCACTACCATACCAATATAAGTTAACCTAATCAGATAGTAATTCCTGTAGTACCTATTGCGGTAAAAATTTATTTCCAATAAATTCTGGATGTCCAGGAGTCCTTAGTCTCAGATTTCGAAGTACGGGATAGTGACAAAGAATATATTCTGTTGTCTTGTCTTCTTTTGCGTCTTACAATTTCTGCAGAAATCATTGTGATGCTATTGAAGCAGGAGTCTGGGGCTATGTACTTTGTTTATCAGCTTTTCTAACATTTGATCATGCATTAGCTCAGTATTTGTGATCGGTACAACTTTTATTGACATCTATGAAAATCTAATATCGAAACAATCAAATTTCTGTGTCCTTTCTCTATAGTGTCCTGTCAAAAGGACGGCTATCAATATCAGGCTTTTACAGGATGGTCTGATTATGGTTCTGCCCTTTTTGTAATTTCAAAACAAAGATTTTGATTGTCTCAAACTCACTCGGGTGGAAAAAAGTTTTTGTCTCTTTTTATATTCCCTTTCATTGAACATACCTTCAAACATCCGCTTTCACTTCACAGAAGAATTCTGGTTCCACTAACGACGTCTTCATGGCCGAGAATTCCGCATGACCTGATATATATATATAATTGGTCAATACAAACCTTCATTCAGGATTACGACCTAGCTTTTCACACCATTTATGTTGTATGCGTGTTAATTTTATCACCAAGTGGTGTGACCTATTTTAAACTCCACTCCTAATGACAGATTCTCTTGAAAAACTTTTCAGGGCAATTTTATTAATTCTCAGAACTTTTGCCAGTCGCCAAAAAAATATTTTTTCATATTTCGCTATGTTGGAGATATCTGACCTTGGGTTTGAACTGTGGCCTCGCGTCTAATAAGTCAACGCACTACCTAATAAACTATAGCGACCAATGACCTGGTCCAAATCATCTTCCCCAGACAGTCCTATACTATAATCTAATAAGAACCGAGAGCTTAAATGGCAGCATGATTGTTCCAATATACGTTTTTGACCCTTGATACCACAAAATAGTTCCATTCATTTTTGTTCTCATTTGGTTTCATTCGAGCCACTTACACTTTCGATTCCTTACTGGAAAAGATAAGAAACTTGATGGATTCAATATAGACTTTTGGTTGGACTCTAAGATCAAACCGTTGAGTACGATTTTAATTGAATGATTCTTCCTACAGAGGTGTCGAAAACCATATCCTTAACTGCAGGTATTTAATTTGGAAATCATTCAACATTTGCTGAAAATTCATAACTGTCTTTAACTCTCCCTGACGTTTGTACCAACTAATGGATTAAGTCTCGTAAAGAAGTGCGACAAAACAGAAATCAGTTTACTTTCAGAGAAAATGTTTCCAATAGATACATAATTGGTTATTATACCCTTCAGTCAGGCTTACGGTCTGGTTTCTCATACCACAGATGCTGTGTGTTAATTTTATACATGAGTGACAGGACCTCCAGTTTAAAGACGACTCCGAACGGCAGATTTTTTTAAAAACTTTTCATGGCAATTTTATTTACTCTCAGAGTTTTTCTAGAAATCTGCTCGGAGTAAGTCGCTGAAGGAATATATGTTTTATCACAATTCCTTTTATTGGAGATATCTGACCTGGGCCTTTAACCGTCACTTTACGTCTAATAAGCCAACACACTACCTACAACGACTTCATGTTTCCAATTTGTCGTCTTTTTTAAAGTTATTGTAATTTGTGTTACTTTTCTCACTTAATCTTTGTACACGCATCACAATTATATTTTAATAATTTTATTTATCTTTATCCGCGAAATAAGAATGTATTTAATTTTTTTTCCCTTAATGTATTAAATTCTACTTTAACAAATAAGAAGAAAAAAATTATAAATGATTCTGTAATTTTAACCACATTTCTCTGCTCTATGACTGCTGGTGTAATTAAATTCATGTTTATGTCATAAAAAATTTAATTGAATAAAACTTAAAACTACACTTTAAAACTACAATTTTCTACACAATAAATAACGCCTCAAGATATCTTTACGTTTGCAATTCATTTATTTTCCTTGGGTTCTTGTTTTCCATGCCCATCACAACAAGGGCATTAACAGAATCATCTTCGTCAGTCTTATATGCAGCATTTTTTTTTTTTACTTGTTTCTGTTTTTGAAGTTTGATTTGACGATGTAATAAATTACGAAATACATGAATTACTAAAGTGTACACAGGTACCCATAAACAAACTCTATAGAGATGTAATGCTGTACACTTACACTTATATTTGCTTTTAATCTGCTGTCTGAACGGATAGCAGTTGGCTGCTAGAACTGATTCGCATATTATTTGTTTGGCTGCTTGGCTGACTGTTGTGTGCAGCCTAATTTTAATGGTTCCTTTAAGCCGACAACACATGTACAACAACTAACACTCTATTGCTGATTCAATAAATGTACAATTATGTTGCACTTTTATATGATGCAGAAATGCTGATATATACACCCAGTAATGCATACAAATCGTATACACCTTGCAGTATATGTTCTGGTGTATACGAAACACCAGTAGTAACAGCGGCAGCTAAGTGGAGAAAATTTCTGCTGCATACAAAAAATTACTACGTGGGAATATTGTCAAGTTATTATAGAATGAAGTCGCCATAGTCTGGTAAGTTCAATCCCCATATCAGACATCTCCAACAAAACGAAATACGAAACAAATATGTTTACGGCAACTTACTCTCAGCAGACTTTTAGTAAAATCTGTGGGAGGATTTAAAATTATGAAGAAAAACTTATCAAAAAATTGTCGTTCGGAGTTGACTTAAAACTGTGGGTTCCAACACTCAGTTACACAAGTTACAAGTTACATAACGTAAGTGGTGTGAGAAGCTTGATCGTAATCCTGTCTGAAGGTTTGTAATGACCAACTATGTATGTATTTATGTAAGGATTTGAATATCTCGCACGTTTTCTAGGTAAACTTTAGTGACTTAAAAGCAGAAACTGTAGAATTCAATATTCATTCCCTAGCCTGAGTAGGTATGCTGATTTCTTTTGTTGTCTGAAGATCATCATTAGCGGCTATAACGTTCTTGTTGATCACATCTTAGTTCTTAGTAGTCAGCCGAATTAGTTATCAGTTAGTAATTCTTTCTACACCGTATCCGATCAAGATCTGATTTCATTTCAACGAATTCCTTTTACCGATTGGGATTCATCATTTGAAATTAAAATGTCGGTCCATCCTCTAATCCCTCTGTGTCCTTATATCGGGTCCGCTATCTAAAGTACTTTTTTCAACTAGTGCTTATTTCGTGAATGGTAACACTTACCTCATGTCTGATTTGACAGATAATTAGTTTTATCCTTCCGCTGAACGAATATGGTTGGTTCCTTGAATAACGCTGGGAAATATTGCGACATTACTTTTAAAATCATGGTAATGTTGCAGAATGTGTGCGAAAATTGCGTACGGATTTGTAAGAACAGAAGCATACAAAGTCCAATTGGTTCAGCACTTGAAGCCAATTGTCCATCCAATGCTTTTTCGCTTCGCTAAGTGGGACTGCGATCGACTTACAGAAGATGCCGATTTTGGCAAAAAAAATCATCTTTTCAGATGAAGCTCATTTTGATCTTGGCGGGTACGTAAACAAGCAAAATTGTCGCATTTGGGGCACAAAAAACCCGCACGCATACATTGACAAGGCGACGCACCCAAAATGAGTCACTGTTTGGTGCGGATTTTGGTCCAGAGGCATAATTGGGCCATCTTTCTTCGAAAATGAGCAAGGAGTGGCCCTTACAGTCAATGGGGATCGTTATCGGACCATGTTGAACGAAATTTTGTTCACAAAAATTGAAGAGGAGGATATTGGTTTCAACAGGACGGCGCTAAGTGCCATACAGCCGAAGCTACAATCGGTGTTTTGCGCCCTGCTTTTTAAGATCGCATTATCAGCCGCAGAGCTAATGTCGTTTGGCCATCTCGCAGCTGCGATTTGACACCGTTGGACTATTATTTGTGGGGTGCCGTCAAAGTGTTGCCGACAAGCCAGACACAATTAATGCTTTAAAGGACAATATTAGTGAAGCCATTGTTGAAATATAGCTGCGCACAATCGAAAATGTGTTAAATATTGGACCGATCGTGTAGGCTACTGCATGGCCAGCCGAGGCAGCTATTTGAATGAAATTATTTTCCGTTATTAACCGGAAGGATTGTACTTTCGAATAAAAAAAGAAATTTGAGAAAATATTCAGTAGTTTTTTTTTTAAAGCAATTTCAAAAAAAGTTATTTGGCGGACCCTTTACATTTGGTACCACTTTGTACAATTCTTTTTATTGTGTTTTTGTCTTCAAATATACTTCCACAACCGCTTTTGGTGTATATTCTTGCGCTTCCTTGTTAAACTGAATTTATTATTGTAATAGATTGGGAATCTCTGTGTGGACAGTCAACGCCTAATTAGTAATTGTAACTAAAGTATCTGATTTGATCAGACAAACAGAAGTGAAGGACATTTTAAAAAAGTTCAATAGAAAAATGCATTTTTATGGGCCCCGCATTATATAGGACTGAAGAGCGTTTGCAGCACATTTTTAATATTGTTACGAAAATGGAAATGGTTTTTTCCTTTCACATAGTTTAAATTGTAAACAAAAACTACAAAAATAGAAACAATGAACAATGAGAGGTAAACAAATATATACCAAAAAACAGCAGTATAAAAAATGTAATAAACATGTAAACAACAATGCAACAATGTAAATAAAAATACACAAACAACAATAATGAGACAACGATGTTTACATTTATAGAGATCTCGAGAAAGCGAAGCCACGAACATTCGACTTCAAGATCATTCATCAGGCTGTTTACGTTGGCATATAAAAGGCACGAAGAAGCAGGCAACGGAGTCAATAGAAATTCAGTTAGTCTTGTGGGAAGACGCGGTGTGTTTGTAGAGAGTAATCGTGGTTTGAAGATCTCCGTTACAAAGGCAAGTCGAACAATAGCCTAGTAATTGTTATTGTTTATGCAAAAGAGTGTAAAGAAGAATAACAAACAAAGCAATTGTTGTTGTTTACATCAAGTTGTGAACAGTGCCACACAGAATTGTGCGATCAATAAAGAACTTAATTAAAACTAAACACAAATTTATTTTTATTTGTTCATTTGCAATCTACGAAAGTATATTTTAAAAGTTTTTGAAAGGTAAAAACGTAACAGTATTTTCCACCTAAATCATACTTCTGTTGACTTACTCGCTTCATAAAAATTATTTCAAATACTCTTCAATTTACCTACTTTAACCCTGGAAGCTAAAAGCATTAAATACGAATGCATACACCAACAAATATAAGTACTTATTAATGGATTAAATTATTGTAATCTTCTTAGAAGTGGAACTATACGATGCTGATTATAAATGCGTATTTGCCTGTGCATATGCGGTGCATGAAAGTTGCAAGTCTGCCTGTCAGTCTCAAATGTTGACGTGTTGCATTTGTATTCAATTCATAATTCTTGTTGTAGTTGCTGCTGTTAAGCAAGCAGCTGCTTTTGCCAGAAGCTGCAACAGTTTTGCTAGGCTGATAAAAATATTAAAATTATTTGGAAATTAACTGGAAATATTATGATAATGCATGTCATTGATTTGATCAATGCATTGATCTTGTCTTATGGAGGATTATGAATTTGGGGCTTATTTTAACCTTAGATTATCAAATATACGAATTTTAATGGTCTTATGCCTAGCGATAAAGCTATAAGCCGTACTTAATAGTTTCCATTTCTAAGATTTATTTTAAGTTTTCATCCAACAGAATAGGTAAACCTAAACAATTACGGGTTTTTTTATCTTTTTGTTATCGTTATAAAATGAAAATGTTAATGTAGCAGTGTATACTGCAAGAGCCGTAGGGCCATTATTACAACTTGCCGTCAGCTAAAGGCAGGATTTTAACGGCCATATAGTTTAATTTTCATTATTATGAGTTCACAATAAGATAAGAGTAAGCTAAAGGGAAGATCATCCTAATTTTAACTTTTGAAGTTTAGTTTATCTTTCAACTTGCCATATTATATATCTTATTTTATCTTATCAATATGGCAACTTCAAATATAAACATGAAAAATACGTTGATATAATAATAGTTTTTCAAATCAAGATGGATATTGGTGTATTCATTATATTTATTTAAAAAAAATCCAAAAATAAAAAACTAAAACATCAATACACAAATTTTATAAACAAAATGAGCAAAAACAACAGAAAAAGATGCCCATTGTTGCCATTGCGTTTCTAAAGCACCTGTTTAATTGAGCAGTGCTATCGATAGGTAGTGTGTTGGCTTATTAGACGTAAAGCCAGGGTTCGGGCCCCAGGCCAGACATCAAAACAAAATACAAAAAGTATTTCTTCGGCGACTTCCTCTCAGTAGATTTCTAGCAAAAACTCTGAGAGTAAATAAAATTGCCATGAAAAGTTACTCAAAAATCTGTCGTTCGGAGTCGACTTTAAACTGTAGGTTCTACCACTCATGTATAAAATTAACACACACAACATAAGTGGTGTGAGGAACTAGGTCTTAATCCTGACTGAAGGGTTGTAATGACCAATTATATTATGTATGTATGCTATCGACATTGCTCCGACACTGCCATATTTATAAAAATGTTATCTTTATCATTAAGTGACTTCAAAGTTTAAAGGTGACTTTAAAGTTCACTTTAGCTATAGTTACCTTTTACTAAACCCAATTTGGACGGCAAGTTGTAATAATGGATCTTAGTCTGACAGAATTATTTACATACATAACAACGTGAGGAAAAAATTTGAATTTTTTTATTTTCTTCAAAGAAATACTTTCAAAAGTACCTATTAGTAATCCCCTAGCTCCGTCCATCATTAATTACCTACCTATAAAATATTATTTGAACAGAAGTTTAAAATTTCTGATTCCGACCAGGGACGACAGGATCCCTAACATGATAATCTCCCCGGATGATGTTTACTGATTACTCTTAACTCTATAGCAGGGATGGTAGCGGTGTCCACCCTGGGAAACTTGATCTGAACCATAGATGAGTATTCAAGAAGATGAGTAGAATCGAATCGTGCTCATTCGCGTACTAACATAAAAATACTCTCTAGAATGTTGTGTGTTTGATCTGCTTGATATTCTGTCTATTTTCTTTCTTTGTTAATGCAACAACAACTAAGACTGTAAAATATCATGGATGATTCAAGTCACTCGAATTATTTATAAGTATTATAAGTATTTTTCAGAAGTTATGAATCTAAATGAGTAGACTTATGAATCAAACATTTTTCGAATGGTATGAGCTTGATGTCGACGTTATACTCATACTCATTGCAACCTGTACTTATAAGTCAACGTTTACTGAGTACGTTAAATTTCAATATTGTTGACACACTTATATTCACAATTTCATGAGTGCTTATGAGTAGCGAAAGAAAGATTCACTGCCGATCTTTGTTCTGAACATTTTCCTCCTACTGCCGGATCACTGTAGCATAATTCAGGTGCAGGAGATGACCATTTACCATGCCGCTCAATGGATCCTAATCAACCGTGCTTTTTTCACCCGCATCTCAAACTTTTTTGGTAATCAAGCCGATAGGTGATGTCTCTCGAGGGTTACGACCAAGTCTAAACTCGTTGGGGGTGTGGCTGTTGTCTCAACGTTCTCTGCGAGCGCTTCAGTATCTCAGTTGTCTGCGTTTCTGAGCACAGGGACATTTCAGGCAACTGTAGTGCCGATAAACACGCTCGAGCAGGTAGATTTCTTCCGGAATCCTCGGCAATCGAATTGGATATGCTACTTACATGTATGTATATACAAAATTGGTCATTACAACACTTTAGTCAGGATTACGACCTAGCTGCTCACACCACTGATGTTGTGTGTGTTAATTTTATACATAAACGGTAGGACGATTCCGAACAACAGATTTTTTGAGAAGCTTTCCAAGGCAATTTTATTTGCTCTCAGAGTTTTTTTGCCAGAAATCTGCCGAAGAAATATTTTTTTATATTTTCATTTTAATGTCTGACCTGGGTTTTGAACCGAGGCCTCATTTTTAATAAGGCAACACACTACTACTACTTGGGTATGCCACCTACCTCGGTTAAATTGGCAATTAGGCAAAAATTCTTCCGGAAAGCCAACCTACTCCTCTACTAGATTCGCTTGCCCCATGATGGGTAGAAGTCGTAACAACCAACTAATCAAACATAATCGTAACGTCATCTCGAGCACTGTGGGCATACTCACAAGTCATTGTGTTATGGGATGAGACGCGGAAAGTCTGCAGCTCCCATCTAACGACTTTTGCCGTGGGTGTGGATCTGCTGAAGAAGAAGAAATTATTTCTTTGTCTACTGCTATGTCTTGTGAAATGCAGATGTAAATTATTGGGCTCTCCATTCTTTGTCAGCTTAACGGAGCTATCATCCATTGACATCAAGGATGGTTATTAAACTTTTAAGCTAATTTCCAGCATAGCTTTCCAGCGTACTTTAATCTGCAGCCCCAGCCCTAACCGACTTCTCCGATTAGGTTAGAGGAATTCGGTTAGTACAGGGACTTTGCTTACCTGTGGCGTGTCTTCGGCTACTTTGTGTGCTTAAGTGAGCTATGGTAATCAAAACTATTACTAACTACCTGGTTTAACTGTTACTGTTTAGGACAAATACTGAAGCTTTTAAGTACAATAATTCAAAATTATGCGTCCACTTTAGTAATCCTCTTCACCATACAATTCTGTGTAAAGCAGACTGCAATTATCATTTCAGTAAGTGTGAAAACGTGTCATTTAAAGCAGGGATTTTCTAGTTGCTTTCATGAAAGAAATACGCACCGGCAACATGCTGTGGCTCAACACAAAGAATTCACTTTCAGTTCCTGCATGCCGTCTTAAGTAGTAACAAAATTAACAGAAAAAAAATAATGATAATAATTTAATACGTTTTGCATAATTAATCTCACAGCATGAGGTTTTAATAAAATAATCATTTTGTAATTGAAAAACAATTTGAATGCAAATACATCGCTGCTCTCAACTTGGAAGATGGTGAGGAAGCGCTTAAACACATAATTTGATTGAGTGTCATTATTAACTACAATATTAAGAAATATTTGCATAAATTGTAATGCAATAATCATGTCATAATTTACGTGACATAAAGGACATTGACAGCACGATAGAAAATAAAAAATTTCAATCCTATTGAAGTGTTTTCACTATCAAATATGTCATGATATTAAGTGAAGAAAAAGCTTGTAAAATACCATTGTAGAGTCTTAAATTCTTCATCTAGTTTGCTGGAAAGCACAGAATTTGCAGTAAGTTTCGTTGATCAACTTTTTAGTGAAGAAAACTATACCTTTACATAAATACATAATTACACCTTTCATTCAGGATTACGACCTAACTTCGCACACCAGTTATGTTGTAAATGTGTTAATTTTATTCATAAGTGGCGGGACCTGCTGATTAAAGTAGGCTCCGAACGACAGATATTTGAGAATACGCCTCATGTCCAATAAGTCAACACACTACGACGGCATCTTGCTTGCAAAATTATACGATGGGAGCTTACTTACTTAATTGGTCATTACATTGTGCGGATTACAACTTAGCCTCTCACACCACTTATGATGTGTCTGCTAATTTTATACATGAGTGACTGAACCTAAAGTTTATAGTTGATTCCAAACGATAAATTTTTGATAAACTTTTCATGGCAATTTTATTTGCTTTCAGAGTTTTCGCCAGAGGATTGCTGAGGGGAAGCCGCCTAAGGAAATATATTTTTCATATTTCATTTTATTTGAAATGTCTGAGTTGGTGTTTGAACCATGGGCTCTCGTCTAATAAAGCAACATACTAGCCACTAGACTACGGCGGTTTCAGAGGGTAAGCATGCTCTGCAAGAAGATCTTGTACGTGCAAGAAGAGCTTGCACTTGCAAGAAGAATTTGCACATGCAATGAGAGTTTGTACAATCAGTAGGCGTAACTCAAACAGCTATTTTAAAGCGTTTAAAAACAGCTGAATTAATTAAAAAGCAAAGAAATTGGCTGCCACTTGAACTGAAGCCGAGAGACGTTGAAAGACTAGTTTGAATAACCGCTTTCGAAACAAATAATTCCTGAATCGAACTAAAAATTTAAAAAAATGGATTCATTATGATTAGTTCAAACTCAAAATATCAATTGTGAAGTGTAGGAAATAAGCAGAATATTCATTGCGCCATGGTAATGGTCTATATTTAATTTCAATATGAGTTGATAAAACTGGGATAGACTATGCCGAGAGACCTGTAAAGGTAATAATAATTAACTCGTTTAAAGTGACTGTTGCCCGTTAAACGCCTTGAATATTTAATCTCACAAGAGGCTGTAATTTTCCATCATAAGAACACTCGGCCAAATATTATTGCACCAGCGTAATACTGACTACTGAGGAATGAAGCCACCAAATGCAGCATTTTGAATTCAATATCACATTCATTAAATTTCACGCCTCTACTGGAATAGAGGTCGGGGTGATTCAAACCCAAAACTAACGGATAATGACAAGGGAGGGCTTCCTCCACACTGGGTAACATATTGAACGATATGTCGACCGACTGAACTTGCCTGTGAACGGCAAGCTACCCACTAACATAATCCTAAAACCTAGTCTTATGACAATTAAAATAAAGGTTGTGTGAACATGTTCACTTAGTCATCATTATCCTTTAATTTTAGAGTATCATTATTTACTTTCATTCTTCTGTTTTTCTATCTTCATGTCTGCACGAAGATAGGTTTATTTAACAACGCATAAGTGACTGGCGAAATGAAATTATTATTCAATATTTTATAACGAAAAATAGTAACAAATGATGTTGATATTGGTCTGCTGTTCAGTTTCTCTCTTGCGGATTTTTATAAACACCAGGTTTCTTATTCATTTTCCTAATTTTCTTTAACAAATATTTCATTTGTTTGAGTAAATTTTTTAGACGCTTGTGGCTTTCAACATCAAAATTGGTTAGGGAAATGAAATGTTAAAAGATTCTCGTAATTAATAATAATATTCCAGTAAAAGCCGTTTACTTGTTTTGTCATTTTTTTATTGTTTTATGCTCTGCCTTTTTCGTTTTCTTCCATTTAATGCTGATTGTATTGACATACAAAGTCATGGTGAATAATTTGTTTTGATTAGCCTAATGAATGAGGAGAACCGTCATTATTATTATTAATGCGCAAAGTATTAAATGATTGTATGGAATCACCCTGTCTCACCCCGCAAAGTATTCGATAAGGAAATTAATAATCACCGCGCATATAATAATCGTTAATGATCTTTTGATTACTTTTAATTACTTTTCATTTATAATCAATTAAAGGCGAAAAGAAAAGAAACAATTAGCTCAATATCAGACAATTATTATTAAATTATTAAAGAAATACATACATTTCAAAAGCCTAAGGTTAGGTTAGTAGCCCAAGTAAGGTAGAAGGAGTGATATTGGCGGGCTATCTTGAAAGCCTGTAATATATGAATTAATTACAATTAAGAATATACAACTGCTGATAACAATCGTAGTTCCGAATAATTGAATTATGACGGTCCGCTCATGTTTTTCCGTTTGTCCCATAAGTCTCGATAAATACTCTTCTATCTTATCTACCAAACGCAGCCTTCATAGCCCTCTGTTCTTTCATAATTCTGGATGATTAGCAAATACTTTTATTGTATAAACTGCGGCTAATTATGGTACCACCATCAATTAAATCCGGGGATCAAACATTCCCTAGAGGAAACCAACCCAAGTTGTCAAGTGCACCAGAGCCAGTTCAGTGAACATACGTTGTGGTTTTAATGAACCATATATCCCGCGGTGATTAAAAAAAAAAACACTGAATAAATGACTAGTAGTTTGACAGACGTATCTTCAACAAGATGGTCGTTATCAACTGCCACAGTTAGAAAGTCCCAGTAGAAAGACCTGATAGTTTGGCAATAAGGAGGCAGGAAGATATGTAAAGTCTGGAGTGATAGCATACCAAAATGATCAAATTATGAGAGTTGTGTACACCTCGCAGAGGATATTACCCAAGTATTCAATACATGTTAACTGACAATATAGCGGCCATTAGGTCCCTAGAGAGTTTATTCATGTCAAAAACTATACCAGAATGCCAGAGACATTCAATGCCTACACTCATGTTCGTTTCTAGCAGTGTGGCGTATTAAATATAAACAAAATCCATCCTGTAAACCGTATAACAGAACTTCTGGTCCCTGTGTAGGCATGACGAAATACTGAAAATTAATCATAAGGAGTTCCGTCGAAACTAGAATATTCCTCAAAATGAAATTTACTCAAAAGATTGTTTACTTGTTCGCATTTTAAAATAATTAAATTATAACTTTTTTTGTAAATTCTAAAATCAAAATTAATTAAATACTAAAAAAAATTATAATAATCATAAATTTATTTCCAAAACTAACTACTTTACAACGACATTTATTTTAGGAATGCCAACAACATAAAATAATTGAATATGAAACTGTGCAATTTAATAGAAATGGATAGATTTGATGCCAGAGAACCTGTCTATGCATTATTTCTACTTTAACATGTACCCATCAGAGATCAGCAATGAGTATTTTAAAAGATGAGTAAAATCGAATCATACTCATAATTTCTGATGCTTACACGCATTCATACTTATTTTAATACAATGGAACCTCTACTCATATTCAAAGTTTGAAAAACTATGATGCTGTTGATTTCGACTCTCCTAACTCAACATTTACAAGAATCACAAAATTAGTATGATTCGCGTACGAACACTATAATACTCACTAGAAGGTTGTGTGTTTGGTCTGCTTGGTGCTCTGTCTTTTTTTCTTGTGTCTCTTTTTCTTTTTTTGTAAATCCAACAACAACTAAGAATGTAAATTTTGATGAATGAATCGAGTGATTCGAATCCAAAGTTATGAATCTGAATGAGTAGGCTTATGAATCAAATCAAAATATTTCGAATAGTATGAATTTGATGTCAACGTTGTACGCATACTCATTGCAACCTGTACTTATAAATCAACGTTGTAGTGAGTACGAATGAATAAGAGTATTTAAATTTCAATAGTAGCGAAAAAACGGTACGAAGTGCTGTTTTAATGTCGCTTTTTCTGTACATTGCATACATAAAGTTCTTGGTAGTAATCCTGACTAAAGGGTTGTAATAACCTACTAAGTTAAGTAAGTAAATAAAGCAATTTTTTAAAGTCTTTAATTAGTCCTTCAAAATGATAAACAATAAAAAGTTTTCATAATTCAATATTCATTTAAAGAAGATACAGAATATAATGTCCCAAAAAATGTTTATTTCTATAACTTCAGCCACACCATGGCTGTCGTTTTATTTATTTAAAATACTCATCAATTGTATATGTAATGCTGCTATACTTCCTTGCTTTTCTTTTTAAGTCATACTTTTTAGTGAAAAAAAAACAAAAAATTAATAAAAAGTAATTGTTTCAATAATTTGTGTTTCCAATTAATGTCTCAAAAAGAAAGCATTTCCTCTTTTCCTTTTTCCCGATTGGTGCGTAAATTCATTTTAAATTAATAAATGAAGTAAATATACACTTTACTTACGTATGTATGTATATTATATTGAGAAAATATTATGAATTACTTAAATACGCGAAGATTAAATATGAAATAAAAACTATGTTATCGATAACTTTCCTTTCATTACATTCTAATTTGCAACTTCTATGAATGGATCAGTACGGCTTCACTAAACCACAGGAAAATGAAATGAATCACTTGAAGTAAAAGACAAGGATGACAAAAACTCTGAGAGCAAATAAAATTGCCATCAAAAGATTCTCAAAAATCTGTAGTTCAGAGTCGACTTTAAACTGTAGTCCCCGCAACTCATATATAAATTTAACGCGTGACCTTCATTTTAGTGTTAATTTCGATAGAAACAATTGAGAAACTTTTGATGGCAATTTTATTAGCTCTCAGGGTTTTTGCCGGAAGAGTGTTGAGAGGAAATCGTCTAAAACATATTTTTTCATGTTTCATTTTGTTCCTGATGTCTGAGCCGGAAGTTGAACCACGAGTTCTCGTCTAGTAAGCCAATACACTACCTACTAGACAGCGTCAGACTTATATAAGACTACCCAATTAGGGTTTCTAGGTCGAAAAATTTACCGTTTACTGGTGACGATCGTTTAACAACTGCAACTAAAAAGTGAAAATTCACTATAAAGTTGGTGATTCACCGGACTGAATAGTTTGACATGAAATTTAAGAAGAATCAAAGCGTTGTAGATATAGTTACGCCTAAGAATCGTTGCAGAAGCAATCTTTTTGTTAAAGCCGAATTTGTCAACTCAACAATTGGGCTTATATGAGGGCTTATTATGTTGTATATCAAATTTCGAATTACCATTGTATAACCTCCAACTCATGCGAAATTCACTGCCGGCAGATACTAATTAGGTGCGCGAACAATTGGCATTCAATAATGATTTTTCGAACTAAATTATCCTCACCAAAAGAGCCCACTTCTCACTTGGACAAGTCAACAAGCGTAGAACCAAGAAGTTATTGCGGAAAAGCCATTGCACACAGAAAAAGTAACTGTTTTAAACACCTTATGGTTTACAGGTGTAATTTGGTCGCATATTTTCAAAAATAACTTTGGAATAAGCAACAGACATTTTTTGGTTAAGCTTATAAGCTGCACGTAATGTGGTTTCAATAAGAATGTATCTCGAACTACAAAATAAAAATAATTTCATATTTCATGTGGCTTGATACCGTTACAATTTTTTGCGAAGCTACGTCAAAGACAGTACCTGACGGTGAAGCATTTGAAAGCCAACATTTATCAAGTTATAGCTGGCGGTATGCCCGCAATGTGGGAAAATGGGCCGGATGCCGGGGGCGGAAGTGATATTGGATTTCGTACATAATGGTAAGGAATAAATATTGTTACGAATCTAGATACTGGTCTTTTGCTTTTACAGCGCTTAACATTACAATTATAAACAAAACTACAACAAGAAACACAAGCATAAAAAATTTTAAACAAGTAAACAAAAATACAACAACAAGCACTACAAAAATAAATGTAAACAAAATACACAAACAACAATATGAAACAACGATGTTTACATTTATAGAGATTTCGAGAAGGCGAAGCCACGCACATTCGCCTTTAAGAACATTCATTAGACTGTTTACTCTGCCGTATAAAATGCTATGCAAAGCAGGCGAGTGAGTCAGTGAATTTAAGTCAGTCTTGTGTGAAGACGCAGTGTATTGGAAGAGAGTAATCGTGTTTTGAAGATCTCCGTTACAAAGATCTGTCGAAAAATTCTCTATTAATTGTTATTGTTTATGCAAAGGGTATAAACAGAGGAATAACAAAGAAAAGCAATTGTTGTTGTTTTAATCAAGTTGTGAACAGTGGCACACATATTTGTGCGAATAATACAGAATTTTAATTAAAATTAAAAACAAATTTATTTTTATTTTATTTGCAATCTACGAGCTCATATTTTAAACGATTTTAAATGCTAAAAACGTAACAATATTATGATGAAATGAAAGTTTCATAAAAATTATAGCGGAAAGAATGTTTTTTACTTCTGAAATCGCACAATGGTTAACCCTTTACATACCCGTACTTGCAGTTTCTTACATGCGCATTGTGTCATGTAATTTGAATTAGACTCTTGAAAATCGTGTTAAATATGAATAGATAAACGACAATGCATTTAGAGCTTAATAGTTGTTGTTGTAGTACTCCATCGATTGTTGTAGTAATCGATAAAATAATAAATGTCAATATACAATGACGAGTACAGTTGTATAACTCAAATCCCTCTACTACCATTTTGTCTTTAACTAACTAAACATTAAGGACACGAATGATAATAAATTATCGGCATCTCTTTGTGACATTTATCACAAATGGTCGGTAAAACATGAGAGTAGAGAACATGCTTTTGCTTTTGTTATGGAAGTAGACTGGAGTGTAATATGCTGCAGTGGCACATTGTCATCAACTATTAATGATGCGTAGTAGACAAACACGAAAGTAGATCATTTTTATTATTATCATGCGAAAACGTAAGAAACAATGGTCACATTGGTAGGAGGATATAACCCAGCAAAAGTTTTTGTGAACAAAACAGGATTTCAAATTATAGAAGCTTTCATCCTCCTCCAAGCATTGTTTCAAGCGCCAATGTTAAACGTGATCACGTTCTTATGAATCGCTTTCCACAATAAGGAGTTCTTTATGACAATCTTTGATGAAATTGAGGATGCTTTTAATACTATTAAACCATTCGATAATATGAAAACCTCTTTTAAAGAAGTTGACAACTGTGTCAGTTAGAGCTGCATATCTTCATGATGGTTAGGAACTACTCGACTATTAGGAACTATGACAGTAACTAATCATTTATAATTTACCAACGAATGTCGTGGAAAACGGTTTTAAAGTGATAGTTTATGTTGATGACCTATCTGTAGATAGCTCTGTTCCTGAAACGCACAACTTAAGCGCGTCAGTTTTTCTTTTAAAATTTTTTCTCTGAAACGGTGAAAACTGCCTGGGAGTAAATTCCCAAATGATAAGCAACAGAAAAGAAATGGTTTCAGAGTCTCCGTCATGTTGAAACACGTGAGGATCATCCTCTATTCTAAGCTTTACTGGAGGCAGAATATCCCAGAAAGACTTTAGATATTTCATATGACGTCCTGTAAAGAGGCTGTTGGTAACAGATGTGCGTTCAAACTCTTGGGTATTCAAGGCACGGCGCGTAGGAGCAAAATATTTTCTTAGAATATTCTGACTTGTTCGTCCACATACACACAGTTACTAAATTATACGTACGGTTAAAAAATTGCCGAAATTTTTTAACTAATCCGTTTTCGTTGAAAATCTTTATAGTTTCCTTGATGTTAAGACGGTCTTTTGCATTGGTTAAAAAATTTCTGAAATTGTACTGAATTGTGGCCCTGCACAGGCCCACAAAGGTATGCATCCGATTTACAAATTTCACAAATTTCTGAACCAAAGCAAAAGACCATCTTAAAGTCGAAGAAAGATGTCAGACAATTATAAATGTTTTAAAAAAAACGGATTGGTTAAAAAATTTCTGAAATTTGTTATCCGTATGTATACTTCTGTGGCTATGTGTAGATGCCATAAATTTCCTTCTGAATGCCATATCGATGTCAAGCTTGTTACTGAATATCGCTTATATCTGTGGGAAGTGGTAGACTATCCGAAGGTCTTCATTATTTTGGTCCTTGAGAATTGCGGAATAAACGAAAATTATGTTGCAGACTAATTGGCCCAAACGTGAACCGAACTTGTCAACCTCCTGGGACATCGACTCATAGGGGTCTAATGTTTTATTTATTTATTTATTTATTTATTTATTTATTTATTTATTTATTTATTTATTTATTTATTTATTTAAGTCTATGGAAAATCCTTACAGACTATTACATTTTATATTTCAATTCATTTTATATATCAATTCAGAATTATTATTATTATGATTTCAATTCAAAAAATAAGTTAAAAAAGAGACAACATTGAAATTATTAATTAAATGTGTTTAATTGTAAAATTATATCCTTTTTAATGTAATTCATACTTTTATTAAAATCTATATGAAGATACAGATTATTAAAATCATTACAGATTCTACGAAATGGATCGAAGTCCGCGTGTTGCCTTGGTTAAAAAAGAAAATTAGTTCGACCATCAAAACTTTTGAAAATTTTTGAACTAAAACTTAATTTTATAAGATGACATATGTATATGAAAAATGTAACACAACTGTTACACTATAACTACGGTAATTTTTATCTCTTCACAAATAATTCACTTTCAGAATATTATCACTTTTTTCATATTTCTTAATTAAAGTTTGCTAATATGAACTGGCAAACTTGAAAAAATATGGAAAATATTCATTTTTGTCAAGTTTACCTCATCAAAACACATAGCATATTAAGTCAAATAATATATATATGTATATCGTTTTAAAGCTCCATCCCTCTCCTTTCTAATAAGGTTTAAATTTTGGACATAGGTTCAGAAATATTTGTATAATCAATAAATTTGTGCCTAAAGTAAAAAAAAACAGTTTTTTGTCAAATAAAACAAGTTTGGAGGGTTCAAGAAATATAAAAAAATATTTTTGAGTTCTACTCAACAAACCTCACAACCTATACTATGTCATTAGCCGTTGTATTTCATTTTTTTTTTTTATTTTGTCGCATAGAGTTATGTATGTATGAAAGGATTGATTATGTGCTTGTACACAGTAGGAAATTGTCACAAAATATCACCTTGTCACTCACTAAGATATTACATATTATAAGCATATCAATTCATTACGGTTTAGTATGCCGCTAAAGGATTAACATTTTAAAGGCACCGGTGTGAAGACTTAATTTACATTATACTACAGTTTATATCGCTTTCAACTTTTGTTTTCCTGTTGTATTTGATAAAAATTTTAAAACTTTTCTTTGCTTTAAATACAAAACCACCAAAAATTCTCTGGATTTTGCAACATCACTCTTAATTAATGAAGTTGTAAATGCTGAACATCAAATTCTACCAGAATTAAAATAATTGCCAGCAAATATTTATGCATTTACTATGTGTGAAAAAATAAACAAACATTCAAAATGTATTTCGTATTGAATCAATTAAAAACATTTAAACTACAGAGGTTTTTGTGGCTGGCTTTTTAACAGAGTAACTTAATAAAGTAATGCTCATTCATTAAATGGCATACACTAGCCAAATAGTAAAATAAAGCAAACGTGGTAAATTGTTACAAAAAGATTTATCATTGTGGATTATATTGTTTATTATGGTTTAAAAGATTTTTGTGTGATGAAAACATACATATAAACGTAATACATACAATAATTGTTAATCCATACAGATTTGAAGTACTTGTTGGTAATAGCAGTCAGAGGCAGTTTAAAAGCAGCCCCTATTTTATTTTATTTTAGCTCCTACTACTGAACTGAAAATATCTCAATGATGTACCCCTTGCCAGTGTCCACAAAAGGTTCACTCTCAACCTGACTTCTGGCCAGTTAACAATAGAACTCTGAACCACGGAACGCTGATCCATCTCTCGCCAGTATTTTAGTAATTTTGTTCCAAATTATTATGGATTGAGACGAGTTTCCGCAGTGCAAAACCGTGTTTGTCAAAGTATTACTCGACTTGGCGCATTTCCATCAAATACGAATCCAAAGCTCCATCATATTTATTTCCTCACCTCTGATTTCAGGTTTTTCAAGTAATTTAAATTGCATTAATCCCAGTTTGGGACATCCTTGGCGCCTTACCCCTGTATTTATAGGTTATTGAATTAGGTCTACAGATTACGGGCAATACACGTGTATCAATTTTTGACGCCTCCGTAAATCACAAAGTTCACCTTAAATAAACTTAGGATTCGTGTAACTTAAGAAGAAGCACTTGACATGTAATTTGAAATACATTTAAGAATACTTATATGATCAAAATAGCTGGAATTAATCCTTGACGTGAATTGTATCCTTAAAGTACTCTTCATAGCACATTTCTTAGCAAAGATGTTCTGGAAAGTTATGTTACAACTTTACCTTATTAAACTCAAATTATATTTGCTTTTTAGAGATGCTTTAAATT